>CM062296.1:246290952-246811826 GCA_031216915.1 Pictodentalium vernedei
ATTAATTTTTATGCATGAAAATCTGGGGGGGGGGGGGGGAGTATATGATCTGAAAAAGTGATGGGATGCGTCCACTATCCCCACCCCCACTCTCGCCGTTTCCGGCGCCACTGGAGCCTATAATCAAAGCGTGGTTTCATCAGTGCATGTTTCAAAATTCGAAGAAAACTGCATATATCCTAGTTGAAGTGCAAAAATATCGATAAGTGGGCATCGCGGATATTCAATGTCACAAAACAGGACAATGACGTCAGAAGTAAATAATAAAACATCCGAGTATATTCTTGATTTTTTCATCAAATCAAGACATGGCTGCTCTAAAAATTTCAATAGTGTATGGCATGAAGGAATCTCTGAAGTTCGGCTTACTCCTATTTCCAGAGGAATCCTTGATTAACCCTTTACCTAATGTAACGGCCAAAACCGGCCAGCGCTATTCTCAAAAATCGCCAATTAATTTTCATTATTTTTTTCATTTTTTGTCTCAAAAACATAGGTTATGATCCCTCGTTGGAACGAGCTCGTCGAGCTCGTTCCAACGAGGGGTCATAACCTATGTTTTTGAGACAAAAAATGAAAAAAAATTAGTTATTCAAGAATTATTTGTGCAAGTGTCGTCTGCTTTTCAGGTTAGGTGAAGGGTTAAGAAGAGGTCGAATTAAACAATAATATCTGCCAGCAACAAGCAAAGAGTCAATATCATATTATATATATTTTATGATGCTATATAAGTAATATTTGCCTTTCAGAGAAAAACGCGAGTTTTCAAACATGCTATTTGAAAATTTTATTAACTGATGTAAGTGATAAACTTTAGTGATTGCAAGGAAGGTTTTATAATAAAACATAAAACTTCACGCTTGGGAAATTACACTCCACTTGTCCACTGTTACAAAGAGATTATTACCATTATGTGGATGTTCAAAATATGTATCCGAGTCGAGCTCCGGGTTCTAAGGGCAGATCACGACGAGTCGAAGTACATCCACATAATGGTAATAATCATTTTATCTTACAATATATTGGGGATAAGTCAAGAATGTAGACGAATATACAACGAACTATTTATTCGTACAGATGAACAAAAAGAAAAAAATGGAACTCACGCGAAAGGAACGTGCTTGTATCCGACTCCCTGATACAAACATCTGTATCAGGGGGACGGAAACACGACAGTTGCGGAGTTAATACAAACAAAATACATGTTGATTGTAAGATAAAATGTTGAACCCTGGTGTTGGTAAACAGAGTACAGGCTGCCGAGTGTCAACGGTTCCAGCTGCACTAAAAAATTTGTTTGGCACCAAAATGTAGCATTTGGTACCAAAATTTGACATAAAAAATATACTTGGTACGTCTCAAAGGCTTTGTGGTTAATTATTTCAGTGCGTTCTCGTTAACATCGCTGTCTTGCGACACATGCGAGACAGAATTCACGCCGGTAAGTAACTTATAGGCAACAAACGTAATCATGACTCTTTGTTGTGGGTCAACCGAATTAACAGTTTATCCGGTTAACCCTTTTCCCAGCGAAAAGGAAACAACCACCCGCGTAATATGTAAATTCAGCAGCTGAAAAATTATTATTTTTCAAAAAAATTTAACAAAACCATACCATGTGTCCCCTCTTTGGAACGAGCTCGTCGACCTCGTTCCAATGAGGGATCACATGATATGGTTTTGTTGAAATTTTTTGAAATTTTTTAAAAAAATGTTTAAAATAATAAATTTTGATATCGTCTGCGTTGGGCAAAGGGTTAATTTGATTCTTATCACAACATTTCTTAGCTACTTAACCCTTTACCTAACCTGAAAAGCAGACGACATTTGCAAAAATAATTCTTGAATAACTAATTTTTTTCATTTTTTGTCTCAAAAACATAGGTTATGACCCCTCGTTGGAACGAGCTCGACGAGCTCGTTCCAACGAAGGGTCATAACCTATGTTTTTGAGACAAAACATGAAAAAAATAATGAAAATTAATTGGCGATTTTTGAGAATAGCGCTGGCCGGTTTGGGCCGTTACGTTAGGTAAAGGGTTAATCTTTTTCCTTGCTTATTTCTTATCTTTTTATAATCCTTCTGGAGGATAATACAGCTAACTCGTCGAGCTTGAACCAGCGAAAGGTGAAAGGCTGTTTTTGGAAGAACAAAATGAGAATTTTCAAGTTGATGTTTTTGTCGTCTGCCATTCGTGTTAAACAAAAAGAAAGTTAAGACGTGTGGCATATCGACGATAAATACCGATACGATTCGATCTCGGGCTCTATTTGTGACTAGTATTCAGGAAGTTTGAAGTTCACTTGTCGACACTTGATGATTCTGCCAAATACCATATAATCTTGTGTGGTTTAGTGATTACCCCACTGGACTCTGAACCGACAGTTTCGATCCCCGCCAGGTGTAACTGCGTTGTGTCCTTGTCCACTACAGCGTTCTGCACGTCGATGGTACACTTGCCTTCCACCAATGCTAACCCTGCATTGCGTGGAGATAGAACTTTCAGGAGTCTGAAAGTTGGTCGCCGCTGCTTGGTGGTTCTCTTCGCGTACCCCGACATTCTCCACCCGTTAAACTGTCTGACACGAGGGTGTGATGAAGCTGTCTCCTCAAATACGAATGCACGGAGTAACAACTAACGAAATTACAGATAACATATCACATTTAGTGTTCAATGACTTTCTATGATGCCCTGTCCTCAGATACCAAAATTTCTGTGGTGCGGGGGGGGGGGGGGGGCAGTATGCTCCCCTGCCCTAGAAAAAATGAGAAGCTATGTCAAATGGAGCTCTCTTGGGGTTTTGGGTGTGGTGGGGGTGTACTTTGACTTGCATTGGGGAGTTAAAACGGAATTTTTACCTCGGATTTCCATTACACACACTCTAAAATCAGTTGGGATAAAAGTGAACCCAAATCGACTGGATCGAGTGAATATGAACTCAAATGGGTTCATATTCAATCAGCCTAATTGGTTTGGGTTGATTTTTAACCCAATTGATTTTAACGTGCAAGTGGGTCATTGAAAAATTATAGTTCTGAATCACACTCGCTAGGCAGTTCTCTGCCCCCTTTCCCGTATTATTTTTCAAAAATCTAAAAAAAAACCCCAGAAATCATTATACCGATGTTAAAAAAATTCATCTGTAATGTGCAACTGGTGATGTATAACATCTGACTGCGTATATGCTGCCACCACATTGACTTCGTTTGTATAGCTTTGTTACCGATAACCCCCTCCATCGCCGCTCTGCAAACAGTGGCGGTTCCAGAGTTACAGAAGTGAGGGGCACAGTTGGGTATTGCCCGCCGCGCGTAAGTTTTAAAAATTTCTCAACTTCGGGAGGGGAATGAGTTGAGAACATTTAAAACTTACGTTGTAAATGGTGTTCTCTGGAGCATTCTCAGACAATTAAATTAAAACAGTTTTATCCTTTTGAAACTTACTAGAAAGGTCTTTCAGTTATAGAAAACGTCGTACATGGTGACATTTTAACGGAAGAAAGCTGTTGTAAAGTGCGAGCACAAAGCACCAAACGACACTCAAATCCAAAATGAAAGTAGGCTGCATTCCAACGGATGCGTTGCACGCTCTCGATTCTAGCATTCCTCGAATACTCTTAAGCGGTACGTTTCAGACCGTTTGAACGCGGCACGCTTTGTTGCAATTTGGGCCCTCGACTCTTGTTTGTTGTTTGCAGCTAATGTGTGTGTGTGGGAGGGGGGGGGTGGGTGGGGGGGGGGGGGGGCACACAAACATAATTTAAAAACTTCTCTGATTTGGTGCACTTGGGAATATGGAATTAAGCATGCCCACCATTACACCGCAACGTTCGATACAAAAATTAAAATGATAGTATTTTTTTACTACGCTTGGAGAAAAAAGTGAAGGGGTAAGTACCCCCCCACCCATACCTCCATGGCGCCGCCTCTGTCTCCAAATGGCCAACACTAATGAAAGTGAGAAGGGCTATGCATGTACGTTCTTGAAAAAATATCAAGGTAATGGGAAATTAAGAATACTATGAACTGCTTTACTCAAGACATTGATTTGATGTGAGTAACTCGCTAACGAGTTTTGACCGGCTTTTGTAATATGTTCACTTTATATGTGTAGAGGGCATAGTGAAGTGTCACCCAATCAGGGTAATAAATTCTCAGACACAAGATACGCAAATAAAATGTCTCGATAGTGTAAGTGTAATCTGTTAGTTTAACCTTTCGTAAACTATTGCTTTGTTTCCCAAGATAAATCAGTTTCATTCCACTTGCGGCTTCAAGCAAGGCAAGGGCCTCGTGAAGATGACAAATTGGGAGGAGGGGTGGGGTGGGAGGGAAGAGGGGGGGCGTAGATTGTAAATCTGTTTTGTTCCGACTGTGATGTCCCTATCGACTAATTAATATTCGTTGAATGCATGCCTTGGTAATGTTGTTGGAATATTAGTCCAAAAACAAAACTCAAACTAATTGTAGATAAATAAAATATACATGTACCGTGCAGGTACTTTAACTTGGGCATGCCAGAAGACTGGGTCTCAAATCCAGTCTCTTTAGAAGGTGTATGGATACAGGTTACAGTGAAGCCATATCTAAGATTCCAATCTTGATGAAAATGTCCCAATGCCCCGCTTGAAAAAGATTACTGTGTGGAGGGCAGGTGTGTGTGTGTGGGGGTGGGGGGGGGGGGTGGGGCTTCGAAATTTCAGTCAATTTACATCACTTTAACCGTTTACCTAACATGAAAGGCATGGGGGCGCGGTGGCGTTGCGGTAACCGTTTCTCTTCAGATCACCGAAGTTAAGCAATGGTTAGTCCTTGGATGGGTGACTGTCTGAGCGATCGATTCGGACTCCCGCGTTGTGTCCTTGGGCAAGGCACTTAACCCCGATTGATTCAACACATGGGGGCACGATGACGCTGTGTACTAAGGCGTACTACACATCGATGATGCGCATGTCTTTAACCAATCTAACCCTACCTGTGCTGCAGCGCGTAGTTACGATGTTGGGGAGCTAGCAGCTGCTCGTCGTTGCTCGATGATTCTCTCCGGGTACTCAGGCTTCCTTCACCCGTAAAACTGTTACCGACACGATATGGCCTTGGTTGTTAAAGTGTCGTTAAACTCTAGTAAATAATAATAATAAATAACACGAAAGGCAGAAGACACTTGCAAACAAAATTCTTGAATAACTAATTTTTTCATTTTTGCGTCAAAAACATAGCTCATGGTCCCTCATTGGAACGAGTTCCTTGAGCTCGTACAAATGTGTGGTCATAAGCTATGTTTCTGAGACAAAAAATGGAAAAAAATAATTAAAATGAAATGGAGATGTTAGTGGATAGAATTGGCGATACGTTGGGTAGAGTGTTAATGCCGCTGTTTTAACTTTTTTATCAGCCCTGTAAACCCCAAGTGTAACTGTGACAACTCAGCTATGGGAATGCAACTATGGTCTCACACAGGGGGTGGAGGGGGGGGGGGGGTGAAGATGACCGATCGCGGTGTTAGCAGCAATTCTCCAGACTATGATGGCTAAAGTCTCGGCAAATAAAATATATCTACTGCATCATCAATGCATGCCCTGATGATGTAGTTGGAATATTAGTTAGTTGGGTCTAGAGTTCGAACACTCACATGAGTTCTTGGGAATTCATTTGCGGATAAATAATATATACACGTGTGTACAATGGTCATAACGCCGGGATGTGACAACCGTTACTTATTCCCAGTTCCTTATTCGACATTCGTTATCAACCGATAATATCAGTTGATAACGAATGTCGAATAAGGAACTGGGAATAAGTTACGGGTACCACTTCCGTTCGTAGCGCTTGCGCTTCAAAACTTCTTATTTAATGAGAAAATGTGTGGTGGGGGGAGGGGGCGGATCGGTAACACCATCTAAGCGGAGCGCCACCATCGGTTGGCGCGTAGAGTGTCCCAAAATTTTGGCAAAAAATGTCTCCCAGATTGCCGGAAAAGGCACCATTGGCATGACGCCACTGATTTGTATGATCGGCTGAGTGTGTGACATACACAAGTCCATGTATCATATCTAATCTCTCAAGAAAGTACATTATTACTAGCAAGAGTGAATCAACCAGACGAAAATGTCTCGAATGGAAACATTATTGGGGAAGGGTATCACTCCCCTGCACCGATCTAGCTACGAGACCGATCTCAAGACATGTTCTCCACTGCTCAGTCAGTGGGGAATTTTACACGCTAGTGTCCTATTATCCTGGTGGTGGTTTCCAGTTAGATTTTTGGCCACCTATATATGGAACAACTACAAAATAAAAACTCCAACGAACGAAAAGGGGGTGGCATTTCATCGCAGATGCGATGCTATTTTCAATTAAATTTCTTCCAGTTAGTCTACAATTTTGATTGATTGCATTTGATTTGATTCGATTAGATTTTGCAAGATATTTCATCTGTGAAATGTCAGTTGATCAGAGTAAATACAGTACGATCGCCATGGACTGGTCACTTTCCACGGGTGGCTAAAATTCCATGAACGCAATAATATTTGATTCCAAACACTAATTATAGGAATAATCATCAAAAATTGAATTAATGAAGCAACCCGGTGCTTCATTAATTACATTTTGCTGATAATGATATTTATTACCTGGTAAACGTATGCGTGGGCATCACTGCCCACTCGTGGATTATGACCAGTCCACGGCGGCTGTTCTGTATGCCGCGACTATATATCAATCCCATCGCGATCAAGTGATAGACCACTTCTGCGATTATACTACTGTAATACATTTGAAGGAACAATAAGCCATGAATTTGAAAAAAGTAAGTTAACTATTTGACAAAACGATACTTTTCGTCATGCAAAAACTCCCTTATATGTTTCATATCGAGGGTCTCATGCAGAAAGGGGCTATATATTCATTTAGAGGGTCTCATGCAGAAAGGGTGTATCGCAATACTACCAAAGAACAAAGATAGCCCCTTTCTGCATGAGACCCTCATATAATCGAGGGTCTCATGCAGAAAGGGGCTATATATTCATATTATGAATACATAGCCCCTTTCTGCACGAGACCCTCGATATGTAGCGGTCGAGGTATAAGTACAATTTACCAATCAGCCTTGTCAGTCCGGATCTCTCAGTATCGTGGTAATTCGGCCCCTAAGTATACTGGAGGTCGGCGGTCAGCTCCCGCACTTCTCTCTCGATCTGTTACATTGGTGACGTTGAACAGCCCTCAGCAGTTGGGGCAATGTTCGTGCTGTGGTAAAGCACTGTGGATGTTTTGGGTTTCTCAGAGGTGGAATCTGGGGTGAGATTCACGTTGGTGAATCTTTTAAAGAACGTGCGAGTGGTGGTATAAGAGCCATTTACCAACCAGCCTGTCTGGTCCGGATATCTTAGTGTCGTGGTAAATCTGTCACTTTGTGCGTCGGAGGTCGACGGTTCGACCATCGCTCCTATACTTCTCTCTCGATCTGTTATCCCTTTACCTAACGAATCGCCCGCATCCGCCCGCGTAATATGCAAATTGAGCAGTTGAAAAAATTAAATTTTTCAAAATATTTCAACAAAACCATATCATGTGACCCCTCATTGGAACGAGCTCAATGAACTCGTTCCAATGAGGGGTCACATGATATGGTTGTGTTGAAATTTTTTGAAAAATTAAAAAAAATATTTAAAATAATAAACTTTGATATCGTCTGCGTTGGGTAAAGAGTTATATCATGCGTATGATAGCGTGCATATCGATTAAATGAATTAATTTGAAGGCGGGAATTTTTGGGCTTTACAAAAAAGGCAGGCGGCATTTTTTCATTCCGATCTAATTACCCGATCACACCACGCGGAAATTTCCGGGACAGCGCAAAGTGCAATGCCATTTCAGCTATTCGTGTTGCCTATTAGCTCTCTCAGAAGGACAATGGAAAAGTTTGTCTGCATGTGTTTCTATTTATAGCGTAAGCATCCATGCAGTCTATTTCAGCTTCCCGTTGTCGATATACGTGTTGTGGGTTTTATTGGAATTGGAAACATAACTTCGCTTTATTTAAAATGATGCAACGTTTTTTACTCCATAATGCCAAGTTATTGCTAAAATAATGCACAGTTGCTGTTCGTTGCGATCAATCATTCAAAAAACAGCGAAGGTATTAAATTATGTCCGCATATATCAAAAAATATAATACGCGCGTGTATTTACCTCCAGTATCATTCGAGTAACTTCGTTTAGCTGTTCACAATGTTGAACATGTATCTCCCAAAATTTCGTGTGCATTAAAGCGTTTTAATTAATTACAAATAAAGTAATTTAGTGTTGCTTGCTGGCGTAATACTTTGCATACAGTGGTTCTTTAACCCTTTAAATACCACAAAAGGCAGACGACACTAGGAAACAAAATTCTTGAATAACTTTTTTTGTTATTTTTGCATCAAAAACATAGCTTATGACCTCAACGAGCTCGTTCCAATAAGGGGTCACAAGCTATGTTTTTGAGACAAAAAATGAAAAAATAATGAAAATTGAACGACAACTTTTGTTGAATAGCGCTGAACGATTTTTTCCATTAACTTGGGTAAAGGGTTAACACACTCTTTCTCATACAAGCAAAATGTTAGAGTCTATATTTTTCCTCAATGTAGCGACTTATTTTCCTTTTAATCAACGACAATGTGTTTCTAAACAGTATCTTAACACAGGCACAACACAAAGAGAATGAAGTACGGGGGGGGGGGGGGGGGAGGGGACTGGAATCAATGACCCGCGTTGAAGTTTTTCCTGTACCTTTGGAGCGTGAATTACAGGAAGAAGTTCAACAAGAATCGGTTATTCCTGCTCTCCGCACTCTATCCGACGTGGGTTCTTTATTTATACTACAATTAAACGTTAATTCAATGAAAGAAAAATATCACCTTCGGCGTTCTGTTTATATTCTTGCTTTGCACTGATTTATGTTGAAACATTTCACTCACGTCATAACGTCACTCGGATGCGCAATAATCGTCCGATGCATTCTTACACGAAGTAATGACACGTTGGTCGGATTCCACGCGAAGACGATGGAAAACCTTGCTCTGGGTCGGGGCAGCTGGAAGGTATCCTTTTTTATTGGGCACTAAGGGCACTTCGTGCAGCGGCGAGCATCTATCAGACTCCCCAACGTACTTATCCGCACAAGCAGGATTAGCATTGGTTGAAGACAAGTGGACCATCGACGTATAGTATGCAACGCCACCGTGCCTCTCCTAGTGGGGATCGAACCGTGGAGCTTTCGGTCTGAAGTCTTGTGTCGTAACGACTGAGTCACGCGCTCCCGGGAGGGACACTTGGATGCTACAAACTTTCTCTGTCATCAAGAAATATAAGAAATCGAGTAAGCTTAGTGTTTCGACATCTAGAAAAAATTCTATTTTATATCCTGAGAAGGCTGTTATCTTAACGAGTTTCGAGCAGATAAATAGTTTCCCATTACATTCTTTACATTGTGATATTTATATCAAATTGCCCGTAATCGCCGGAAAATTATGAGACTGGTACTTACCATCGAGGTAATTACTTTTAACACAATGATTCTGCCACACATATTATCTGAAGTGGAAAGATGTGAAAATGTGAGATGGGTAAACAACTGATTACTGCAAATTTAATAACAAAATGGTGCGCGATTGGTAGAAAAAGTGCAAACTGACGTTTGGTAAGCCAGAAAGACGACATAAACCAAAGAAGAGGGTGATTGTGTTTTAGTGTCTGGAAAAGGGAAACTGCTCCTAGTATTCCCCACATACTCGTACAGTACCGCCGCCGTGGAATGGCCAGTGGTCACTTTCCATTTTCCACGGGCGGGCAATTTTTCCACGCACGCAATGATATTCTATTCCAAGCACTAATTATAGGAATAATCATCAAAAAATTAATTAATGAAGCACCGGGTCCAAACCGGCGCTTCATTTATTAAAATTTTGCTGATGATGATTTTTATTACATGGTAAACGCGTGAGTGGACATTACTGCCCACGCTTGAATTACGATCAGTCCACGACGGCTGTACTGTACCGATGGCAAGAGATTCTACAGGAATGTTATTTATTTATTGGTGTTTAAGGTCACATATTTCTGCACAATGGCTAACCATGACCGTGACAGTTTGACGGGTGGAGGAAGCCGGAGTACCAGGAGAGAACCACCGAGCAACGGCGAGCAACTGTCAGCTCCCCAACATACCAACTCCACACAAGCAGGGTTAGCATTGGTTGAAGACAGGTGCACCATCGACGTGCAGTACGCCTTAGTACACAGCGTCACTGTGCCCCCACGTGGGCAATGGGGTGGGGGGGGGGGGGTGGGGGGTGAAGTGTCTTGCCCAAGGACACAACGCGGTTGCCGCAGGTGGGATTCGAACCGAGGTCCTCTCGGCTTGCAGCCTGCACCCCTACCAACTGAGCCACCGCGCCCCCCCCCCCCTACAGGAATGTGATCCAGATAAAAATGTTCTTCTTTGAAATATACGGTTACAAACTAACCATATCTATGTGTCTCAGAACTTCTCAAGCCTCCATCCACGTCTTCTTCAGTTATAAATCCCAAATCGATGGGACCCACTTACAATATTGGGGTCCCAGGTCAATTGTCCGTGGGCATATCCCTAAGGCTTGAGCTGGGGAGTTTTTGAGAAGGGGTAATCCAAATTTGGGCCCAAAGGCCGTAGTATAATTTGTTGATGTGGTACATCTTCACGCATCCTTATATTAAGGCTTTTGGGTCCAAGTTTGGACTAGAGGGTGAGTGTCTTCTTCCTCGAAGAGAGAGCCCGTGGCCTCCCTCGTAATATGTTGAAGCTCTGAGAGCGATTTTTGAGACTCCAAATGCCGTATTTTGAGTATGACAGGGAAAGTGGGGAAGTGGCAATTTGTATGGGACTTTATATGGATCCTGCCCTCTAGTCCCGTCGCCTCTGGCCAGTCTTTGTTATTGCATTATTAGTTCATTTGGGGGGAATCATATAAACGATAACGAAATCTTAACCTGAAGAATAGTTGGTAAAATGAAACCTAACAGGTGGTTTAGGCCAATTCATCTGTAATCGTGATTAATTTGGTTTGAGATCAACCAAGTGGCTTCATCCGTTTACTACTGTAGAACTAAATTGTTTCATGATTTCCTTGCATATACGAACTAAATACACCCAGTCGACCTCCCAGGTAAAAGACTCGGTCTATAGTATAAGACGTTCACGGGGTGCTTATACAAGAAATATTTTATAGCTAACAGGTTTGTTACACTTTGAATATTAACACACTGAATACAAAAAAAAACAAGTATGTCGGAGAAAAGTGTGGGAGTCGACGCACTGACAACGGAGTCAACAATCAATCGGTTGCAGTGGTAGACACAGAATTCATCAAAGCGGAACATACAAATATTTTAGGGAGAGGGTGGATACCCCTTCGCGTTACAACTTAAGCTCCAGAGTCATCACCAATGTCCTACACGATATGACCTGGCCATTGAAAGTGTTGCTAAACCCCGGTAAAACAAGTGCAGTGCCATGAGGTAACAAATTGTATATCCAACAAGGGCAATAACTCTCGTAGAAACACTTGAGTACAGCTGGTTCGCAACCCCATTCATGATATTATCACCAAAAAGCTATAAAATTTCGAGAAAAAAATCTTGAAGGTTTTTCTTTGTAATGTGATGACAGGAAATGGTAATGTGATGGCAAGAAATTTTAGATCCAACAAGAGCAATTACTCTCCAAGAAATACAGGGACACAGCTGGTTCGTAAGCCTCTTCATTCTATTATCCCCAGAAAGCTATGTATTAATTTTGGACAGAAAATCTTAAACGGTTTTCTTTGAAATGTAATGATAAGAAGTTCGAAATCCAGTAAGGGCGATAACTCACGAAGAAAAACTTGGACACAGCTCATTTGCAACTCCGTTCATAATATTATCCTCAAAATGCAAGATATTAAATTTGAGAAAATATTTGGAAAGGTTTCCTTTAAAATGTGTTACTTCAAGCACCCCCTGGTCTTATTCCAGGTCGGATTGCTTTCATTTCCCCGATCTATCACCTTTAGACGTAGTGATGCAGTATGTGCTTATATTAACTTCAAAAACTATAAAAATAATCGATAACCAGTCAACCGGTCACGACAAACAATTAACCGGCTACAAAAAAAAAACCCGTAACCGTTGCAGCTCTAATTTTTATCCTGTTAAGCCATTGTAAAATATATCGGGGATGGTAAATCCATGTTGCATTTACAGGTATGTTCAGTTATACTTCAACCCCTACCTCCCCATGGGGCTGTAGGATTAAATTATTACTGATCCTCCTAAACTGTTTTTTCTTTCATTTTGATTGTGAACTAAAAATTGTTCACGTCAAAAATGTTTATGCCCAGAACTTGTACAGAGGCCGTGACGATAAAATGTTGAGAACTGGTGCCTAAAGAAGCAAAATCCTTCACTCTAAGACTCTAACGAGAGGTGTATATTTCTGAATCGAAAACCACATATTTTCCTTTCTATAACTGACGTTTCATCGGTTGCCTATATATTTACTAGCCAATGGACAGTTAAATTGGCGAACCGTGTGAAAATTGAATACGCAAACAATTCATAATTATTCATGGACGGACAAAAAGATATCCCCTCTCCCCATTGAGTCAATGGGTCCCATTTTGGATCTCCTTCCCTGGGACGAGCCGCCACTGCATCACAACTCTCTCCGTCTGTGCACAGAAGCCATTTTGATATGTATGCCTTGAAAGTTTCACTTTCGACTCGGAATACCGCCCCCTCCCATTCTGCCTTACAAAATCCCAAGGCATGTCCCTGTACTGCTGTATGTAACTAGCAGGCTTGAAAGAACCTTAGTAGAGTCCTAATTTATTTTAGGATCATCAGAATTTGTTAGCATATCTTTGCCTTGCTACAGTTATGGGAGAGTGCCTATGGGCACTCTCCCATAAATTGTAACAAGGCAAATCCACAAGGACAAAATAATTTTACTTCAAAGATGTACTGAAACACATGCACAGAATTGGGAGTACCTACGTTGTATTTACCTGCACTCCAGAATAAAGTTCTAATGCGGCATTCCAGCACTCAACTATTTAACGCGCACGTCGCGATGTATAATTCTATGCAAGATAATTTTAGCTGGAGAGTGGTAGATAGTGGCAAATAGTAATTCATTAGTTAGGCATTCATTAGGCAAACATCGGATCGCCGTTTATTGGAGATTATATGCGATGCTCTATAGGGGATTTAGAATTCGGCCACTCAGCTGTCCGGTAGATGGATATCATCCAGTAACACTACTCGCTGGGGCAGAATATTTGAGGACCCAACAAACGAATTTGCTGTGACGAAACGCACAGGAATAGACTAAACGGCGGTCACTTATCTGAAAATTTGTCTGTTGGGTTTCAACACAACATGCAATTATTAGTTGCACTGTTTGTCAGTGACTTAATCTGGGATTAACTGACTCGGTATTCCATATTAAGTCACTAACAAAAGTGTAACGAATGTATTTTACCGAATACTTTTCCTACAAGTGTCGGCATATGGTAGCCGCGTCACGTGAAACAAGTAAGGATTCAAACAATTAATAATGATCGCATTTGCTAACTAGCAAATGCGATCAATATTAAATGTTGGAATCCTTACTTGTTTTACGTGAAGCGGCTACCGTCTACTGACCTTTTTGAAGGCCCAATGAACAAAGGGGAGATGACTCTTGACTGCCAATTGTATATAGATTTTGACAGGCCGTATACAGTATGCAGCTTGCACGCAACGTTTTAAAACCAACGGCATTTCATATAAGCCCACAAGTAGGAGATATAACCAAGGTCGACGGAGCCGGGATACTGGGGACACCTGTCCCCCATACTTTTTCACCAATTATAGGTACCCGAACGGCATTTTCCGACATAACGTATACAACCCCTATGGCCACTATACATTACCTACACACACATGACCACATTGATTTTTAAGATTCAAGATCTTATTGGATAAAAATAGAAAGCTCCAAATGGAACGCAATATTTAAAAGACGGACGGTTTCAAAGTTATGATTAAGTAAAAAAAAACAAAACAAAAAAAACACGATACATGTAACATCATTACACACCAGTACACGTTGCTTGGTGATGCGGGGGTGGGGGGGGGGGGGTGGGTGGGTGTAACTGTAACTATGCGAATTGGGAGGACGCCATATTGGTTGTAGTGTGTTGCAAAAAGAAGGATATATAAAGATGAATGCAACTCTTAATCAGAAACGAAAAAAATAAATCCACTACCACTACCCTAATCTGTGGTAACACCCGAAGACAGCCGATGCCATAGGAAGACAGCTGATGCCACACGATTCAATATTGACCGGTCATTATCCAATATCGCAAAATAATGACAATATGGTTGAGGTTGGGTTGAGGTTGAGGCTGCTGAGGTTAGTGTGTTTTAAATAGGGTGGGAACAAGGGTGAGAGGTAGTGTATATAAATTTATATATTTTTATATTTTGCATGAATATACCGCCCCACCAACATTGACCTCCCCCCCCCCCCCCCGAGAAAAAAATCTTTTTCACCCTACACCCTTGCGTTACGCAGAAAGGTGTGACCCCCCCCCCGACCCCTCACACACATTTTTTTGAGCTTCCGCCGCCTCTGGGTAAGATATAAGTAAATATGCATCCGCCGGGAGGGCGAGCACTTTATAACTGTATGTAGTGCATTGGGTCCCAACACATGGACAGCACAATCAGGTTACTGCACCTCGATTGAGCCAAAGGTGCAAGCAATCATCACCTCGCAATGAACATTTGTGAAATACTTATATATCTACACCTGAACGACTTATGCATGCATAGATCAAAATGACGCGTATTACGGAAACGTAACATGTGGTTTGTCGTATCCACGTATTAACGGATTCGAATGCAGCTGCATTTAATCTTAACACCTGCTAAATCTACCACGATTTATGCAACAATATTTCATTTACCCCCAAATTAATCCTTCCATTTCCCAACGATTGCTGTTCTATTGAACCTTCCATCATATTATGTGGAAGCACGTTGCCTAACAATCATACACGGCAAAAACTCGACAACTCAAAAATTAAGAGGAAACTGCACCCTTTGCATTCTGTTAAGGTTAATTACTTCTGGTGACTGCTAGAACAATCGCCAAAGGTATCTCCAGAGATCTGCACACAGAATCCACGACCCTCGGCAAGGGGAATCAAATTCCCGATGGGATAGAAGTTAATGTATCTCAATAGACAGTGCGTAAGCGTTTGCAATGCCACGGCAACAAACGGCATACATGCCAACTATCCATGGCTATAAACAATGGATAAGCAATAAGGTTAATTCTTTTCCTCGCTGATGGAAGGAGTCCACTGGGCTTGTTCCATTGAGGGACTAGAATTTGTTTTGAAAAAATGGACATTGCTGCCCCAACTGCACACTGTAAGAAATTACCGCAAATATACGGTAAAGGGAATGAAGACTACCCTTGCTCTCTATCGTAAAATGTTTTTGTACCATAACAGATACAAGGAACTTGTATTTTGATGAACACAACGTAACAGCTATGTTCGGACAGTGCTATTAAAACAAAATCGCCATTCAAGTTATTTTTTTAAAATTATTACCCCGAAAATATAGCTTATGACCCCTCAGTGGAACGAACTCTTCAAGCATTTACGAGCGCGTTCTCATTCTAATGAGAGGTCAAAAGCTATATTTTGGGGGCAAAAATTTGAAAAAATAAATTTGAATGGCGATTTTTTGGAAAAGTACTGCCCGGATATAGCCATTACGTTAGGAAATATAGAAGTAACAGTAGTGCTCACACCTTTTCAGGGACCGTTTGGATGACCTAGTGGATGATCTTGGAAGTGACGCCATGTCACGTGACCCAGCTGCATCATGATGGGTTGGCATGGTAGCCTACGTGATCGGCCATGTTCTGACGTCATTACCATATTTATACGTGGGGTAAGTGCGCATGTCAGGGTGGTACGTGTTTCCAGGCTAGAGGCTAAAATTACCGAAACGGAATAGCATGTAGTGCTATAGAACTAGAGGGGTGTTGTTCTATTGTATAATAGTACAACTAATTACTACAAACAACCATACAACTACGTAAATGTGCTTTATTTAGTTCGGATTCTCCCAGAACTTTGCTTTTAAGTGTAGTCGTAGTGGTATAGAGAATTTGCAGTCCTATTCTTTCACATCTACTTCCCCCATATTCACTACGACCTCCATGGACTGGCCACTTCTCACGGGTGGGCAATATTTCCACGGACCCAACAATATTAGATTCCAATCACTAATTATAGGCATACTTATCCAAAATTTAATTAATGAAGCACCGGGTACAATCCGGTGCTTCATTAATTAAAATTTTGCTCATGATGATTTTTATTATCTGATAAAGGCATGCGCGGATATCACTGCCCACGCCTGGATTACGTCCAGTCCACGGCGACTGTACTGTATGTACATGAAGGCTTTGAAGAAATCCTTCGTTAGTGATAGTGAGATCTAACCTCAAGTCCCTCATATTCTCATCCAGGTACTTGAGAATATGAGGCAACGAATGTCATGAGGAATTCCCTCTATGAGGTATAATTAGGAGATGAATGTCTCTTGTTGAGTCAGACATTCGGGAATTTGACTATGGAAAACCATTTGTTATCGAGCCCCGAAACAAGAGACGTTTATCTCCATTGTAATTCCTGCCCTCATATGGATATCTGAGAATACCTACGACATGGCTCCTATACAACGCCCAGCTCTTTTAGGGCACCTATATGGCTCCCTACATAACTGATATACAGCTCGTAGTAGCCTACCACTGGCGTCTGCCACGACGTCAACTGTATCCTATGATCAGCCTCTACTATATTCACCATTATTGTAGTGTTCTTCCACAATTGCAGCCTTGTACCATTACTACAAGCTAACCAGTTCTTTCTGGCTTTATCTCGATAATCACAAAGCCATCATATCCTCATCTGGGTATTGAAGGATCACATCCCTAACAACCACCAGCTTTCGGCCCTCTTTTTTAACGTATGAGGCCAAGAGGGCCATGAGGAAATCACCCACTGAGGTATAATCTATTATCCTCATATCCGCAGCTACGGCCCGTGGCACCCCCACTTCCACTTCTCTTAACCAACAAGCGACAGGCCTTCGCCACCCCATTTTTATCGCATGACGCCAAGAGGGCCATGGCGATATCCCTCAATGAGGTATATTCTGTCACTCCTCATATTCTCATCCCACGAGGGCTGTATGGAAATCTCCCAATGAGATATAATCTATCGTCCCTCTTAACATCATCTGGGTATTGAATAACCACGCTCCATGGCGCCCCTTTTCCAGCACCCCTAATTAACAAAAGACTGGCTTTCGACACCAATTTGTATCGTATGAGGGGGCATTAAGAAGTCCCTCAATGAGATATAATCTACCAACCCTCATCCTATGAGGGCTATAAAGACGTCCCTCAGCGAGGTATAATTGGTCATCCCTCATATCCTCATTTGGGCTCTCGAGGATACCTACAGCATAGAGATATACTTTTGTACAATGCCATTCGGCGCATCTCTTTTGGAGGATATCTATTTAACGCTGTCTATTTGAGAACAGTTATGGTTTCTAGTATATGTTTCTCCCTGTATCTCAGACCACTCCATGCCCTTCATAGCTCCAAAACTACTGCTGGTGACTTGTCCATAGTCACTACCATTTGTCTCATGATCAGTTTCCACCGTAACCATAGACTTCTACCACCCTTGCAGTCTTGTATCATTACTACTGAATTGTAACACTATTACAGGATTGTTAGCTATCTCTGATCTTGTATCGATCAGTTTCTCGACCAATCAGAACGCTCCATTCATCTAGGCCCGTATCAGTTAATACAGTTCCTTAACCTGCTGCCTGCTAGGGTGCCTTACAAATAAAAAACTGTTGGTCCGTAAGTGGGATTCCGGGTCCGTTTTGGTGATTTTAGACAGTTTTGGGCGATTATAGGTAGTTGTCGGGTCTATTTGGGCAATTAGATTTACTCCCTTCAATAGAACACGCCCTTCGAATACAGCTCGTTCCTATTAGAGTGTTTTGGGTCACATAGCAACTACGTGCAACCATAGAAAGAAAGATATCGGCCTCCAGTATACAAAATGGACGACGGAAACATGTGTCATTAACAAGCGCTGCGCATGTGCACTGACACCGCGTATCACTATGTAATGACGTCACAGCATGGGTGCTGACGCGGGCTACCACGACAACCCAACACGGCGTAACTGGGTCAGGAGATATGTCACTTCCTAGGTCATACAAATGGTTCCTGAAAGGTGTGAGCACTGCTACTAATATCATACAAAATGGAAGATAGAAACGCGCATTACCCCAACAACATGCGTAGCGCACGTTTACTGATACCACGTACCACCATGGTAATGACGTCGCAACATTCTGCTCAAGTGAGCTAACATGACACCACAGGTGATACCCACAATACACCGCCACATGGCGTCACATATGATCCCCATGAGATCCCTCAGAATTGGGTAGAAGCGTGCGAGTATTCTCCTTGAATGCACGTTATATACCACCCAAATGCAAAGCGTTGTAAAACATTTTCCCCATGGCCGATTTTAGCTGATATTTTGCTTGTTGTTAATGGAATATTTCTGCATCGAATGGCACCGAAATTAGCTTGTTATACTTTTTAGCTCACCTTGACAAAGTCAAGTTGAGCTAATCCCATCGCTCTCCGTCCGTCGTCCGTCGTCCGTCAGCACCATGTTTTGGTCTTCTCCTCCAAAACCACTGGGCCAATTCAAGTGAAAGGCTATGTAAGTGATGGTCCCGAAGGGGGATTGCAGTTTTGTTCACCTCAACACGCCTAGCCCCATAGGGAGAGGGTAGGGGAAAATGCTCCAAAATATTTTTAAAATCTTCTTCTCATGAACCAGTGGGTACAATGACTTGATATTTGTTACGGAGCTTCATTTTGAGGTGTACATTCAAGTTTGTTCAAACGAAGTTCGTGAAGCAATAAGTGGTTTTGTAATGGGAGGGGTAAGATTTTTGGCCCAGCCCCAAATTTCTATTTTCTGAACTGATGGTCCAATTTGAACCAAATTTGGTAAGTTGTATTATTGGGCCATAAGTACTTGACTCGTGCAAAAAAAAAATCCCGCATCCCCATGGGAAGTCCAGGAGCTAAAAATAGAAATATTTTCAAACGCCCATATTTCCCAAACCACACGGAACAGAGAACTGTTATTTGGTATGAAGCATACTTAGGACCAGCAGAATTGAATGGTAAAAAAATTGCCATCGGTTAGGTTAGTCAGCATATTTGCAAAAATTTAAAACAATAAAGCCCATTGGTTCATATATGGGCTCAATACAGGAACCCGAATCTTTAACTTTTTGCAATATGGGGAATATTCTTTAAAAATCTTCTTCTTCAGAACCACCGGTCAGAATCTTTTAATGTTTGGTGTACATCATTGTTATGAGGGGCAGATTCAAGATTGTTCAAACCAAGTCCCTATGTTAATATTTGGGGTTCCTATGGAAGCCCAAATTTTAACTTAGTTCAATATGGGAGAAAATTTTTAAAAATCTTCTGCTTCAGATCCACCAGTCAGAATGCTTTCATATTTGGTACACAACATCTCTAGGTGTCAGATTCAAGTATGTTCAAATCGGGTCCCTAGGTATATATTTGGGCTCGCTATGGTAGCCCAAATTTTAACTTAGTGCAATATGAGGAGATGTCTTTAAAAACCTTCTTATTCAGATCCACTAGTCGGAATGCTTTAATATTTGGAATACAACATCTCTATGGGGAGGGGGGGGGGGGGGGGGGGAGAGATTCAGGTTTGTTCCATACGAGTGCCTGGGTTAATATTTGGGCACCATATGGGAACCTGAAATTTAACTTAGTACAATATGAGGGAATTTCTTCAAAAATCTTCTTCTTCAGATTCACCTGTCAGAATCCTTTCATATTTGGCTCACAACATCTCTAGAAGAGTCAGATTCAAGTTTGTTCAAATTAGTTCCCTGGGTTAATATTTGGGTTCCCTATGGTAGCCCGAATTTTAACTTAATATGAGCGAATTTCTTTAAAAACCTTCTTCTTCAGATCCACAAGTCAGACTGCTGTCAGATACAACATCTCTAGGGGGGTCAGATTCAAGTTTGTTCCAATCAGGTCCATAGGTTAATATTCGGGCTCGCTGTTTTTAACTTAATGCAATATGAAGAAATTTGGTACACAACATCTCGAGGGAGGTCAGATTCAACTTTGTTCAAATCGAGAATCTGGGTTAATATTTGGGCTCCCTATGGGAGCCGGAATTGGACATGTAGCTGAAGAATTAGAAATTTTGTATTCAGCACCCTCTAGAGGTGTGTAACTAAGATTAATCCACATAGGTTGCATCAAGGGGCTTCATAGGGGAGCTCTACATTTTACATTATAATCAACTGAAGAAAAGGCATGATGCTCGGACTATTTTTGTCACTCCTGAGGGGCTCAAGGATTGACAATGTATCCTATGGAGATGGATTGCTTAATGTTGACGCACTCTTGGACTCTGTTTATATCGTGTTCTGTTCAAAGTGAGCGCTTCAGGACTTGTGGGGCCTCTTGTTTGTGGGTAGGCCATCATTTTCAGCTCCCACAACCAAACTCAGTCTACGTTATCCACAACAAGTCTCACACTTTCTATGACGGAAACAATTAACGCCTCTCCATTGTTCAATTAGAACAATCAAAAATTGTCAGTTATCACCTCTGTTCTGAACTCAGATGAAAAAAAATCTTTACTGCCTGTGTTCAGATCAGAGGTGATAACCAGTTAAATAATGGAGAGGCGTTAATTGTTGACGTCATACTTTCCATCAGATATTTTTTATATTTGTATGATGAATAACCGTGATACGAACTTGCGCGTGTCGTTGGGCTGTGTTGCTGCGCCTAATTTCCAAAGAGTAGCTGCCCCTTTTTAAGCTAATTGATTTTTTGTACACTGAACAACCACGATTGAAAGATCCACGCATTGTTGTTGCCATTTGCAAATTTGAAGACTGAGACTGAAGTGCAGCAGGGAAGGTGGCGAGAGTAATTTTTTCTCTCATCCTGACATGATACTTTCTCTAGTTAGAGTTTAGTGTGTTGTTAGGAAAAGCGCGAAGCTGTTTTAAATGCAATCCCTACATGCGGTGGCAGGCCAGGCCTAAGGTTTAGAACGCAGATGGGAAAAGGATTTTAAAACGTCGTGCATTGCTCGTTCCGTAGCGCAGAAAAATGTAATGGCATAAATTTTCTTCACTGTTGACATAACATATACTGAACCGCAAAAAAAAAAAAAAAAATCCGTCGCATTAGATAACACGAGAACTTTCATTTTCGAATGAACATTGGATAGAATAGTATTACTGATGGGAGTCCATTCTTTGAGAATTCATCCAGCACAGTCTTCAGGGGGTTTGCAAAAGTTTTCTGGCTGGGGAATCACAGAATGTCCAGAGTCCGTGCATGCGAATTAATACCGTGTGTGACCAACCTGAGCGTTGATAACAGCTGCGCATCCCCGTGACGAGTCGGTTGACGAGGGCAACAGGAATCTGTGGCCAAACCTGCAGAAAGGCTGCACTAAGTTCTGCTTCGTGCCTCGGCCTCGGTCGCACTTGATCGAGTCTCCTCTGGATCTCGTCCCAAAAATGTTCGATTGGGTTCAAGTCCGGGCTGAGTGCTGACCAAGGCATGATTTCGATGTTATGCCGCTGCAAGAAGTCCCAGGTAGCTCTAGTCGTGTGGGCATGTGCGCTCTCATGATGGAATTGGAGGTTTGGATGTCGCCTGAAGTGAGGGGCAACATGGGTCCTCAGAACCTGATCGGTGTAGCGAGCGGCTGTGACACCATTACCTCTACCTGGACCGCTATTCTGAAAGACGAGAGGTTCCAGACTCGCGTTGAGTCCGATTCCGCCCCAAACCATGATGCTTGGTCCTCCCCAGGGGGTCTCTTTCCTTTACGCATGCGTCGGCACAACGCTCGCCCCTTCTTCGCCATACCCTGGCCCGACCATCTGCGGTGGAAATGCAGTAGCGGCTCTCGTCCGAGAAAACGACTGTCCGCCATTCTCGTTGCCGCCAATTTCGACGACGCATGGCCCACTGCATCGTTCCTGGCGGTGAAGGGATGTAAGTATGGATCCCCTCGCAGGACAACAACATGACATGTTGTTGGCGATCAAACGGTGACGAACTCTGTTGGCACTGATGTGTCGCTGATGAGTTCCGACAGTGCGACGAGCTGTTGTTTCCGTGGCCCGCTCAAATCGATTATGGCGGTCTTGACGCGACGTCGTCACTGTGGGGCGACTACTGCGTGGGCGGTCGTTTATGATGTTGGTGGCATTGTATCGCTCTCTCAGACGTTGAATGGTACGAACGGTACAATTGAATTCGTCAGCTATCACCTGAGGGCTCTCCCCGGCAAGGAAACGCTCTATGGCTTGTTCGCGTTGGACGGCACTGAGTCTCGGCATGACTCTCCAATCCGAATAACAACTGAGAGTCTCTTGATTTGGAGTGGCGTTTTATACTCACAACTCATGAACTGAACGAGAATTTCATTTTCGCCGTGAACCTTTCCCAACCGTCTCACATGACCACTTCGAAACTGCCCTGATCACCTCAGATCGTGACCCGTTCATCCGGGCATTTAGGGTTAACCACGTCGTAATGGCACAACATGATGTCCACGTAAGTATACCCAAAATTATAACATGCTGGCATGTTCCTGCCAATGTACTACCCATATTAGAAAATGCGACGTTTCTTTTGCGACTCAGTGTATATAGTTGCGCGACGAATGACAATAACTCAAATAAAAGGAATGACTTTCTAGACAGGAGACTATATCCGATTATACTGGGCATAATTATTACTCACGGAGAGAAGTCTCAGAATTGTAGGCAGAGCTGTTTATAAGTATTTTTTAATTATCAGTAATAACTTCAGGAGGGTTTAGCATATATTTAGTTTCAGGTGTTTTGGGCGATTAATATAGGATGATGCAAATAGGTTCAGGTCATATGTTTTCGGTGAATTTTAATTTATTTGATTAAGGTTGGCTTTTTTCGTGTGTTTCGGATCTTTTCGGTCATTGCATTTGTAAACATGGGTGGCAAGTGTTCAACTGATGTCCGGAGGGAGGTAAGTATTGGTTAGTAGAAGGTTTCAATAGAAATGGTGGGTGTAGCTTGTATAACATATGGTATGCAAGCGATACCTCGAAACCAAACGATTGTAAATAACTTTGGAACTCTGCAGAATGATGCAGGTCGATAGATAAAAGGATCGAGTAATGCCGTAGCACTAGACACAAGGAGAGCTTGAGTGGATAGCACTTGGATCAAGGGCAAGATAGACTGAAACTCTGTTATCTTGACTATTTGGTAAATTTCTCCGACAGCCGACGGTGTAAACTAATGTTCCAAAATATTTTGAATTAAAATATAAAGACATGGTGGATTGAACAAGTGAGGGAGTTGATAAAGAACTATTCAATGGAAATCTCCAACTTAGAAGTGAGGCAACTAAGAGTAAAAAGAGCTTGAGTGGATAGCACTTGGATCAAGGGCAAGATAGACTGAAACTCTGTTATCTTGACTATTTGGTAAATTTCTCCGACAGCCGACGGTGTAAACTAATGTTCCAAAATATTTTGAATTAAAATATAAAGACATGGTGGATTGAACAAGTGAGGGAGTTGATAAAGAACTATTCAATGGAAATCTCCAACTTAGAAGTGAGGCAACTAAGAGTAAAAAAGACCCGTCAGAGGAGAAAGGGTCATGGATGATTTAACCGAAATTGGCGAGAGAGGAGGTGTGTGTGTGTGGGGGGGGGGGGGGGGGCTCAAAGCCTGCATGATAAAGAGCTAGGTTGTGAAGAGTACCTTCATGGATCCTTTGAGGGATAACTGCTGTTTACGTTGAGGTCGTAGGAGCCTTGGGGGAAATTGAGAAAGACAGTGCAAAAGAGTGCCAAATGTGTGTTTTAGGAGTAGTGGAAAACCTGAACACTTTCTATTAGAATGTCCAAAATATCAGTCTAACAGAATAAGATTCTCTGGGAGTATAATGGGAAAGTGTGATGGGAGAATGAAGGATATGTGAGTATTCGGTGAGACAAAGTTAGTATGCTTATCGGAGAGATTGGGAAGAATGGGGTACGGAATGTCATCAAACAGTTCGTTTCCGGTTGTTGGGAGAGAAGTGGGGATATGGAGATATTGGGAGCACAGTGTTAATCAAGGTTTTATCACATGAAAACCACTTCAAATCAGCGGCCGGCCAAAGTGTTTTATTACCCCACATATCCTTCGGGAGTTTTCCTCTTTTTGGGAAGTCCTGCAATGTTCGAATCCTGAATGCGACTAGTTCTGTATCACTGGTATAATATGTTCGGGAAGCGAGAATGGTGGCTCACTGGTCAGAGTATTGGACATTAAACCGAAAGGTCGAAGGCTTGCTCCTGATGCGCGTCATCTGCTTTACTTTGGGGAAGACACTTAACCCTTTACCCAACGTATACGATATCAAAATTTATTATTTTGAATAGTTTTTTTTTCACATTATTCAAAGAAAGCAACAAATCCATATCATGTGAACCATCATTGGAATGAGCTTGACGAGTACGTTCCAATGAGAGGGTCCCATATGTTTTTGAAATTTCTTTTTTCAACAGCTCGATTTGTATATTACGCGGTCCGATGCGGGCGATTCATTAGGTAGAAGGTTAATCCTGATTGGCCACTTTGGTGGCATGATGGCGCTGTGTACTAAGATGCACTGCACGTCGATGGCGCACTTACCATTAACAGCTGCTATCTGTGCATGTGGGGGCCGTGGTAACTGTCACTTACTCCCGGTTCCTTATTCTACATTCGTTATCAACCGATTTTCGGTTCATAACCACTGTCGAATAAGGAACCGGAAATAAGTAACGATTGTCGCGTCACCTTTGCATGTACCGGTGTGACAGGAATGATAGTCCGTAGGAAAATTAGTCCCTCTGGACTATTATTCCGCGGAATTATAGTCCTAGGTCTACCATTTCTAGGAATAGTAGTCCACCGGACTACTATTCCTAGGAATGGTAGACCTAGGACTATAATTCTACTATTCCTAGGAATGGTAGACCTAGGACTATAATTCTACTATTCCTAGGAATGGTAGACCTAGGACTATAATTCCGCGGAATAATAGTCCAGAGGGACTAACGTTCCTACGGACTATCATTCCTGTCACACCGGGTCAGTAAGTTGGAGAGCATGACAGTTGCGCACCGCTACTCGGTAATTTCCTCTGTGTACTTCGGATTCCCAACCCGTAAAACTGCCTGACACGATATGATCGTGGCTATTGAACGTGTCAAACCCAAGAAACGAACAAAAAGGCACAGGAAATCAGTGCGTCGGTTGAACGTTTTATCAAGTGCGAAGCATGGTTACAAATAAGTGGCTTAAATTGACTTAACACTAAAGGATAGTGTTATTCAGTCACAGTTGATGAAAATGATATTAAACCTAATGAATAAAAAATGATAACTTGGCATATGTTTGTTGGACAGCGGCATATTAATGTCAAGTAATTTCCCTCCGGTGAACTGTCCGTGGCGGATATAATATGATACATTATGCCAACATGAGATTTATTCTGACGATTAATTTTGAAGTTAAGTGCTTGAAGATTTTATTTGGACAGATAGTACAGGCGTTGAACCCAGTTAAGTGGTCGTACCCGGAAAAAATTGGGACAAGCTGATTTTTGTGTCATTTTGAAGAGGAATGTCTCCCGAAGAACATATCCAAAACCCGCAAAAATCCGCTGTGGGGAAATTTGTTTACAGCACATATACTGATGGTGTAATATGTTGAACCCCTTCGCTGCCACGGGACATGTACGCTAAGAGTTGCAGGTTGTATCTGCAAATGATGCTCGAGCTCCCCGTGAAACATCCGTGGTTGTATGATAGGTTCTTCTCTGGTGGTTTCCATGCTATACGCTGGAGTTCCAGGGTTTGGGCAGGCCTTTCAAGTGACCTTGTGATTGAACAAGTCCTCATGCGCTCAATTAAAAGTCGAGGTGGACTAACGCGAGGCCGTAGGGTGACCGAATCAGTGCGTCAGGAGTGGATTTGCACCATGCATAAATGCGCTGAAATACACGAAGCTATGACAACGCTGACTGACATGAAACTCAGTACCAATGAACAACATGTAGACATGGGCACTTTTCATCGTAAACGAGACAACACCGACATGATGAAAATACTAGCGTGGTTTGACTTGTAGTGCGACCCTGCGACAATACCGAGTCGGTAGGGACGGAGATACACGCTAAACTAGACAATGTTGTTGTTTCTGATGCCTCCATCAAAGGAGTGATCAAATTCGCTCTTTAGACCATTTGAACCCCGGGGTGAAGTTGGATAACCAGAGGGTATTAATAGACCCATCGGCTCTGTTCACTCGATTGATAGCTATTGCTCAGAGGGAGCGCGACGTGGCACAGTTCTTCGAGTACGAACAGACTGTGATGCCAACAGCCCTCTTCAAAGACTTCTTTCTCAGAAAAGCAAACAAGGCAGACCAAGCAGCTGCAATAACAGATCGAGTAGCACTTTCGAAGCCGCCATCTGATTCCGTGTACGTGCTTGACGGAGGGGCTCTCCTCCACAGAGTCAAATGGAAGGCGTAGGCTACCTACTCGGAAGTAGACCATCAGTATGTTGGATATGTGGCCAAAAATATGGGCAGAATTGCTGTGTTGTCTTCGATGGTTATGGACAGCGACCAAACACGAAGAGTCAGGAGCATAGAAGGAGAGCTGTCAACGTGTGTGCCGATATCCGTTTGACAGACACCATGACTGCACACAATAACCAGGAACTGTTCTTGTCGAAGGAGAATAACAAAATGCAGTTTATAAGATTGCTGTCCACATTACTGAGAGCGGGTGGACATACTGTTAACTGCAGTTCGGGCGATGCTGATACCTTGATTGTTGAAAGTGCCATCAAACTTTCATCTCAAGGGAATTCAGTTGCCATTGCCGCTGATGATACTGATGTACCAGAGCTATCCGTTCACCATTGGAATCATACTTCGGCTGATGTTTATTTCCAATCAGAAGCACGGACGTCACATTGGGGTGGGGAGGCATGGAAGATCGCAGATGTAATAGCGAAGATCGGAGAAACAACTAGGCGACACCTCCTGTTCATACATGCATGGAGTGGGTGTGATGTTACTTCGGCAACGTTTGGCCATGGGAAAACTCAACTTCTCAAGAGTTTAGAAAAGTCCAGGGAGATTCAGAAGATATCAGCAACAATGCACGACAGCGCCGTATCTCAAGCAGAAATTGGAAGAAACGGCGCTGAACTGTTCGTAATGCTGTACTCTGTCAAGCAGTCAGACACATTGAATGGCTTGAAACGCTCAAAGTTCATGACAATGGTTACTTCCAGCAAGACAGGAATCGAACCTCAGAAACTACCCCCAACTGAACGCGCGGCATACTTTCACAGCCTGCGAGTCCACCTACAAACGATGGAATGGAAGCAATTGGATATTGATGTCCCAGATCCTCAGAAATGGGGCAGGGAAATTCTCGAAAATGAGTTGATACCCGTGATGACTGACCTGGATGCAGCGCCTGAAGCTCTCCTGAAATTTATGCGTTGCAAATGCACAATGACCTCCAAACACCCCTGCGGAACGAATATTTGCTCTTGTAGAAAGAACGCAATCGAATGTGTCTCAGCTTATGGAGACTGTCGAGGGGAGAATTGCCTGAACTCCGAGCCGGTTGAGATTGGAGACGAAACAGGCGACAGCAGAGTGCTTTGAGGAACACCGGCATGATTTCGGTCAGATCTCATCTCGGAATTTAATCAAAGCGAAGAAAGTTGATCGATGTCATTCTTCGCCATCTCGGGAGTTATGAAAAACATTGGCAGCAGAATTATATTTTTCCTGTTCTATTCGGACTCAACTTCGTATGGGTGTGAAAATTGAAGAAAATGGTATTTTGGGGCCATTTCCCTAACAATTGTGAATTTTTCCGCTTTATAGGACTAGCATTCGTGCTTCAAGTACGAATGACGCACACAACTTCTCCAGATCTCACACAAATTTTCAAGACTATTGAGAAATTGATGCCACTAAAGATTTTTTTTTCTATGAAATCCCTCCTTGCGGCCATCTTGCATGAAAAATTTTCCCCAAGGCGGATTTTGGATATGTTGTTCCCAGATAAATTCTGCGTCGAATGACACCAATTTATTTTCGGGTCAACCCATATTGCGCCTGAACTAAGAGGACTTTGAGGTAGGAAAGTCTATTTCGAGGTCGACGGCAGAAATATTCAAAGTAAGTAGTAAATGTAGGCCTACAAGGTTGCAGGGGCGTAACTATGGGGTGTAGGGGTGAGTGACAACCTCCCCCAATAATTTTCCAGTTGAGACATTTTCCTTTAGACTGGAGTCTTAGATAACGATTCGCTCTTTCTAGTGATCATGTACTTTTTTACGAGTCTAGATTTACAACTTGCACTTAATGTCACACATACAGCCGATTCGGTCCTCGCATGACTAACTTTGAATCCGGTACGTGGTAATTCTTCTTCTTCTTCTTCTTCTTTTTCTTCTTCTTCTTCTTCTTCTTCTTCTTCTTCTTCTTCTTCTTCTCTCCGTCGTCCGTCTTCTACCCACTTCCTTGCCCACTTCCTTGTCTGCACGATAACACGAATATCTCACTGCTTTGGCATACTGAAAAGACAGTCACCACTACTCGGACACCTATGTTTTTCAGGCTAATGGGGCATTGGGTATGCCCCTAGGGGTGTTTTGAATGTGGCTCACGCTCATATCTCAAGTATGTCATGACCTATGGACCTGGGACCAACACCAAATGAATCGAGACTCGGTGGAGATTTAACATGTGGGTAAAGGTCACTGAAGTCACCCAGGGGACATTCGGTGCATTTTTCAGAATTGCTGAAACTCGCATTTTATGACTCCCTAAAGCATCCCCGAAGTTTATATATGTATTTCTACACTAGAAACATGAGCGGGTGTATTCTATCATTCCAAAAAAGTGAGTGGAGCAGAATATTTTGAAAGGGAGTCACGCTCATATCTCAAGTATGTTATGACCTATAGACCTGTGACCAACACTAAAGGAGTCGAAATTTAATGGAGGTTCAAAATATGGTCAAGGTCACTCAGGGGTTATTGAGTACATTTTTTAAGAATTGCCGGAAATCGTATTTTACAACCCCTTATAAGTTCATATATGTATTTTTTTTTAAAGTAGGTCAAGCTCATATCTCAAGCGTGGTATGACCTATGGGCCGGAGACGAACACCGAACGAGTCGAAACTTAATGAAGGTTCAACATATGGGTCAAAGTCAATGCGGTCACCTCGAGGCCATTGGGTGCAAATTTTAAAATTGCATTTCATGATCCCTAAATCATTACCGAATTTCATACATGTATTTTGCACTCAAAAAAGTGGGGCCAAACATTTTGTGGGCGGGTTACGCTTATATCTCAAGCATGGTTTGACCTGTGGACCTGGGACCACCACCAAATGAGTCGAAACTTAATGGAGATTCAAAATATGGGTCGACGTCACTAAGGTCACCCATGGATCATTGAGTGTATTCCTCAGAATTTCTGAAAATTGCATTTTATGACTCTCTATTTTATTTGAAAGTGTCGTCTGCTTTTCGTGTTAGGTAAAGGGTTAAAAGAAGAAAAATCATTCAAGACAGAAGAAAAACAAGAATCGACGAACAAAAAAAGAAACAAAAAGTCTTTCGATACTAGTAGAAAACAAAACGTCGAACAGGTTTCGACTTCTTCGCTGAGAGAAGAACAAGAAGAAGAAAAAATGCGCAACGAGATGATGTTTACAGTAAACTTAGTCATGACCGAACTCGACAACTCCAAAGACGATAGGGAAGATATCATTGCTAGAACGATATACAAGAAACTAAAATCCGATTTCCTTCTCGTACAACGAGCTCGAGCCATGAAAGAATTTTTTAATCGTTCGATATCACGGATCGCAAGAAGTTCATTCCTAACAATTTTATGAAAGAGGCAAAATCTCACTTGGTGGATTTATTTGGCAGAATCTAGACAGACTCTAGTGAAAATGGCCTTAAAGTGTAGAATGGAAAAGATCTAGGAGGAAACCGGTAATGTCAGGAAAAGAAAATGCCCTGTTTCGTCTCGCAGCGAGTTTCTTCGGTGTCCGACATTTTTGACAAAATAAAAAAAAATGCTAGAATCTCTAGCCAGTTATCAAATTGAGGGTAGCAGTTGGACATTTTGAGAAGTTTTAAATTTAGAGATTTATTTAGACAAGTTCGATCTTCTTCCATATAAAATTACTTGACTTAAAATAAAGAAGATGGCCAATGCTTCAAATGGCAGTCACGGTTCCTGCCGTGCATCCCATAGAATGACAAAATCATACACAGAGAGTATAGAATTATAAAGAGGCTTGCAATAAAGATTTAGATTAGTCGGGAATAAATTTTCCCACGCAGTTACGAGACATCCCTTCTTTCGAAAATCAAAGTCCCACCGTTGCCAAGGACGATTCGAGTCGAAAGATACATCCCCTGGGAGTGACAAGAATCGCAGAAAAAAATCAGTTTATGTCGTTATGTACGGGTACTACGAATTCACGTAAAGAACTGAGAAGAACCGAATTACCATTTTTACCATTTTTATAAATATTTTACTTCCTTCTCCTTCCAAAAATCTCTGAAAATACGTGCATCTATTTTCGTTTTTGTTATTTGTTTAGACATTGAATGAAAAAAGAAAAATATGATTTCATTTTTTTTTCTAACATTTAAAATAAAAAATGCTTTTTAACTAAGCTTTTTAGCTTACCTTGACGAAGTCAAGCTGGGCTTATCTCATCGCTTTCCGTCCGTCGTCTGTCCGTGCGTCGTACGGCGCCAGTCGTCCGTCAGCACCATGTTTTGGGTTTCTCCTGCAAAATCACTGGACCAATTCAAGTGAAAGTTTGTGTGAGTGATGATGCTGAGGGGGTATTGCTTTTTTGTTCAACTCAACGTGCCCAGTCCCATAGGGAGGGGGTGAGGAAAATGCTCCAATTTTTTTTTTTTTTTTAAATCTTCTTCTCGTGAACCAGCGGGTACAATGACTTGATTTTTAGTACGGAGCTTCGTTTGAGCTGTAGATTCAAGTTTGTTCAAAGAAAGTTCGCATAGCAATATTTGCGTTTGTAATGGGAGGGGAAAGATTTTTGGCCCCACCTAAAATTTTTATTTTCGTGGGAACCCCGGGAGCTAAAAATAGAAATATTTCAAACTCCAATATTTCCCAAACCCCAAGGAACAGAGAACAGTTATTTGGTATGAAGCATCCTTAGGAACCATAGAACTGAATGGTAAAAAACATTCCATCGGTTGTAACAGGGTGTTCTGTAGAGAGCGTCGAAAAATGCCGAGTCAGCATATTTGCAAAAATTAAAAAGACCAGTTTTCTTCAGAACCAATGATCAGAATCTTTTGATATTTTGTATACAGCATCCATGGGGGGGGGGGGGGGGGGGGGAGGGGGGGGGTAAAGATATGAGTTTGTTAAAATGAAGCCCCTAGGTTCATATTTGGGCTCAATACAGGAGCCCGAATATTTAACTTAGGGCAATATGGGGAATAATCTTTTCAAAATCTTCTTCTTCAAACCCACCAGTCGGAATGCTTTGATATTTGGCATATAACATCTCTAGGGGGATCAGATTCAAGTTTGTTGAAATCGGGTCCCTGGATTGATATTTGGGTTCCCTGTGGTCCCCTGAATTTTAATTTAGTGCAGTATGAGGACATTTCATGAAAAATCTTCTTCTCCAGATCCACCAGTCCAAATGGTTTCATATTTGGTATGTAACATCTCTGAGGGGGGCAGATTCCACTTTGTTCAATTCGATTGCCTGGGTGTATATCTGGGCTCAATGCAGGAGCACAAATTTTAACTTAGTGCAATATGAGGAAATCCTTTTATATTTGGTATACAGCATCTCTGGGGGCGTCAAATTAAAATTTGTTCAAATCGGGTCCCTGGGCTCATAGGTGGGCTCCCTATGGTGGCCCGAAATTTAACTTGGTGCAATATAAGGAATTTTCTTTAAAAATCTTCTTCAGATTCACCAGTCAGAATCCTTTCATATTTGGTAAACATCTCTCGGGGGATCAGATTCAAGCCTGAATTGTAACTTGGTGCAGAATGGGGGAATTTCTTTAAAAATCATCTTCTTCAGATTCTTCAGGAAAAATATTTTTTGGTATACAACATCTCTGGGGTGGGGGAGTCAAATTCAAGTTTCTTCAACTCGAGTGTGTGGGTTAACCCTTTACCCAACGTAACGGCCAAAACCGGCCAGCGCTATTCTCAAAAATCGAAAATTAATTTTCAATAATTTTTCATTTTTTGTCTCAAAAACATAGGTTATGACCCCTCTTTGGAACGAGCTGGTCGAGCTCGTTCCAACGAGGGGTCATAACCTATGTTTTTGAGACAAAAAATGAAAAAAGTAGTTATTCAAGAATTTTTTTTTTTGCGAGTGTCGTCTGCTTTTCATGTTAGGTAAAGGGTTAAGAGCCGAATTTTAACATAGTGCAATCCTGTGGATAATCTTTAAAAGATCTTCTTCAGATCCACCAATCAGAATGTTTTCATAATTGGTATACAACATTTCCAGGGGGTGGGGGGTGGTCAGGCTAACGTTTGTTCAAATTGTGTCCCTGGGTTTATATTTGGGCTCCCTTTGGTAGACCAAATTTTAACATAGTGCATCATAAGGAAATTTTTCAAAAAGTCCTCTTCTTCAGATCCACTAGTGTGAATCCTTTCATATTTGGTATACAACATCTCTAGTTGACTACTCAGAACTCTTAGCCCGATTTTAACAAAATTTGATATGCAGCATAAGTGGGAAACGGATATTTGATTTGAATGAAAAAGATTAACCCTAGCTATCGTGGGACTCTTTGTGTGCTAAAAATAGAAGCATAATTCCAAGTTAATTTTATAAGGAGCCATGTTTATTAAGTACCCTCCAGAGGTATGTATCTAAGATTAATCCACATAGGTTGTATATCAAGGGGGCAATAGGGGAGCTCCACCTTGTACATTATGATTAACTGAAGAAAAGGCATGATGCTTGGACTATTTTAGTGACTACTGGGGGGCTCAAGGATTGATAATGGATCCTTCGCAGATTGATTGCTTAATGTAAATTCATTCGTGGCCTCGCTTTATATCAGGTTCTGTTCAAGGTGAGCGCTTCAGGCCCCGTGCAAGTCAGTGGGAGCTATTGCCTCACTTGGCGTCTGGCGTCCGTCATCCATCGTCCGTTAACTTTTGAAACTTCTCTTCTTCTTCAAAACAACTGGGCCAAATTCAAATATATATTACACAGACCATTTTTGGATTATACCATTTCTATTTTGTCCAAATGAAGCAGCTACCATCTTCGGGTCGTTGTTAATGCCGAAAAAGCCTACAAATCTTTAAAAATCGTCTTCTCATGAACACCAGAGAGAATGCCCAGATATTTGGTGTGAAACATCCTTTCGTGTTGAAGATTAAAGTTTGTTCAAAGAAAGTTTGTAGGTCAATATTTGGGCTCTCTGTCGGAGCACACCCATTTTGGGCTCCACCCAAAATTTGTATTTCAAGAACCAATGGGTTGATTTGCAACCAAATTTAGCATGTAAAATAATTGGGTCCTAATTGATGTGCGAAAATAATTCACACAGCCCCGTGGGAACCCCTGGAACTAAAAATAGAAAAAAATCAAACGCCTGTATTTACAAAACACGGAACATAGGACTGTTATTTGGTATGAACCATCCTTGGGACCATTAGAATGGAATGGTACCAAAAATTGCTACCGCTTGTGTCAGGGTGTTCTGTAAGGAGGGGTGGGGGCATCGCAAAATGCTGAGTCAGCATATTTGCATTAATTTTAAAAAATGTCTTCTCCAGAACCCCTGATCCTTATTTTTTGATATTTGGTATACATCATCCATAGGGGTGTCAGATACAATCGTGTTCAAATTAAGCCCCTCGGTTCATATTTGGGCTCAATACAGGAGCCCAAATCTTAACTTAGGGCAATATGGGGAATAAGCTTTAAAAATCTTATTTTTCAGAACCATGAGTCTGAATCTTTTAATATTTGGTATACCTCATTGTTACGAGGGTCAGATTCACATTTGTTCAACTCAAGTCCCTCAGTTAATATTTGGACTTCCTACGGGGGCCCGAATTTTAACTTAGTGCAAAATGGGGAATAATCTTTAAAAATCTTCTTAAGATCCACCAGTCAGATTCTTTTGATATTTGGAATACCACATCTCTAGGGGAGGGAGGGGGAGCAGATTCAAACTTGTTCAAATCGAGTCCTTGGGTTAATGTTTGGGCTCCCTATGAGCGCCCGAATTTTAACTTCATGAAATATGGGGAAATGTCTTTAAAAATCTTCTTCATCATATCCACCAATCAGAATCCTTTCATATTTGGTATGTAACATCTCTAGGGTTATCAGATTCAAGTTTGTTCAAATCGAGTCCCGGACTCAATGTGCGGGCTCTCTATTGGTGTCCAAAGTTTAACTTAGTGCATTATTATTATTTCAAAAACTGCATAGACCAGAATATTATTGTTTTTTTGGTATGCTGATTCCTTAGGTCCAGCGGAATCAGATTTACCAAAAATATTGCTATCGGTTTTGTCATGAGGTGCCGTATGGGGATGATTTTAACACTGTTGGAAGTGGGAAAATAATGAGTCATCATCTTTCTTGTACTCCATCAACCAATTTGAAACTTGTCTTCTTTAAACCCACTGGGCCCAATTCATTCTTATATAGCACAGGCCATCTTTGGAGTATACCCTTTCTAGTTTGTTTAACTGAATGTGCTGCCATCTTCGAGCTGATGGAGTTTACTCTTCTGATTTTTTTCCGAAAAGTTTCTGTGACCCGTTAGGGTGGGGTTAATGCTCTATAAGCCTAAAATGCTTTAAAAACCATTTTCTCATAATCCATTCGCAATAATATTTAGATTTCTGGTATGGAACTTACTTCAGTGATGCAGATTCACTTTTGTTCAAAGGAACTCTGTGGGTCAAAATTTGGACTTCCAAATTTGGGCTCCATTCAAAATGTCTGTTTCCAGAACCAATGGGATTATTTGAACCAAACGTGTCATTTAGTTTAACTTGGTCATAAGTACTTGATTTATGCCTAATATTTTTGGGGGAAAAGGGGGAAGAGAGAACCACTGGAGTTAAAAACAAACAAACAATTCGTTCGGACGCTTTTTGAGACTTCACAGAACAGAGCTTTGTTTTTGCCTAGGAAGCTTTCCTAGGACCAGCAGAAATGAATGGCCAAAAAATTGCCATTCATTTTGTTATGGCAAATCAAAAAATTGATTTTGCTGCCCATCACTTACTGACACACTCATCTCTTTTGACAACTTGAGCCAGTTGAGCGTTTTAGACTCACTTGAGCCTCTGGTTAATTATTTGCTATTTATTTATTAATTCAGACATCTCTAGCAAACACTGTACTACTTTCGTCTCCGTATGTACTCCGAAGAGAATTTATACGATGCAGATGTCACAGTCCCCGAGTGCCTTCATATGTTTTATCGTCAACGATCAAATTACCGCCTTCTATTTCCACTCGCTTATTTCCCATGCAGAGATTTTCATCCTCTCCTTTATAAAAATGTAGGTCGAGTCGACGTACTAGGGAATCGTGTCATAGTTATCCACGTGGAGCACACTCAAATCTCCAAAATCTACGATATCTATACTTCGACCCATTTGTTGTTGGTCCCAGGTCCATGGGTCATACCAGGCTGTTCTGAGTGATGAAATACATTTATCAACCTCGGGAACGCATGCGATTTGCAAGTACTTGTGAGAAATACACTCAGTGACCCCCGAGTGACCTCAGTGACCCTGTGTGACCTCAGTGATCATGTCCCCTATATTTTGAACCTCCAGTGAGTTTCGACTTGTTCGGTGTTTGTCCAATGCATTGGGGAGGGGGAGTAAAATGCGATTTCCATCAATTCTGAAAAATGCACTCAATGAACCCTGGTTCACCTCAGTGGCGTTGATCCATATTTGGAACCTACATTGAGTTTCGATTCACTTCGTGTTGACCCCAAATTCAGTGTGGGTTCAGGTCACTATGGTCACCCAGGTGTCTTTAAATGCCTTTTTCAGAATTTCTTGAAATTGCATTTTATAATCCACTGATGGATTTCTGGAGTTCATACATGTATTTCTTAAAAAACAGTGGGCGGAGTAAAAATATCTATTTCTGATTCCTTTAAAGAACATGTTGAATTATGTGCACAGAAGTTATATCTGTTTTTTTTTTAAATTTATCTGATTCCTGTTTGAAAACTCATTTCTGATTTCTTTAACCCCTTCACTCTGATGTCAAACTACCAAAATTTCAGGAAGCTGTTTTTTCCCATAATGCATCTAGAAATTTAACCAATTCAATGTTGTTTGACAGAGCTCAATGGGCTCTGTCAAACGAGACTGAATTGGTTAAATTTCTAGTTGCATTATGGGAAATTTTTTCTGCCTTAAATTTAGATATTTTGACATCAGTGTGCAGGGGGTTAAGATATTTCTCGAAAATAAGTCTAAATAAATTCTCTTTCCATATTATTTAGGTTATTTCACTATTTTCACATACAATTGAATTTACTGATCACAGTAAATTCTGTTTCTTTAGTTCTATACTTTTCTTTGTTAAAAGACAACAATACTCTACTATACCGAGATCAAAGTACAATCTTTAGAATCTTATTTTCTCGAAGTTAAAATAAGCTAAAACGCACGATGATTGATAATTGTATATTCTCAACGCTACAAACGTCGCTCGAGTGGACTAAATGTAAACAAAATATATTGCTTGGTACTGATAAATTGAAACATTCTATCATTTCATGTAAACGGACACAAATACACCGTGAGAACCATAAATTATTACTTACAGCACATTCTATTCGGCGTGTCAAATTGTTCATTGCACAAGTAACAAAATCATGCCACAGAATCATCATAGCTGTGACGGACCTTTTCGTCGTTTACAAAGTACATCATATATAGCTATAAAAATTACACGAATCATTCGAAAATGCACAACAGCGCCACTTCCCTATTTATGAATTATACAAGTTATGTTCGTAGCAATTTAACTGGTGTTAACCAGGTGGGGTGTAAAAACATCGCAGGAAGGCAAGCCGGGGTGGGTGGGTGTCAGCGAAGGCCGAATATATATGTTTTACACCCTCTTGTAAATTTGTTTACTTATGACGAAAAATGCATTACAAATACTGAATTTAGCATATTTAGTTGTTTAAAACATATTATAAGTCACTATAGACCATTATTAGGCAATGTATAACTCTCTTAGCACCTCTGATTGTCCATAACGGCATCTTCTGTCTTAAGAGGATAAACTTGGGACCTGCTCAAAGTAGACTTATAAGGTAATTTGGCTGGAGAAAACATGGGATGCATTAGATTCAATTTAACTCTTAGAAGCCGGGGAATCAGAATGAATTTATTGAACATGGTACTCCGCGAAAAACTTACAGTAAAGCAGGTGCTTCTAGTCAAGTATCGTCTGCATATTCAGGCAGACGACACTTGACTAGAAGCACCTGATCAGTGTTTAATTCTCCCCCAACTCAAAGATAGCCGAACCGTCACAGCCAGATTACTTGCAGTATTACATCACAGGCAAGAAAACTCGACTCCCGCCTTCGAAGTGTTAAGTTAATTTATTTGCAATAGCCTTCCCAGGTTTAAACAAACACAAATAACCTGTAACTACCAAAATAATTTGAAAGCCTTTCCAACTTATAATTGATAAAAATAACAACAAAGGACACGCATTATAGCAAATTTGAATTTGATTCTCAGTGTCAGAGCAACCACTTTTACTACTACATTCATTTCTCATATATATAAAAGGTATCCACCATGCGTTTGAGGAAATAACATTATCCAAGAGTGGTATATTGTTTCGCCAGATTGTGACAAGCTTCTTTGAAATGTTGAACCAATAAGTTCACAAGCAATCTTTGGTTGTTTATCGAATTCATCGCCTGAACCTCTTCAAAAGAGAAATCCATCAAAGCTGCTCCAGTCAAGAATGTGTTTGAATATTTTTTCTCAAGATTACCAGCAAGGCAGAAGAGTTGAAAATCAATGGCTTTGTGAAGAGACATATATATATTATAGCAGAACTTTCTTTCCTCTATATTGCTTGTAGAGACAGGGTTAAGATGGTTGAATACTCAATTTAGCTTAGCTTATTGCAGCGAATAACTACGTCTGTGAAACATGGAAAAACATTATCTGAGTGTTGTCTCTTGTAGGCGTGTCTGCAAAGCACCAATAATATTGTCAAGGTTATTTGAGAGAGGTAACTCTAGATTAATTTTGGCACTGAATGATAAAACACTGATGGAACAGTCATTTCAACCCTTTACCTAACATGAAAAGCAGACGACATTTGCAAAAAAAAAAAAATCTTGAATAACTATTTTTTTTCATTTTTCGTCTCAAAAACATAGGTTATGACCCCTCGTTGGACCGAGCTCAAGGAGCTCGTTCCAACGAGGGGTCATAACCTATGTTTTTGAGACAAAAAATGTAAAAATAATGAAAATTAATTGCCGATTTTTGAGAACTGCGCTGGCCGGTTTTGGCCGTTAAGTTGGGTAAAGGATTAACAACATTTTAAACATAATAATGAATTTGTTTAATGTGACTTTCCCTCCCAAATGATTATCAATTATTTTCCTCACAATATTGACAAATAACGTAGTAAGTGGTCATTTGGAGGGTGATAATTATACAATTTACTTACCCCAATGAATCTGTTGCATCAGCAGGCGTCCGGCATGCTTTGTTTAACCACGTTATGGATGCAAATAAGAAGGAAACCAGTTAATGTCTATTTTAGAAGCTTGCTTCCAGTGTGATATTTCCACCTTTTCACTCGTGTTTACGGTGATGATATGTGGACAAAATTAGTTTTATGTTATAATACATACAGGAAAAGTAGAAAATTGAAGATTTAATTTACAGATGTAGGCTTATATGTTAAACAAATTCTATTTATGTTATAATCCATATAGATTATAGTATAGACTGCGGGAATACTCATTATTCGTAAGCTTTTGGGGCTGTATCCCCTCTCAGAGAAATATTTTAGAGTGTTAAGAGGGGATAGGTGTAAAATAATTTCGAGAATTTTCTCTCCAGAAAACCGACCGGTGGGCTGTCAAAATGGCCGCAATCAAATTTGCGGCATACCTTCCTGCAACTATTTTACACCGCCCCCTCCCCCCTCCTCCCCCGACGGTGAACCTATCGATGTGCTGAATGTGTTTACAATTTTTTTTCTATATATTAAATTAAACTCTTTGCACCGAGTCGCGAGGAAATTAATTTCTTGGTGGAATGAAAGTCTGTGATGGGACTACTACAATGCCAACTTTTATCCAGCAGGACTCACCCCGAAAACAAACAGATTACTTCTATTATGAAAAAAATCATGTTAGCCTAATGCCACGGTCTCTTACAAAAGTTACTAGAATTTCCAGTCACTTATATCATCATGAAAATCTACTTTCGAGAAAGTTATCTCCCTTGAAATTATTAGACGCACCGAGTGAGGTCCAATTAAGCAGGAATTTGTTGAGAAAACGCCTTTGACATCAGTATAAAATAAAACTAAGTTTCCTTTTCTTACTTTTAATAAACGAAAACAACAGACAGCTCCTGGAGATGTCTGTTATATTCGTTGATGAAAAGTTACAAAAGGAAACATGGCTTTTTATGACAAGCTAATTAGAAGCAATTATTTGCACAGATAATCCTTCATTAAGAATATCTATCAACATCACACTTGGGAAAACTCAATGTACAGTTTGGCTCTTTGTTTAGCGAATGTGTTTTTACAGTAATTTGTCAGTTTCTTATTCTTTCCAGGAAAAAATAAGTAAATCTCACCTCCTTGACTTCGCATCGTGACATATTACACAGATTTCTATTTATAGAAATCTGTGTAATATGTCACGATGCGTACACTGTTGATATAATAAACAGAAAAAAGTTCCATAACATCAAAAGATGGTAAAAATGCCATTTTCATGTTTTTTAAAGGGGTTTTCACAGAGAATAACAGTCAAACGTTCAAATTCATTGGGGAAAACTGTCAGTTTCGGTATGTTTATACTACTGTATAGGAAAATGTCTGAAGTTTGTAAAATTTCAATATTTATATGAGATTCCCATACCCTTAATGTTAAATTTACTGGCAGCTTTGGGAAGTTAAAGAGAGTTATCTTTCCATTAAATCTCTTCTAATGACGAAAATTGTCAGCCATGCCATATGCGCAACAGAAGTCAGAAAAAATGTTGCTAAGGACCCCCTCAAAGATATTATGTCTCTTAAAACCCCGTTTTGATATTTTTAATCTTCACGGGATGACATCGTCTTGTAATACCTTTTGCATTGTAATTGTTTGTTGGAAAATCTATGATCTTGTCCATCCTGAGGAAAACGTAATACACGTCGATGTCATGAAACACGACTGCATAGTATTGGGTTTCCCAACTGATCTCCATGCAACTGGATTGCTAGAACGTCAGCGAAAAACGTCGCCACTCGTTCTGCCTCGCCCCCAAGATGAAGTCGAGTCAATACACGATTACTCAATTCGAAGTTTGAACGTTTTTGCAAATACACACCCTGAGTTGAGGGTGTTTCACGCAACAGAAACCGGAAAGAAATCAACATAAATAACACTTGCATAAAAAATAAATACATAACATCTTGCAATTTTTCATACAAATCCAAGCTACGCAATTGATCTTAGTGATCAGTTTGAGTTTATTTTTTATTTAGTGCATTTTCTGTGAATACTCGATGTTGTCCGCATCCATGTGAGGTTTTTGCATATTTTGAGTATTGTCAGGAGTGGGGGTGTTGACTGTCAGGGCAAAGCCAGCCTAAATATAGGGACAAGGGGCCTCATATTTAAAGATATTGTGAGTTCAAAATATATTCCGCGTCAAGGCGAAAAACCTACATGAATTTCACTTCTCTGTAAAGCTGGAAAAACACACGTGGTGTATATCCAGCTTTAGCGCAGGGACCCAGGGGAGAAACGGTATGTTAGATAAGGTCTAATCTCATTTATCGTCACGGTCAATTAAGAAACGAGATTTGAAAACGATAGAAATGTCTATCGTATCGTTACCTGATCATTAGTTATAGCAATGCGTGGCAGGAACAAATCACCGTTAAAGTCACGCGCGAGATGACTTGTATTGATTCTGCCTCGATATACGTCATCTCCCACCGTTTTGACAGGTGGACAGATGAGCGTCGGTCCACCTGACAGTTCAGGGTAAAAAGTATATATATACCTGGAAGAGCAGAGCATTAGACACACACTTGGGGTCACACACACGTTGGTGAAGTCCAGGACAGGCGGACTCTGTTTCCTGGCATAAGGGTACCTTCGATCACAGGACCCTGAAACGGCTGGAATCGCCAGAGAGGGCATTCCATGATTGATTTAGCTTAGCGTTGATAGGCGGCTACGGGGCCGAATTCGTGAGAAGGAACACCCCAGGTGGAACGTTAAAGTTTAGATTGTCGAGTAGCAGGTATCGGCCTGCAATAGTCAGAAGTGTAGGTTAATTGTATTGTGCGTATTAACCCTTTGAAGCGTCAGCCTGATTGCGTTCTGAGTAGTTTATTTTGCTGTCGGAACATCGTAATACCGACTGGAGATCGGTGTGAGTGACAATTTCGCCCTAGCACAAAAAGGGGCATCTGTGAATCGTGAATTCAACCAGGAACGGTGGATATTTCAATAGGACTTTCACGGAGGACTTTCAAAAGGCACATAAGGTATGAGTAGACAATATCTGACCCAAATCAGAAGTACGGTGGTTTATAGATGACGAACATTGCTGGTCGGAACCCTCCGACAGCCAGAGGTACAGTTACGCGCAGACGTTGACATTTGAGCCTAAGCGGGTGAAGCTCTTATGGCGAGCTCACAGTAATAACATTTCAGATTTGTGAAGCTCTTATGGCGAGCTCACGGTAGTAACATTTCCAGTGTGTAGACTATAGTGCCAGTACAGGGCTATAGAATGACTATATGATTGTTTAGAATTATTTAACCGTAGTGACCCATTTTCTGTGAAAAGAATTGAATTGTTGATTGTTGAAATATTGAAACGGATTTATTTTTATGTGTAAATAAAAGAATCGTTGTTACTTTGAATCATTCTTTCCATTATACAGCCTAAAGTGATTAGGAATCACACCTAACGGAAATCGAACCCATTTCAGGCCAATTTGGCAGAGAAGGAATCACGGCGTCGGTCTAACTCAGCTCTCTGCGCCGAGTTCGCGACACTTGGATTCCGACCCTCCACGTTGGTCTAATTTTCCCGCAACTTCATCAGCGGGACTAAATAACCCCACGTCAGCCCAGGCCTTACGGGGCCTCAGGAGTCCCTGACATTGACGATGTGTTACTATTAAAAACAAACGGTGCAATCGTGTATTAACGCGGTAACTCCTCCCATCGATGACGTTTGATAAAGTGAAAGCTGTGACGCTGAGACTACCGTCACAGCGTCACCGCTTTCACTCCATCAAATGTCATGATGTGTACTAAGCATGAAAACAAGTTACACCGTATCAACCTTCCGGTCTTTACCCTTGTATTTTTGTCATTAATAACCAAAATATGTTGTAAAATATTCAGTTTGAGTTGCTAGGAAAAGTGTGCACATTATCAACATAATCATTTTGAAAAACATCAAAATGTATCCTTTACGCGATCGGCTATTTCGAGGCGTTGGGAAATTGAAAACCCTTAAGACAATTTTTCTTGTCTATCATTGTTTATTTGTGACAACTCCTACCGTCCTCCTTAAATGAGGCCCTTTTTCTCTATGTGACTAATGAGCGTTCTAGCAATCCACTTGTACAGAGATCAGTGCTTTTCCCTTATTTAGAACATGGTGGATAAGATGCTATTAAATTTGTTATGTGATTTGGTCTATTCCGTTACTAATTCCGTGTTTTGTGAACCCGATATAAAACCGGAAGTAGGAATTGAGTGATATAAATATGGACCTTGAAATATAATTTTCATATCTTGCTGATTTGGGTACAATTATTTGTCTTATGTTCTTTGGTCTATTCCGTTAGTAATTCCGTGTTTTTTGTACTCGGTATAAAACCTGGTACACAAAACACGGAATTACTAACGGAATAGACCAAATAACATAACAAAATTACGATTGGGGGATTTTCAATGCTACGTAGTTTTATATTTTCTTAGAGAAAAGCGTAAACACCACTACCAAACGTTCAGATTATGTACCCCTGGGTACCTCCCAATGGCCATGAAGTGAAAATTTGCTAGTGCTTCACGTGCTTTAGTATCAGATGGAAAATCTACTCCAACATTTTTCAGCAGTAATATGTACAGTGCAGCAGCCGTCGAGTGGTCACTTTCCACGGGTGTGCATTATTTCCACGGACTCAATAATATTAGATTTCAAACACCAGTTATCTGAATAATCATCAAAAATGTAATTTATGAAACACCGAGTTGTACGGTTGTGCTTCATTAAGTAAAATTTTATTTATTTATTTTATTCGGGTTTAACGACACTTTCGACGGCCAGGGTCACCTCGTGACGGACAGTTTTACGGATGGAGGAAGCCGGAGTACCCGGACAGAACCACCGAGCAACGGCGCGCAACTGCTAGGCTCCCCAACGAACCAAACTCCACAGAATCAGAGTTGGCATTGGCTGAAGACAAGTGCACCAACTACATGCAGTACGCTTTTGTTCACAGTTTTTCCGTGCATCCACACGCGCAATCGGGATGGAGTGCCTTGCCCAAGAACACAACTCAGTTACCTCTGGCGGGGATCGAACCATGGACCTTTCGGTTTTAAGTCGAATACCGTAACCACTGAGCCACCACGCTCCCGGAGTAAAACTTTGCTGCTGATGATTTCTATATTACCTGGTAAACGCATGGCTGCCCACGCGTGGATTACGACCAATCCACGGCAACTGTACTGTAGCCGTACCGTAGCTCCGTGCATGATATACTGAAGGCATAACATAGTACTGAATACATCAGATTGCGTTCTCATAGACGAAACTTACACTGACATTTAAAATAAATTTGCTTCGATGCTTTGGAAAAAAACACGAAAGATTAAGAAAATTGGTATGGTACAAACTGATTTGGCAGGATTATGTTTTGGCGCCGTACAAATGTCACAGACACGAGGAAAATATCATGCACGAGAGAGAATGCAGAATCGCACATGTGCAACAAAATAGCATAAAGAAATAAAAGCATCGGAAACACAGTGAAAAAACAAAAAAAGTTAGCGAAAACTAGGATCACTGAGAAAAAGACAGAGAGAGACAGAGAGATTCTCATGTGATGAAATTTGAATGTCTCGATGTCTGATTACCTTTGCTCAAATGCGTGACTTTCGTTAATTAAGGCGATGACCAGGGGCATAAATAAAGAGGGTGTAGAAGGTGCGCCCCACCCCACCCCCAAATATTTTTCCTGTCTCGACATTTGTGCTGATTTGGCGTCTTAACCCTTTACCCAACGTAACGGCAAAAACCGGTCAGCGCTATTAACAAAAACTGCCAGTTAATTTTCATTCTTTTTTCATTTTTTTTGTCTCAAAAACATAGGTTATGACCCCTCATTGGAACGAGCTCAAAGAGCTCGTTCCAAAACGGGGTCATAACCTATGTTTTTGAGACAAAAACTGAAAAAAATAGTTATTCAAGAATTTTGTTGCATGTGTCGTCTGCTTTTCATATTAGGTAAAGGGTTAAATATCGATTCACTTTTGTTGGTGATCACGAACTTTCTTTCGGGACTAGACTGGCTACTTGAGCTTATGTCACACACACCAGTCAGTCATTCGAATGGAAGCCAGCGGGTCCGACTCCGGCTGTTGGGGACCATGCCTGGTCAATTTGATCACGACGGCTACATACATATATTTATTTATTCACACATGTCCAAGAACGCTTGGGGTTTTCAACTATAATTCTGTAAACAAATATCCAACTACATCATTAAGCCATGCCTCAATGATGAAGTTGGAATACTTTATCAATAATGACTTGAACCATCAATGTCTCGACAAATCAATCTCACCCCCCCCCCCCCCCCCCCCGCCCACACACACACACACAGTCGGATATCTTCACGATACCTCCAGCGCGATGATATGTCATGCCGTAATGCATTATTAGAAATGCCTCGGAGGGAGCTGCCCAACAATGTGTAACGTCACTGGGTTTCATCGCCAGTGTTAATCAGAGAACACCACGTTTTATCATCGTAAAAGAACATCCTGGTTCTGGGAAAGTTAACAAATGGATTCCAGGTGCAATCGAGTAAAATTTCCAGCTGAATGTCTAGAATCCAGTAATAAGCGAACCAAAAACTGGTCGCCCTGCACCATTCGCTCAAATTTACATAAAAAATGAGACATCTTGTTACAAAACAGATATAAAAATACAACTGACATTTCTCTATTTCAAACAGTGAAACGGTGCTGAAGGAAAGAGCTCGTTCCAAAAAGGGGTCATAACCTATGTTTTTGAGACAAACACTGAAAAAAAATAGTTATTCAAGAATTTTGTTTGCATGTGTCGTCTGCTTTTCATATTAGGTAAAGGGTTAAATATCGATTCACTTTTGTTGGTGATCACGAACTTTCTTTCGGGACTAGACTGGCTACTTGAGCTTATGTCACACACACCAGTCAGTCATTCGAATGGAAGCCAGCGGGTCCGACTCCGGCTGTTGGGGACCATGCCTGGTCAATTTGATCACAACGGCTACGTACATATATTTATTTATCCACACATGTCCAAGAACGCTTGGGGTTTTCAACTATAATTCTGTAAACAAATATCCAACTACAACATTAAGGCATGCCTTTCACGAAGCCATGCCTCAATGATGAAGTTGGAATACTTTATCAATAATGACTTGAACCATCAATGTCTCGACAAATCAAGCTCACCCCCCCCCCCCCCCCCCCCCCCCCCCCCCCACACACACACACACAGTCGGATATCTTCGCGATACCTCCAGCGCGATGATATGTCAGGCCGTAATGCATTATTAGAAATGTCTCGGAGAGAGCTGCCCAACAATGTGTAACGTCACTGCGTTTCATCGCCAGTGTTAATCTGAGAACACCACGTTTTATCATCGTAAAAGAACATCCTGGTTCTGGGAAAGTTAACAAATGGATTCCAAGTGCAATCGAGTAAAATTTCCAGCTGAATGTCTAGAATCCAGTAATAAGCGAACAAAAAACTGGTCGCCCTGCACCATTCGCTTAAATTTACATAAAAAATGAGACATCTTGTTACAAAACAGATATAAAAATACAACTGACATTTCTCTATTTCAAACAGTGAAACGGAGCTGAAGGAATTTTAATTACATCGGTTATAAGAAACGAAACATTTCTTGATTCCAATTTACTATCTGTACATACCGCTTTACTTTCAATTTTCTTGGGCTTTATTTCATAAACTGACATATTATGTTTCACATTACATGCCACGAACTGTTAATGTTTTTCAACTTCACACGTGAATACTTTCTGCTGTCAGTTTATTCAATGCTTTCAAAATAACAAGTCCACAGCATGTTCAGTTTTATCGTCCCATCCTCGTTACAGCAAATCTATTTTCTCGTTGAATAGACATGGTCAACTTTTCTCGTCATTCACATCGACTTACGAAAAGGTTATCTCCCCTAATTGCTGAGAATTGGCTGGCAAAAATTAACACTAATTGAATGGGGAATTTTGATTATTTCTCAAAATTATATAAAACCTATGAAAGTTATATTCGCTGTGCGCATCAATCCTTTAAGAACAATATATATGCTCTCCGTTGGTGATATTATCGAACGATTTCATTCGACCATTTTTTCCCATGTTGATTTAAAATGCTACTGTTATTTTCTGTATAATTCCATGTAAAACAGGATACAAGGTCCGGGTGGTGGGTGGGTCCGAGCCCCAAAGTGCAGTTTTTGCCGGTGTCATACAATTGTTTGCCAAATATCATTTTACAGACAAGTAATTACAACCAAAGTGAATTCAAGCGCTTAGATTCATAACATGGAACAGAATATAGCATTGATAATGTGTTTGGGGCTCCATGTTAGAATTTCTCCCCATGTTTTACACTTCATTAGGGGGTGGGTCCTGTTCTGGGTCTGGCAAAAATTTGCAAAACAAAAAAGTGATTCCCAGCTATTTGGTCATGATTTTCACTCCTTTATATTTCTACTAAGGCAGTCTGCCTCTTATTAGTGCTTTGTAGCTCCTATTATTTGATTCTTCTGTAAGCCTCAGGGTGCCTCATGGTCTAGTGTGCTTCCATGTATGGAATATTGGAAAGATTGATAGAAAAAAATCTTGAGTGTGGAAAACGTGTATAATTTCAAGGTAAATATGATTCTAGTGACACTAACATAAAAAAATAAATAAGAGACAATTCATCTCAGACAAGCCAACCCTGGCATGGGTCAAAGAACTTCAGTATTAGGTCTCTCTCAGACCAGCTGTACAAACTAAACAGTTGAACAGTTGAAGATATCCAGGTGGGAACAATATATTTTGGGCAGGGCTTCTTGGTGGTGGGATTCGACTGGTGTGTGTCTGAACAGCATAGACATGTTGTACATCGGGGTAAGGGTTATGTTTCTTGGAACATGAATGGGTATATATCTGTAATTCAGTTGGTGGAGACGGGTTCCAGTGGTTACCTGGGGGTCGGATGCTGCATTTCCGTTGTGGCTTTATATGCAGAGAGATTGTTTGGGGGCCATCTGTGGCTAGGGATGCATTGGATACCCAAGAGCAGGGCTGGGATATCGGACAAGTTGGTTTGCGGCACCTTTCATGTTTGGGAAAAGTATTTATTTATTTATTTATTTATTTTGGATTTAGGTAATTTGAATACTTCGTTAAACAGATTTTATAAATTGGGGGTGTCCAAGACATGACTGGCAAAAATTTGCATTCCGGGGTTGGTGGGTCCCAAAAATTGAAAATGTAAAAATTTCCACCTTGTATCCGTAATGTTTTGCCTGACCCCCCCCCCCTCCCCCCTCCCCTGTGTAAAATGATAGAAAATTGCATTTTCGTCAACTTTTAGCTGTTAATATATATATATTTTTTTTTGCTTCATATTAGCAATGCTGTGCGCATACCGGCATATAATATAAATATTGTCCTATCTAACCATATGAAAATATACAAGCTGACATTTGCCCATTTTTCCCCTTTGATGTTAAAACCAAGAAAAAATTTATTGTAGTAAAACCAGTTAAAACCGCAGTCCACAACATCAGATAGGTCTCCGCGTGAGTACAAATGAAAAGGTGCGATAATCCCTAAGCGTCTTAATTAATTTCTGGTCAACCAGCAAAAAAAAAGCCTCGTATAACTAAAAATTCATTTTTTTGGCTTCCAAAACATAGGTTATGACCCCTATGTTTTGGAAGCCAAAACCAATGAGAGGTCATAAACAATGTTTTGGAAGCAAAATATTAAAATATAAAAAAAATTGAATGCCGATTTTCGTGAAAAGCTCTGGCCGGTTCATTCTCAGCTGATTTCTCCGTTTCGATCCGTTGGCGATCAAGATTTTATTCACACCTTTCAGAGGTTCAATGTAAATTGGGTTGCTTGCAACTGGACTCCAGTATTTACTAGGTGAAATAACTTTCCCAAGCGTCAATATCTTTGACGATAAAAGTTGAGGATGAATTATTGTCAGTCTCAAACAACAAAACTAATTTTATTTCCTATTCTAGAATAAATTATTTATCTGTCTGCGGTATTAATAAAATAAGAACGTTCAATAAGTGTCATTTTTGGCAAATATAACTCAAAAATATCTTGGAATATTTATTTTTATAGATATTCAAAACCACTGCGTCTTCGGTGTTCCCTTTTGACCCGTCGAAGCTGCTTACAAAAGTACACACAAAATAAATTAATTGATTCTCAGGCATTTTTTCAAATCAGTGAGGGAGGCTTTTGTTTTTATTTTTTATTTTTATTTTGCAAAAAGTGCGCAAACATTTCGGCTGTATTTTTTACACACAGAAATATAGAAAGTGGACATTTATACAAATAAATTCATTTTTAATTTGAAAATAAAACATTCCTCTAAAAACAAACTGCAGGTACTGCAATTCAAAGGCTTCATATTCTTTTGATGCTCTTCATATTATCTTTTAAGTAAAAGTATTTGATCTATGGGAATTTGCCTCGTTACAATTTATGGGAGAGTGCCTATAGGCACTCTTATATGCACTCTCCCATAAATTGTAACAAGGCAAACACACTGGAGAGGCAACTAAATAAATATACATCACTCAAAAAATGTAAAAAGTTTGAGGTCTCCCTGAGTTTATACTAATATTGGAAGACACTGAAAGGCAATACCAATGCCCAAGGAGGGGGTTCCAATTCAATGAGGGATTGCCCGAGAATCAAAACACCCTTTTAGCCTAATCTTGGGTAAAAATAATTATTAGTAAAGTACAGCAGGGTGAATGTGGTTAGAGCTCTGCGAAGCTTCAAAATTCTATTCGTTTTGAAATCATCTCGATGATTTGATTGGATTCGAGTCGGCCAGAGTTTTCGGACGGCGAGATGTTCTCAAAATTCTCGCAAGTGTCTCTTCTTGAACTCTTTTTCTATCACCAAGTCTCCCGTACAGGAGGCCTGGTGATAAAAGATATTTATTTAGTAATTGGAGTTTAAAGACACTTTCAAGAGCCAGGGTCACCTCGTATCGGACAGTTTCATGGGTGGAGGAAGCAGGAGTACCCGGAGAGAACCACCGAGCAGCGGCGAGCATCCGTCAGGCACCCTAACGTACTAACTTCGTACAAGCACATTTGGAAGCCTATATGGACACAAGTACGGATTTAGATAACAACATCCCACTGTTCATTTTAAATTTTCTTAAGAGTATAGGACAAGAAAATAACAAGCAAAGTAAGGATCTCACTCTTGCATCATTCATTGATCTTTCTAAAACATTTGACACTTTAAGTCATAGTATTATCTTGAACAAGTTAGAAAAAATACGGTTTCCGAGACATCAGTAATAAATGGGTTAAAAGTTATTTGACTAACAGAGTTCCATTCGTAAAATATCCTAACACAAAATCATCCTTAGCCCAGATCATGCGAGGTGTACCCCAAGGCTCTGTATTGGGACATATTCTCTTCCTACTCTACATAAACGACATATCTTCTTCAACGTCTTCAAATGTTTTGTCTTTTACCTGTTATACCGCCTCTAATGAATCTGTCGCAAAGGCAAACATGTCAGCAGTTCATCCCATAATTGTAAACTCGATAGATTATTTGAATGGTGTTCTGCTGATCACTTAGCCCTTGATGCAAAGAAGACAAAATATAATATCATAGGCCCATCCTCCCAATCGAGAACGAACTTAGACATTTACATAAATAATGTAAAACTGACAGAGTAGGGACTAACAAAACTTAAAATTCCTACAATGTTGGGGTATTGGCATTGATGAGAATCTAACCTATCTTCATCACATCTCGTGACTTAGCGCTAGGACAGGAAGAGCAAATTACGCCCTGAACAACGTTCTAAAATTCCACCCTACCCCGCAAAGCTATGAAGACGCTCTAATATTCTCTAGTTCACAACCATTTATTATATGGTATCCAGATATGAGGAAACGCAAAGGCAGCTATCAGACTTCAGGCCCTACAGAAACATTTTCTCCGAATTAATAATAAAGACATAATTCCCGCATAGACCCTCTCTTTGTGAGAGACGAAATTCTTAAGATAACTGACTTATTTAAACTCCAACCTTGCCTCTTTATGTTTGATTGAAAAGATGGGAGTCTTTCTGATTCCTTTAACAATTATTTTGACATCACAAATTCATTAAACTTAAACATTCGACAGTCTCAATTATTGCACGTCGGAAGAACCCGTATAAAAGCTTTAGATAGACTGTCGATGTTTGCCTACCCATAATTATGAAATATTTTAAATCAAACTTTTCAAAATAGCTCAAATAGAGAAGAGTTTAAGAAAAATGTTCATCACAGTTATTATCTCCATTTTCCACATAGATTTAGTGTGATAATCCCAATTGTCAAGGGGCTAATTTCTAATATCCAGACTGCTCACCAAGCACTCAAAAACCCACAAGCCTGAGATGATAACGATCCAAACTATAGTGGATTTGAGCAACTGAAATTCTGTTGTGCATTTCTATACTTCAAATATCAATGTAAGATTACTAAGCTAACATGAATCGTCCTCGGATGTTCCCTGCCTATTGCACGTCACCGAGTATCATCTCATCTGCTGTGTATTATTGCAAATAACCTCACATAACACAATACACAAAACGACATACCCGTGTTAATGGGTTAATCGATATGGCACTAGTTCCAACACGGAAGAATAAAACGAGAGGCCTCCGAGACAGTCCGAGATGGCAAAAGTGCTATATCGATTAACCCATTCAACGCTCGTGTCCTTCTGTATTTAATTCACGCCTTCCCGTTTATAAAAAAAAAACTATTATTATGACACTCAGCAATTTATTTGACAACTATCAACAAAAAGATCACTTTTTATCGCCAACCAAATTTGCGTGGGGAACCCGTGTTACTATTTCGTCCCCTGAGTTCCATTGTGTTCAATGTGCCTACAGGGGACTATAGGGGGACTATATTTAGCTATCGCTAGCGATTCAAATTGTAATTACTGTAAACGATTTGTAGAAAATTCCAGTGAAGTTTCGCTTCTGTTTAAAAATAGTCCTTCAACGATTTCCGTTCCGCACAAGTGTGCAGAACGGATTTTCATTTTCCGCATGGTTTAGTGTTGCTGTCGATGGGGATTTCATAGAACGGGCGTGTAATAAAATAGGTTTTCTATGGTCTGTAAATATTTTTTTTCGTCTTCTTATTCATTTTGTGGGTTGTTGTCAGGCAGACGGCCAATCTGGCTATAGCATCTCCCAGCAATAATTAAAGCATACTTTTTATGGACATTTACAATCTTGACATGTATTTTACTGTAAACGCTGTTTCCGTTGAATAAATTATCTATCAATCTATGTCTATATATCTATCAATCAGGGTTAGCATTGGGTGAAGACAAGAGCGCCATAGTCGTGCAGTACACGTTAGAACAAAAAGCGACCACCGTGCCCCCATGGGGACAATCGGAATTAAGTGCAATCAAGGACACAACGTAGTTGCCCTAGAACAGTGTGCAATTCTAATAGTGAATACAAAAACAAAATTCATTTTGTTAAAACATAAACATTTATCAACCAATTCTTCAGGCATTGGACCTTAAACCTAAAGGCCCACTGTTCGATCCCCACCAGGGTATAACTGCGTATTGTCCTTGAGCAATGCACGTAAATCTCGATTGCCCACGTGGGGGCATGTTGGTACTGTGTACTAAGGCCTACTGTTCGTTGATGATGCACTTGTCTTCAACCAATGATAGTTGGTTGTGTGGAGCTGGTACTTTGAGGAGTCTAGCAGCTGCTCGTCGTTGCTCGGTGATTCTCTCCGGGTACTCCGGCTTCCTCCACTCATAAAACTGTCCGACACGAGGTGACCATGTCTGTCGAAAGAGTCGTTAAACCCCAATAAATAATTAATACTTCAGAAAGAGTGCAGGCTTGGTTATAAAATATCTGACCTTGGTTTGTTTTTTAGCTCATCTAAGAGGACCATTATTGATCACTTTCCTTCCGTCTTCCCTCGTCTCGTCCGCCTGTCCGCCGTCCGTCCGTCCGTCCGTCCGTTCGTCTGACCGGCGTGAAGTTTATCAACTTCGCCTCATAAACTACTTGGCCGAATTGAACCAAATTTGATATGCGTGTTTCTGATCATATTTTAATTGAAGTTTGTTCAAATAAAGTTGCGACGTTCACATGGGGCATAATTCTGTTAGAACCGGCAACTGTTTTTTGTTGTCTTTTTTCACAAAATTAAAAAAAATCGTTTTCTCCAGAACTACCAATTAAAATCTTTTGATACTTGATATACAGCACACTTAGAGGGTTCAGATTCAGATTTGGTTAAAACAAGTCCCTGGGTTCATTTTTGGGATCCCTATGGGAACCCAATTTTAACTTGGTGCAATATGAGGAAATTTATTTTAAAGTATTATTCATCAGATCTACAAGTCAGAATCTCTTGGTATTTGGTATACTTGCACCCCGGATTCTAACTTAGTGTAACAAGAGGAGTGTTTTTTAAAATCTTCAAATCCATTCTTCAGAATTTTTTTTATATTTGGTTTGTTGCATGCACAGTGAGATGAGATTCAGCTTTGCTCAAATCAAGTCTCTGGGTTCATATTTGGGCTACCAATGTGAACCCGATTTTTTACTCAGCCCAACATCAGGGAATCTTTTTAAATCCTTTTTCTTCAGATCCACCAGTAGAATCTTTTAATGGTTGTATATGTCAGGGACACCTGAGGCCCCGTAAGGCCTGGGCTGACGTGGGGTTATTTAGTCCCGCTGATGAAGTTGCGGGAAAATTAGACCAACGTGGAGGGTCGGAATCCAAGTGTCGCGAACTCGGCGCAGAGAGCTGAGTTAGACCGACGCCGTGATTCCTTCTCTGCCAAATTGGCCTGAAATAGGTTCGATTTCCGTTAGGTGTGATTCCTAATCACTTCAGGCTGTATAATGGAAAGAATGATTTAAAGTAACAACGATTCTTTTATTTACACATAAAAATAAATCCGTTTCAATATTTCAACAATCAACAATTCGATTCTTTTCACAGAAAATGGGTCGCTACGGTTAAATAATTCTAAACAATCATATAGTCATTCTATAGCCCTGTACTGGCACTATAGTCTACACACTGGAAATGTTACTACCGTGAGCTCGCCATAAGAGCTTCACAAATCTGAAATGTTATTACTGTGAGCTCGCCATAAGAGCTTCACCCGCTTAGGCTCAAATGTCAACGTCTGCGCGTAACTGTACCTCTGGCTGTCGGAGGGTTCCGACCAGCAATGTTCGTCATCTTTAAAGACACCGTACTTCTGATTTGGGTCAGATATTGTCTACTCATACCTTATGTGCCTTTTGAAAGTCCTCCGTGAAAGTCCTATTGAAATATTCACCGTTCCTGGTTGAATTCACGATTCACAAATGCCCTTTTTGTGCTAGGGCGAAATTGTCACTCACACCGATCTCCAGTCGGTATTATGATGCTTCGACAGCAAAACAAACTACTCAGAACGCAATCAGTCTGACGCTTCAAAGGGTTAATACGCACAATACAATTAACCTACACTTCTGACTATTGCAGGCCGATACCTGCTACTCGACAATCTAAACTTTAACGTTCCACCTGGGATGTTCCTTCTCACGAATGCGGCCCCGTAGCCGCCTATCAACGTTAAGCTAAATCAATCATGGAATGCCCTCTCTGGCGATTCCAGCCTTTTCAGGGTCCTGTGATCGAAGGTACCCTTATGCCAGGAAACAGAGTCCGCCTGTCCTGGACTTCACCAACGCGTGTGTGACCCCAAGTGTGTGTCTAATGCTCTGCTCTTCCAGGTATATATACTTTTTACCCTAAACTGTCAGGTGGACCGACGCTCATCTGTCCACCTGTCAAAACGGTGGGAGATGACATATATCGAGACAGAATCAATACAAGTCATCTCGCGCGTGACTTAACCGATTCGTTTTTGCCATTTGTTGTTACCTAATGATCAGGTGACGATACGATAGACATTTCTATCGTTTTCAAATCTCGTTTCTTAATTGACCGTGACGATAAATGAGATTAGACCTTATCTAACATACCGTTTCTCCCCTGGGTCCCTGCGCTAAAGCTGGATTTACACCACGTGTGTTTTTCCAGCTTTACAGAGAAGTGAAATTCATGTAGGTTTTTCGCCTTGACGCGGAATATATTTTGAACTTACAATATCTTTAAATATGAGGCCCCTTGCCCCTATATTTAGGTTGGCTTTGCCCTGACAACTCCCTTCCCAAGAGAAACACCCTGTGTATCTCTTAAAACACAAGGGACAAAGCCACGCACGCTCGCCTCTCACGCCTTTTTACGATCTACCATCATGTTCAAGACTACAAAACTGTACCCTAGTGGTCGTGGGGGGTCATGACCGGGCTCATGCGTCGGCCATGTCGATTCCAACGACACACTCGCTACCACATGTTCCCGTCTTGCGGGTTTACATATGATATGGGGAGTAGCCTTATCCTTAGATTTGCAGCACTCTCTATCTCTAATACTATACATTTACACCTAAACATACACATTTTTATACACATTCGCCCATTTTGCAAACAGTTCACTTGGCACTCACTCCGACGAGTAACACCGTCCGCGCCTTTGCGTCAGATGGGTTAATTCCAACGGAGTGTAACTTCGCCTCCCATTGCCCTATGACTTGTGAAGGGGCAAACGACCCCTGCATTATGTTGAGCCTCACCCTCGCAAAGCTCAACCAGGGGATTAAAATTGTGACGCACACACTCACACATTCAACACACAGATTTCCCGACCGCGCCTTTGTGACAGACGGGGTTAGTGTGCCTCACACTCGCAACAAACTCTCGTCAATAAAAACAAGCGCGGTTTCTCCCGGGCCTTAACACCGGGTTTGTGCATCCCATACTTACAAAACTCGACACACAGGCTCCCCGTCCACGCACACGCGACAGACAGGGCAGTGTATCTCACATTCGCACTCACAACCAACTCTTGTCAGCAGTCAGAGCAATAATAATACTAAAATAAGAAAATTTCTCCGGGCCTTAACTCCGGGTTTACGAAACTCATCACCTCATCCATAAAAACATTTGCGACTGGAGCCCCCGTCCCAGACACCAGGCCCACAGCCACCCAACTATTGCTTCTTTATAACCACCGACCATTGGTAGGGGCCCGGTTCCCAGTATCCCCTTTGGTAACCCTTGACACACCCCTACTTCTCGCCCCGTTATTCCTACGGGTATTCCACCAGGGTCCCCATACCCTGTCATTGTCGCATTCCCAAGAGCTTCCCTTGGCGCTATATCCCCCAGGCTCACTCGTCCCGGCGATTACCGTCGTTCGAACGACACTGGCCGTCCTTGGCCCTTGTGCCGTCGACCCCCCGGTCCATTGCGACGACTTCTTGCGCACATTGGGCGCTGTGCGCCCCCGGCACTCTCTACGTGGTCTCCGCCACCTAGGATGCTTCTCCTTTGATTTGTGGACCCTTTTCTCGGTCCCCTGGGCGCCCACCTTAGCGGTCCCATCCACTTTAACATACTCAACTTGTGTTGACCCGTGCCCTCTCAATTCTGGGGAAGTTTGCCCAGCCATTTGCGTGGGTCTGGCCTCCCCTCTCCACACGGGTGACACCGACTTCTTGGGGCGCTCAACTCCCCCACATAAATTTGCTTGAGGGTCTTTCCCCAATGATCCCATTGGGTTCCCTCGCTGTTTGGCGTTTCGCCTGGACCGCCTGCGGCCCCTTCTCCCTAATAGGACAGGAGTCGTCCCTCCTGAAACTTCCCGACATTTCGTCGTGTAGGGGCCATCCCCTGGGCCATCGGATTGGTTCCCCCTGGGAACCTTACCTTCATTACTCGTTGGGCCTTCACTTGGCCCCCTATCCCTGGACCATAACTCATCAGGGCTTGCCCTCACCCCTGGGATATTACCTATGACCAGGTCATACACAGGTGATTCAATGCACATGGCTTCCACTTCGCCACAATAAAATGGGGTATCTACCGTTATCCTCGCGATGGGGAACCTTCTAACGGTCCCATCTATCAAAATACACAAATGTTCGCGCCCCAACAATTGCTTGTCGTCAACCAGTTGCTTTCTAACCGCTGCAGAGGAGCACCCAGAATCCCGGAGCAGACGGATCTCCCTTTGTCCCACATACCCTGGGTACACTGGCATATCAACCTTCTCCTGCGAAGTTGTGAGCCTCTCACACATGCCACTTATTATCGGGACAACCTTCCCGTCTTCCAGCCTTAATTCTCCCTCTTGTATACATTCCCGAAGGGGACTGTGTTCTGGACCGATAGTTTGACAGAACGCTGCCGTCTGTCTACTGGGCCCTGGATCTACGCGGTCACCTTGCTTCCAACCCCTTGGCGCTGCGTTCCCGGCCCCCTGCTGAGGTGGTCTAATGTTCCCAGTGGTCCTTACCTGCTTCTGCCAGCAGTCCCTGGCAATATGACCCCGTTTGTTGCAGATAAAACAAGTGGTGTCCTTGGGAGCGCTCCCCTTCCGGCTGGTCTGCGACGCAGGAGGGTCGGGGTGGTGTTGCCTTACGGGTGCCATTGCCAACCCGTTTGCCCCACCCCTAGCCGATTTGGGTGCGTTTACACTCCCACCGTGGGCCTCGATGTAGCGTTCTGCCACAGTTGCCATCTCATCATAGGTGGGCGGACCCCTTTCCTTGATGAACAGGCCCAACTCCTTGGAGCATGTAGTTAAAAACTGCTCCCGGAGAAATAGATCTCGCAGGGCTCCATATGACTCATTCACTTCTGCGAGATCAGTCCAGCGGTCAAAGTACCGCCTAGCTCGGGCAAAATACTGAGGCACTATTTCTCCCTTCTCCCGCTTAATCTCTCGGAACTTGGTCCGGAATCCTTCTTCAGTGAGCTGGTATCTCCGAAGGATGGCATTCTTCAGCTCACTGTAGTCGTTAAGAAGTGCAGGGGGCATACTGGTATAAGCCTCGAGGGCTTTACCTGACAACAGAGGGCTCAAGCACATAGCCCATGTGTCTTCTGGCCACATTTGACTGGAGGCAAAACGCTCGAACCTCTCCAAGTACGAGTCCAAGTCATCTGTGTTTTCATTGAAATGAGCGAGATGGGGGCGTGGGGCATGAATTGCTACCCCTGCACTCCCATCCCCTGAGCGCCGACTTTCATTCTCCACATCGGCCCTTGCTCTGAGGAGCTCTAATTCTCTCTCGTGCCTCTGTTGTTCGAGCTCCCGTTCTGCCTTCCTTGCCTCCCTTGCTAATTGGGCTTCCCTCTCTCTCGCCTCATTTGCTAATTGAATCTCTCTCTCTTTCGCCTCTCTTGCGTCTTTCTCACGCTCCCGTTCTAATTGGGCTTCTCTCTCTCTCGCCTCGTTTGTTAATTGAATCTCTCTCTCTTTCGCCTCTCTTGCGTCTTTCTCACGCTCTCGTTCTAATTGGGCTTCTCTCTCCCTCGCCTCGTTTGTTAATTGAATCTCTCTCTCTTCCGCCTCTCTTGCTGCTTGGGCCTCTCTCTCCCTTGCGTCATTGCGTAAGGCAATCTCCTTGGCCTCACGTTTCTGCTCATCTTTAACGAACTTCTGAAGTTCAGCTCCCTCAAGGCCCATTTCCTTGCCTAATGATACCAGTTGGGCGAGGGGTGTAACAACATCCATTTTGATTTTTTCTTTCTATCTTCAACACTCGTCAGAAAGAATGAAGAAGGAAAAGAAAGAAAGAAAAAAAAATATGGCAATTGATCCTAATTTACCTCTGTAATTTAACGTAATTAAACGCACCAAATATTCTGAAACCTACCGCAGTTATAGTGGCTATTAAGTATCATTTTGGGGACTACTGTATTGCGATATTAAACCCTTGAACGGCATCAACTGACCGAACGCGTCAAAACCTAAACAGAACCGCCGTTAAAATAAAACAAAATTTCCATATAGCCATTTTTTACCTTTTAGAAATATCCTGGTTAGCGCTCGCCAATCAATGTCAGGGACACCTGAGGCCCCGTAAGGCCTGGGCTGACGTGGGGTTATTTAGTCCCGCTGATGAAGTTGCGGGAAAATTAGACCAACGTGGAGGGTCGGAATCCAAGTGTCGCGAACTCGGCGCAGAGAGCTGAGTTAGACCGACGCCGTGATTCCTTCTCTGCCAAATTGGCCTGAAATAGGTTCGATTTCCGTTAGGTGTGATTCCTAATCACTTCAGGCTGTATAATGGAAAGAATGATTTAAAGTAACAACGATTCTTTTATTTACACATAAAAATAAATCCGTTTCAATATTTCAACAATCAACAATTCGATTCTTTTCACAGAAAATGGGTCGCTACGGTTAAATAATTCTAAACAATCATATAGTCATTCTATAGCCCTGTACTGGCACTATAGTCTACACACTGGAAATGTTACTACCGTGAGCTCGCCATAAGAGCTTCACAAATCTGAAATGTTATTGCTGTGAGCTCGCCATAAGAGCTTCACCCGCTTAGGCTCAAATGTCAACGTCTGCGCGTAACTGTACCTCTGGCTGTCGGAGGGTTCCGACCAGCAATGTTCGTCATCTATAAAGACACCGTACTTCTGATTTGGGTCAGATATTGTCTACTCATACCTTATGTGCCTTTTGAAAGTCCTCCGTGAAAGTCCTATTGAAATATTCACCGTTCCTGGTTGAATTCACGATTCACAAATGCCCTTTTTGTGCTAGGGCGAAATTGTCACTCACACCGATCTCCAGTCGGTATTATGATGCTTCGACAGCAAAACAAACTACTCAGAACGCAATCAGTCTGACGCTTCAAAGGGTTAATACGCACAATACAATTAACCTACACTTCTGACTATTGCAGGCCGATACCTGCTACTCGACAATCTAAACTTTAACGTTCCACCTGGGGTGTTCCTTCTCACGAATGCGGCCCCGTAGCCGCCTATCAACGTTAAGCTAAATCAATCATGGAATGCCCTCTCTGGCGATTCCAGCCGTTTCAGGGTCCTGTGATCGAAGGTACCCTTATGCCAGGAAACAGAGTCCGCCTGTCCTGGACTTCACCAACGCGTGTGTGACCCCAAGTGTGTGTCTAATGCTCTGCTCTTCCAGGTATATATACTTTTTACCCTAAACTGTCAGGTGGACCGACGCTCATCTGTCCACCTGTCAAAACGGTGGGAGATGACATATATCGAGACAGAATCAATACAAGTCATCTCGCGCGTGACTTAACCGATTCGTTCTTGCCATTTGTTGTTACCTAATGGCCAGGTGACGATACGATAGACATTTCTATCGTTTTCAAATCTCGTTTCTTAATTGACCGTGACGATAAATGAGATTAGACCTTATCTAACATACCGTTTCTCCCCTGGGTCCCTGCGCTAAAGCTGGATATACACCACGTGTGTTTTTCCAGCTTTACAGAGAAGTGAAATTCATGTAGGTTTTTCGCCTTGACGCGGAATATATTTTGAACTTACAATATCTTTAAATATGAGGCCCCTTGCCCCTATATTTAGGTTGGCTTTGCCCTGACAGTATAGAGCATCCTTGGGGTCAGATTCAAATTTGTTCAAGTCATGTCCCTGGGGTAATATTCGAGCTCCCTGTGGGAACTCGAACTTTAACTTTGTGCAAAATGAGGAATATTTTTTAAATCTTCTTCTTCAGATCTGCCAGTCAGAATCTTTTGATATTTGATATGCAGCATCCTTAGAAACTTTAGATTCAAGGTTGTTCAAATCAAGTCCCTAAGGGAGCCCAAATTTTAATTAAGTCCAATATGAGGAATATTCTTAAAAATCTTCTTCTTCAGATCCACCACTCAGAATCTTTTTGTATTTCTTTTGCAATATCTTTCGGGGGTGGGGGGGGGGGGGAGGGGAGTAAATTCTAATTTGTTCAAATCAAGTCCCTGGTTTCATTTTTTGGCTCCCTAGGGCAACCAAATTTTAACTTAGTGCAATATGGGGGAATGCCTTTAAAATTTTTTTCTTCAGATCCACTAGAAAAAAATCTTTTGATATTTGATATGCAGGTTCAGATTCTAGCTTGTTCAAGTCCCTTGTGTCATATTTGTGCTCCCTGTTGGATCCCAGATTTTAATTTAGTGCAACATAAGGGTTATTCTTAAAAAAAATCTTCTTCTCATCCACGAGTAAGCTTCTTTTGTTACATAGTATTAACATCCTTAGTGTGGTGAGATTCAAGTTTTTTCAAGTCAAATTCCTGGGCTCATATTTGGGCTCCCTAAAGGAAGTCCAATTTTAACTTAGAGCGGTATGAGGAATATTCTTCTTTAGCCCCACCAGGCAGAGACTTGTGATATTTTGTATATAGAATTACTCTGTGCTATCCTAGATTAAAGTTTGTTCACAGTGTTATGCTTGAATGATTTTGGTGGGCACCAGGTGGGTTAAAAATTCAATACAGAACCAAATGGAGAATTGGTATTTGTTTAAGTGAATTGTGCCCACGCGTGACACAGATGATTGCGGTAAACGTTAGAAAGATGTAAATGTGAGTACATAGCACTAACGTTTGTTCAAACGGTGACCACCAGGACCCCTGAGGCTTTCAGGGTGGGGGGGGGGGGTATCAGTGGATCAGTTGGGCATTTGCTTTGCTTGAGAAGATTTGGAGTGTCTTTATGAAAAAAAACGACTTTAACCCTGTTGGGAGAGGGCGTGGGGGTCTACTACGTGATTTTTTTCTCGTTGCTTCAAAATGTATTTTGAAGGGCTTTGAGTGATTTTACGCAACAAAAAATCACCCAGCATAACCCCCCTCTCCCCCTCACTCCCCTGGCTAAATTATATTAACTACAATAAATGTAGATGCTGAATGTGAGATTGAAATGTCGGGGGGGGGGGGGGGGCGTGAAAACCTTTACTTATTCCCAGTTCCTTAACCGACATTCGTTATCAACCGATACTATCGGTTGATAACGAATGTCGAATAAGGAACTGGGAATAAGTAACGGTGGTCACTTTCGAAATGTCATTGGGTGCTTAAAAGATACATAACGTATGATATTCTGTACATTAGATTGGATAAAGAGTTAAAGTGGAAAAGAGATGCTTTCTTGCTGGGCTGTACACGCTGTATTGGAATTATCTGAATGCTGCTCAACTTATTGTAAAACAATAGTAATCATACGTTTTTTAATTATGGACATTTGTGGTGGTGAATATGATGTGTTATGAACCTAAAAAGCTTATATTGACCGAGGCGTTAGCCCACTTCAATATAAGTTTTTAGCTCATCTTGACAAAGTCAAGCTGAGCTAATCTCATCGCTCTCCGTCCGTCGTCCGTCGTCCGTCAACACCATGTTTTGGTCTTCTCCTCCAAAGCCACTGGGCAAATTCAAGTGAAAGTTTGTGTGAGTGATGGTCCCAAAGGGGCATTTCACTTTTGTTCAACTCAACATGCCCAGCCCCATAGGGAGGGAGTGAGGGAAAATGGTCCAAAATATTTCAAAAATCTTCTTCTCAAGAACCAGTGTGTACAATGACTTGATATTTGCGATGGAGCTTCCATATGAGGTGTAGAATCAAATTTGTTCAAATAAAGATCGTGAAGTAATATTTGGCTTTGTAATAGGAGGGGTAAGATTTTTGGCCCCGCCCAAAATTTCTATTTTCTGAACCGATGGCCCGGTATGAACCAAATTTGGTTTGTGATATTATTGGGTCATAAGTACTTGACCCATGCAAACAAAATATTCCCGCATCCCCATGGGAACCCTGGGAGCTAAAAATAGAAATATTTTCAAACGCCCATATTTCCACAACCACACGGAACAGAGAGCTGTTATTTGGTATGAAGTATCCTTAGGACCAGTAGAATTGAATGGTAAAACAATCGGTTATGTTAAGTTGTTCTGTGATGGGCATCGAAAAAATGCTGAGTCAGCATATTTGCAAAAAATTTTCAAATATCTTTTCTCCAGAACCAATCATCAGAATCTTTTGATATTTGGTATACAGCATTCATAGGGGAGTCAGATAAAAGTTTGTTGAAATAAAGCTCATTGGTTCATATTTGGGCTCTCTACAGGAGCCCGAAGTTTTAACATAGGGTAATATGGGGAATATTCTTTAAAAAGTCTTCTTCTTCAGAACCACCAGTCAGAATCTTTTAATGTTTGGTATACATCATTGTTATGAGGGTCAGATTCAAGATTGTTCAAACCAAGTCCCTAGGTTAATATTTGGGCTTCCTACGGAAGGTCAAATTTTATCTTTGTTCAATATGGAGGGTCATTTAAAAAAATCTTCTTCTTCAGATCCACCATTCAGAAAGCTTTGATATTTGGTATGCAACATCTCTAAGGGGGTCAGATTCAAGTTTGTTCAAATCAGATCCGTAGGTATATATTTGGGCTCACTATGGTAGCCCAAATGTTTACATAGTGCAATATGAGGAAATTTCTTTAAAAGTCTTCTTTTTCAGATCCACCAGTCGGAATGCTTTTATATTTGGTATGCAACATCTCTAGGGGGTTCTGATTCTAGGTTGTTCAATTCTGGTGCCTAGGTTAATATTTGGGGTCCATATGTAAACATGAAATTTAACTTAGTACAATATGAGGGAATTTCTTCCAAAATCTTCTTCTTCAGATCCACTTGTCAGAATGCTTTCACATTTGGTATACAACAGCTCGGGGGGGGGGGGGGGGGGGTCAGATTCAAGTTTGTTAAAATTGGATCCATAGAATAGGTTAATATTTGGGCTCGCTGTGGTAGCCCAAATTTGAACTTAGTGCAATTCGAAGAAATTTCTTTACAACTTCTCTTCTTCAGATTCAACAGTCAGAATGCTTTCATATTCGGTACACAACATCTCTTGGGAAGTCAGATTCAACTGTGTTCAAATCAAGAACCTGGGTTAATATTTGGGCCCTCTATGGGAGCAGGAATTGGCCATTTTGCCGAAGAATTAAAAAAATTGTATTCTGTACCTTCTAGAGGTGTGTAACTAAGATTAATCCACATAAGTTGTTTCAAGGTGCTTCATAGGGGAGCTCTACATTTTACTTTATGATCAACGGAAGAAAAGGCACGATGCCCAGATTATTTTTGTCACTCCCGAGGGACTCAAGGATTGACAGTGTAGCCTATGGAGATGGCTTGCTTAATGTAGACTCATTCTTGGACTCTGTTTAAATTGTGTTTTGTTCAAGATGAGCGCTTCAGGCTCCGTGGGGCCTCTTGTTTAAGTTCATATCGTATCATATTTTCCACCACAAAAGTCCATAATTGTTTTATTATATACACCATCCTCAACAAAAACCATCTTCTATTTGTCAATTAAAAGTTGAATTATATCAACCAGAAATACTTTTATTTAACAATAAAATAGTTATCATCCGCAGAATAACATAAAAAATAAACAATGTTATGATGAATGTAAAGTTTCATCACGTCTAAGGAGCACAGGGACGATGTGGGATTGAAATCCCTTGCGACCCGAATAACTTTATTTGCTTCATAACTTTATTGCTTATGAATCCACGAGAGTCGAAAGCGAGAGCCAATAATATTCTTTGGTTTGAGTGTGCGTACTGGCAATACGATGTTATAGATATTACATCGATTGAAATAGAACTAGAGAGGGGATTTCCAAAAGCTATATTTATTAGAAAGTTGATATTCACTGGAAAACCGGTGTACATGGATTTTTGAGTACCAGTCACGTGTATAAGATCCATCCAGTAGATATGTAATATATTCAGTTTGTTCTATAAACACATTTTGAAGTGTAGTGTATATTGAACATTGTACAATCACTTCTACCTGTTACTTTTTTACTTTACTTTATTATTTATTGCACTGTTATCCCATTATGGTCAAATGTACATCAAGATTAATATTACATTAACCCTTTACCAAACATGAAAAGCAGACAACACTTGCAAAAAAAAAATTCTTGATAACTAGTTTTTTTCATTTTTTGTCTCAGAAACATAGGTTATGGTCCCTCATTGGAACGAGCCCGTTCCAACGAGGGGTCATAACCTATGTTTTTGAGACAAAAAAATGAAAAAAATAATGGAAATTAATTAGCGATTTTGGGGAATAGCGCTGGCCGGTTTTGGCTGTTACGTTGGGTAAAGGGTTAAATTGGTCAAGAAAAAAGACCAAAAAAGTTATATTTTTACATAATGTTGTACAAAAACTTTCAACTAAGCTTGACGTGCTGTTATTGACTTGGAGCTGTCACACACACTTTTATGCAGACAGTGATAAACAAAATGAGAAATAATGTTATTAAATTTTTAATACTGGAAATAATAAATGGATATCTGAATAATTTTTTTTTTAAACTTGTATATTCAATGTGTGTCGCCAAGTGCAAGGCGACAGAGCAGGATTTGTAACATCCTTGGCCGATCGCCAAGTGCCAAAAAAATAGAACCGCATTTAGTGCATCTGGGGTCTGTCGCCGAGGGCTTGACGGAAGAAATGAACTTGAGACAATCATCATCTGTCACCCAGTGCCAAAAGGCAGATCCATCGTATGGCTCCAAAGTTACCATTTCTTTGCCACTAGAATATAACCATAATGCTCACTCCATATAGTCAATGATATCTGAAAAGCGAACCACAGACATGAACTGACATATTCCAGATTATTGAATCTAATAAATTTCAGAAATATTTGTTTTCTGTGAATCAAAGCTAGAAATGTTGCTCAACCGAGACTTTATTTGATTGACTTTTTGTTGACATTTCAATCAGAAATGAAGACTCACCAAAGTCGTGGTGTTATGATTACAGTGGATAGTTTAAAAAATTATGTAATATCTTGATGTTTTCAAGTGGAATTAAATTCCTATTGATTGGAATACATATAACTGTGGAAGGAAAGAATTCCTGCATATCTTTGTAAGTGAAGGCACGCCAAAGGCACGCCAAAATACATCAACGGTAGTCTGCGCTAAAAAAATAAATTCCACAGAAGTGGACCAGCAAACAGAGCACAAGAGCGTCGAATTCCCCACAGAATTAGACTGGTGACCTGAGAGGAGAACTTGAGCTGATCTCTGCTCGTCTAGTCTAAAAATAAGAAGAATTTTCCATTACTCACGCTCTTGTTTGTTATGGAAAAGTCTGTTAAATTCGATACCTTCTTTGGGTCAATCCAATATTTATTTCTGGCCCTGTGGATTCGAAATGGACACGATACGTGAAAAATTGAAATAGCATGTTATCTGATGGAGTTATCAAGTGGGATCTTCTATTTCGAAATGACTGTTAACCGCGGAAGACGAAAAGTGTCCCAAGCATATTATAGGTGACAAAAGCCAATTTGCAATTAGTTTTCGATTTACAAGATATCATGAAGTCAATTTGATCAGTAAAAGGTCAAATTCTGATTTAATTGCTGGTTCTCGGTAGTAATTAAACACAACATTCTATTAGTAATTAAGTAAAACAGATTATGTTCTAATGGTCAGAATTCATAATAATGTAGAACCTGTGTCTTGAATGCTGAACGTTACAACATGCGTTAAAGGTAATTTGCTGTCGAAAATGTTTTCTGCGCAAACACACAGAAATGACAGATTCACAAAGCCAGTTAATCTCTGTTGATATAATTTGGAGATAAGATTCACGTAGAATCTCGTTTTCCCGTGAACATTGTATAAATTGTGAAATATAAAGCCGCGCCAAGTTGAAGTTTTAAAATGGCGACGAACCAACGTCATTTGTTCCATCACACATGCGTTTACCCTTTATCCAAAGCACACGACATCAAAATGTATTTTTTAGCTCACCTTGACAAAGTCAAGCTGAGCTAATCTCATCGCTCTCCGTCTATCGTCCGTGCGTCCGTCCGTCGTCAGTCAACACTATGTTTTGGTCTTCTCCAAAACCACTGAGCCAATTCAAGTGAAAGTTTGTGTGAGTGATGGTCCCGAAGGGGCATTGCATTTTTGTTGCACTCAATCAGCCCAGCCCCATAGGAATGGGTGGGGAAAAATGCTCCAAAATATTTTAAAATTCTTCTCATGAACCAGTGGGTACAATGACTTGATATTTGTTATGGAGCATCCTTTTGAGGTGTAGAATCAAGTTTGTTCAAATGAAGTTCGTGAAACAGATCCAGTCCGTAGGTTAATATTTGGGCTCGATATGGTGGCCCAAATTTTAAATTTGTGCAATATGGGGAAGTTTCTTTTAAAATCTTCTTCTTCAGATCCACCAGTCGGAATGCTTTCATATTTGGTATACAGCATCGCTAGGAGGGTCAAATTCAAGTTCGCTCAATTTGAGTGTCTGGGTTAATATTTGGGCTCCATATGGGAACCTAAAATTTAACTAAGAACTATATGAGGGAATTTCTTCAAAAATCTTCTTCTTCAGATTCATTTTTGGTTTACAAAATCGCTAGGGGAGTTAGATTCAAGTTTGTTCAAATTGGGTCCCTGTGTTGATATTTCGACTCCCTATGGTAGCCCGAATTTTAACTTAGTGCAATATGAGGAAATTTCTTTAAACACTTTCTTCTTCAGATCCACTGGTCATAATTTTTTTCTTCTTCAGATCCAAAAGTCAGAATGCTTTTACATTTTACATTATGATCAACTCAAGAAAAGGCATGATGCTCGGACTATTTTTGTCACTTCTGAGGGGCTCAAGGACTGGCAATGTTTCCTATGGAGATGGATTGCTTAATGTAGACTCATTCTTGGACTCTGTTTATATCGTGCTCTGTTCAAGCTGAGCGCGTCAGGCCCCGTGGGGCCTCTTGTTAATAATTGTTTTTTAAAATTAAAAACAAAATTCAACAAAACCATAACAAGTGACCCCCTCATTGGAACGAGACTGAGACAATGAGGTTTCACATGACATGGTTTTGTAGAATTCTTTTTCAATTTTTGTTTTTTTCAACTGCTTAATTTGTAAATTACACAGGCGGATTCGTTAGATAAAGGGTTTTAAGTTGCGCGACAACGGCAATGTTTCGTATAAACAAGACAGAAAACTCTATTGAAATTTTATTACACGCATGTTCTTTGAAATCCCCATCTACAGCAACACTAAACCATGCGGAAAATAAAAATCTGTTCTGCACATATGTTTGAAACGGAAATCGTTTGACGGACTATTTTCAAATAGAAGCGGAATTTCACTGGGATTTTCTACAAATCGTGCACCGCAATTACAATCTGCATCGCTGATGATAGCTGAAAATTTTCCCCCTAGTTCCAATGTGTACTATGTGCCAGTAGGCACATAGAACACATTGGAACACAGGGGACGAAATGGTAACACGGGTTCCCCTCGTAAATTTGGTTGGCGATAAAACTTGTTCTTTTTATTGATAATAACTGTTATCAAATGAATTATTTTTATAGACGTGAAGGCGTGTAATAAACATAGAACGACACGCGTGTGTGAATGGGTTAATCGACTTGTGCCATCGCGGAAGGATAAAACTCGAGGTCTGCGGCCTCTCGTTCTATCCTTCCACGCTGGCACTCGTGCCATATCGATTAACCCATTCACACACGCGTGTCGTTCTGTGTATGCCTGTTTCTAGATCACATGAAGAATAATTTGGTTTGGTTCTTCGATAGGTTAAGGTTCTACTTAGAACCAAATTTGGTGTGGATTTCTCTGAAGCAGACTCGTTTCAATTCGTGACACTTTGACGGATTTTGTCAAATTCTCAATTTTCTAATCACTATGAAGTCTGTAAGATGAGCAAGTATTCAGTTGGTATTTTTACTGATAGCTCATAGTGGTAATCTGACACCGACAATGTATAATTATTCAATAAAAACAGATTATTCTTTAATAATTAGCTTTTTTATTGGCACGAAGTATATTAATCATCAGTTTGAGTGATTGAATGCAATTTATTATCCTCTTTGTTAAAGGTAATTTGGTGTAAAGAAATATTTTGTTGGAAAGAAAGCAATGACAAGTGCTGAACGTTTGTCAAATCTGTTTTGATTTGACTCGAAAATGCTTCATAACTCTTGATGTTTTTTTATTATGCCTACCATTGTTCGTGTGGAGCAACCATTATGCTTCAAGGTTAACCCTTTGAATCCGACAGGCCGCTTTTTACGGTCCAGGAACATGATACGACGTTATTTTATTAAGTAGGATGACTGCTACGTGAATGTGTGGGGTAGACCAATCAATATATTCAACGTGCAGCCCCAAGACTGCATGTTGAAAATATTAATTGGTCAAATTTCCACGAGAACGGCCTTTCAGTCTTGCAGACCATTTTCATGTAAATATAAAGAACTAAAATGCCACAAAAAGTATTACCGTACATTCGCCGTGGACTGGTCGCAATCCACGCATGAACAGTGATGTCCACGCATGCTTTTACCAGGTAATGAAGAACATCATCAGCAAAATTTTAATTAATGAAGCACCGGGTTTTACCCGGTGCTTCATTAATTAAATTTTTGATGATTATTCCTGTTATTAGTGTTTGGAATCTAATATTATTGCGACCGTGGAAATATTGCCCACTTGTGGAAAGTGACCAGTCCAGGGCGGCCGTACAGTATTTCTACAAAAATTTAGATATATAAGGACAAAAAGTTTGATTTTGAAACCTTTGCCTCTATTCAAACACGATTTCAGTTTATTTTACAAGTGTGATCACATCCCTGATAATATCCGCTAAAAGTAAAAAGCTAAATGTTTCATATCAACTGAAAAAAACTTCCGTCTTGCAGAATAGCAACACAAACCGTCGAAACAAGGCATCGCAACACATCAAAGGTTGTTACTTGGTGCTACATGAGACTACACCAGAGATACAAGTAGAAAATAAAGCCAAGTTTCTTTTTGTTACTTGCCATAAACGAAAAAACGAAAACAACAGACAGCTTTCAGTTACAAAAACGGCAAGCTTATTAGAAGCAACTAGGGATCGCGGTGGCTCAGTGGTTACTGCACTGGACTTCAAACCGAAAGGTCCGCGGTTCGATCCCCACCAGGGTTAACTGCTTTGGGTCCTTGGGTAAGGTACTTAATTTAGATTTGACAAATCGTGGCATGGTGGCCCTGTGAACTAAGTCGTATTGCACGTCGATGGTGCACTTGTCTTCAACCAATGATAACCCTGCATGTGCTGAGTTAGTACGTTGGGGAGTTATACAGTTGCTCGCCGCGGTGGTTCTCTCTTGGTACTCTGGCTTCCTCCACCCGTAAAACTATTCGACATGAGGTGACCCTGGCTGTCTTAAGTGTCTCGTTACCTCCCCCCCACCCCCCCCCCCCCAAAAAAAAGAATCAACTAACTGCCCAAGTTGTCTCTTTGCTAATGTGTTTCACGGTAATTTGCAAGTTTTTATTCTGCCCAGGTGAAAAATTGGCAAATCTTACCACCAATACTATTATACTTATGAAAAGGATAGTGTCTGCATTATATGTCAGGATGCGCAGACTGCTGATATATGCAGATTATCATAAGTGTGTGTATGTCCTGTGACACAGGAGAGTTGTGATCCTATTTTTTGGACAGCACCAAGAATCTGATGAAAATCACGGGACATGCACATTATCATGATAATTCATTTTTCTAACAATTCTGTCACATAAACAGATTAAATCTTAAATTATTACTACAGTTTTCGGACATAATGTTCGGCGAGAAAAAGGTTTTTAAAAAACCCATACTTTATGGAACTATATTGTTGTGCACTCTAACAACGAGTAATGCTGTCACCGCAATTTTCAAGTTGTGTTGTCAAATTATTCACTCTCAGTGTCACTTCCCTTGATGATACGCTTGAATTTACGGAGTGTAATGCCGAATTGTGCAGTTTCTATTTATTGTGTGTGTGTGTGCATGTGGGGGAGGGGGGGGGGGGGGGGGTAATTGGCTATTAATATTAGTTCTGTCGGTAACTGTAGGGAATTTTGCTTCGTTTTGTTTTGTGAGCGATCTGCTGAGTCAATCACTGAAACACACATAGAATGTATTCATTCGCCTGTTATGATAGCCCGTCGCGTTCCCGGAAACGAGTCGTCTATATGTTACGGAATCAGAATAAGTCATCTATATGATACGGAATCGGAACACATTATGTGGTACGTACCGTTTCTCGTGGTTTTCAGGCCAAAATCTTTATGATTGTTAGATAAAGTGAACAGAAAAACAGTTGGAGAACATCAAAAGATGATGAAAGCACCATTTTCGTATTTTAAATGGGTTTAAACAGAAAATGATAGTCAAAAGTTCAAACTGATAAGGAATTGTTAGGTTAATTTTTCTGTCTGTCATTACCCTTGAGGAAATTCTTCTTTCATCGATATATTCTTAAAACACCGGTTCAGCGTTGTGCACTTTAGTTTAAGCAACAACTTACTGAAATGCTATAAACACGCACATCTGGTATAATTCGAAGACTATCATATCTGAGTTGAACAGGTTCTTTGTAATTGTGTATCAATAGACCTTACTGAGGTTTGTTCTCAAATTTATGGAGGTTGTTCGAAGTGCAATGCCGTTCCCCCAAACCCTTAATGAATAAAAGGCATTTTAGAAAACAGTTGTGGATTGTCATGACAGATTTTTTCTTCAGGCTGCTGACACGTAATGTAATAATATTTGGTTATAATTGGAGAACCACGAAGATGCACTCGTTGGATTCACATGAAAATAGTTGCGAGAATCCATACCTAGTTTGAGAATCCCAGGATGGCATGAGGCCACCATGATTGGACCCCTGCTGTATACTGATGATACATGATAACCGTATACCCAGCACAACTTTTCAATTTTTAAAACATAAACTGAATTTGATAACTTAAAAAAAATATATACAATATTTACCAACAAATAAAACCTTACAAATATGACAGTCAAATTTGTGCAATTTTATTGACAAAGTGTCAGGATCTTTCAGGCCATGATAGCCTTCAATTGGTTAATTTAATTTTTAATTGCTGCCGCTATGTTAGGTAAAGAGTTAAATTGGCCCTGCAAAAACGATCACTTCGAATTATCAATAATAAAAGGTTTAACGCCCACACAGGCCCGCTGTTTGCAAAAGACAAAATTCTCAAAATAACCGACCTTTTTAAACTTCAAGCTTGCCTCTTCGTGTTCGACTACAAAAGTGGAAATCTATCAGATTCCTTTAACAACTTTTTTTAAAAAGCCAACCCAATCTGTCCAATCTAGTACCAGACAGTCCCAATCAATACACGTTAGCAGAACAATGACAAAAACTTTAGATTTGTAGCCGATTTTTTTCCTTCTCCAGAATTTGGAATAGTTTAAACCAAACCACTTCAAATATTGAGAACAGGGCTGAATTTAAGACAAACTTTAGATCTCAACGTTTATCTTCATACCACACCGACGTTCAGTGTGATAACCCTTGTTGCCAAGAGTGCTATTATTTATAACTTTATTACTGTGCTCCAGATAAACGACCAGGCAGTATGCATTTGTTTTAAATCATGCATGTAGTGTGATTTTATTGATCAGAACTGTCACGATCCATTGCCACGCATTACAAAGTTCTTCCGACTGGCTTACTCGTCCAAATGCTATTCTTGTCAGTCTTATGCCACCAAACTTCCAATGGACACTTAACATTAAGAGGGTAACCAATGGTCTGTAAAGCTACGTATATATTTTTGTCGGGAGATGCCAGGTAGACAGACAATCTGGCTATGGCATCTCCCAACGGTGAATCAATTATTCAATGCTGTGAATTCTTTATAGTTCAACATTATATTTTTGTAATTGACTTTACCGTTGGATAAATTTATCTATCTATCTATCTATCTATCTATCTATCTATCTATCTATCTATCTATCTATCTATCTATCTATCTATCTATCTATTTATCTATCTATCTATCTATCTATCTATCTATCTATCTATCTATCTATCTATCTATCTATCTATATCTATCTATCTATCTATCTATCTATTAATTCTTTTCACGCGAATGCCAGCAGAGGTTCAGCAATAATCTACATGGATTCTCGTTGGTTTTGTTGCACGAGTCTTTGAGTGAATCGATTCTCGGATTCTCGTCGAAATATTAGCTCATCTGCATTATTCTGAAAGGTCTAGAGCTATACTATAATATCCACTGTCTGTCACAGAATAGGGAGTTCATACCTTTCCAGAGGGGAGATCTACGTTTTCGCTAGTGGCACAGTATGCGCCCAGATGCTGTCGTCTGGACTCAGGTTCGAACGTAAGTCTCGCCATCTTATCAACGCCCTATCTATTTGGGACGGTTCGGGTTCCTGAATGGGTCAGTGACTTGAATATCTAAAGTAATTGACATAACTTGCGGAAAAAAGATACCCTTCAAATTGGACTCCGTTTAAAGTTTTCAGTTTTAGACATTTCTGACCATAACGGATAAGGCGATCTTTGTATTTCTTCATAAAAGCTTTAGAACTCCACTTTCTAGATATCACCATGCCCGACATGAAGCGTTTTACCATGACCACTTCGCCGGAGCTGTTTTTTTATTTTTGTTTTTTTCAGCTCACCTTGACAAAGTCAAGCTGAGCTAATCTCATCGCTCTTCGTCCGTCGTCCTGTCCATCCTCCGTCGTCCGTCAACACCATGTTTTGGTCTTCTCCAAAACCACTGGGCCAATTCAAGTGAAAGTTTGTGTGAGTGATGGTCCCGAAGGGGCATTGCCTTTTTTTAACTCAACATGCCCAGCCCCATAGGGAGGGGGTGGGGGAAAATGCTCCAAAATATTTTCAAAATCTTCTCATGAACCAGTGGGTACAATGACTTGAGATTTCTTATGCAACTTCATTTTGAGGCGTAGAATCAAGTTTGTTCAAACGAAGTTCGTGAAGCAATATATGGCTTTGTAATGGGAGGGCTAAGATTTTTGGGTCATAAGTACTTGACTCGTGCAAAAAAAATCTCGCATTCCCATGGGAACCCCAGGAGCTAAAAATAGAAATATTTTCAAACGCCCATATTTCCCAAACCACACGGAACAGAGAGCTGTTATTTGGTATGCAGGAGCTGTTATTTGGTATGGAGCATCCTTAGGACCAGTAGAACTGAATAGTAAAAAAATTGCCATCGGTTATGTCAGGTTGTTCTGTTGAGGGCATCGAAAAAATGCTGAGTCAGCATATTTGCAAAAATTTTAAAAAATCTTTTCTCCAAAACCAATGGTCAGAATCTTTTGGGTCGAATACAAGCTTGTTAAAATAAAGCCCATTGGTTCATATTTGGACTCAATACAGGAGCCTGAATTTTTAACTTTGAGCAATATGGGGAATATTCTTTAAAATCTTCTTCTTCAGAACCACCGGTCAGAATCTTTTAATGTTTGGTATACATCATTTTTATGAGGGTCAGATTCAAGATTGTTCAAACCAAGTTCCTAGGTTTTAACTTAGATCAATATGGTGAATAATTTTTAAAAATCTTCTTCACATCCACCACTCAAAAGGCTTTCATATTTGGTGTGCAACATCTCGGGGGGGGGGGGGGGGGGGGTCAGATTCAAGTTTGTTTAAATCGAGTCCCTAGGTATATTTGGGCTCGCTATGGTAGCCCAAATTTTAACTTAGCGCAACATGAGGAAATTTCTTTAAAAATCTTCTTCTTCAGATTCACCAGTCGGAATGCTTTCAGATTTGGTATACAACATCTCGGGGGTGGGACCAGGGGAGGGGGTCAGATTTAAGTTTGTTCAAATCGGGTTCTTAGGTACATATTTGGGCTCCCTAATGTAGCCCAAATTTTAACTTAGTGCAATATGAGTAAATTTCATTTAAAATCTTCTTCTTCAGATCTACAAGTCGGAATGCTAATATTTGGGTTCCATATGGGAACACGAAATTTAGCTTAGTACAATATGAGGGAATTTCTTCAAAAATCTTCTTCTTCAGATTCACCTGTCAGAATCCTTTCATATTTGATTTGCAACATCTCTAGGAGAGTCAGATTCACGTTTGTTCAAATTGGTTCCCTGGGTTAATACTTGGGCTTCCTATGGTAGCTCGAATTTTAACTTAGTGCAATATTAGGAAATTTCTTTAGAAATCTTCTTCAGATCCATTTGTCAGAATGCTTTCATATTTGGTATAGAACATCTCTAGAGCGGTCAGATTCAAGTTTGTTCAAATCGGGTCCGTAGGTTAATATTTGGGCTCGCTGTGGCAGCCCAAATTCTAGCTTAGTGTAATATGAAGAAATTTCTTTAAAATTTTTCTTCTTCAGATTCAATAGTCAGAATGCTTTCATATTTGGTATTCAACATCTCTAGGGAGGACAGATTCAACTTTGTTTAAACTGGGTTAATTTTTGGGCTCCCTATGGGAGCCGGAATTGGCCATGTAGATGAAGAATTAGAAATTTTGTATTCAGTATCCTCTAGAGGTGTGTAACTAAGATTAACCCCATAGGCTGTATCAAGGGGCTTCACAGGGGCGCTCTACATAATACATTATGATCAACTGAAGAAAAGGCATGATGATCGCACTATTTTTGTCACTCCTGAGGGGCTCAAGGATTGACATGCTATGGTGATGGACTTATCAATGTAGACTCATTTTGGGACTCAGTTTATATTGTATTCTATTCAAGGTGAGCGCTTCAGGTCCCGTGGGGCCTCTTATTTACTAATTTCTTCGTTTAAACGAATATGGACATTATATGCAACTGGACTGTTCGCAAATTATCGTCATGCTCCTGTAAGACAGATACTTATCTCTTTATTGACGTGGCCGTTTAATTCTGAGATAATGGGCACTAATTACTTCATTTAAACGAATTTGGACATTATACGCAAGTGGACTATCCGCTAAATATCGCCACACTTCTTTAAAACCGGTGCGTTTCTCTTCAATGACGCTACCTATTAAGCCTTCACGTTCCTGCCGTCTACAAACTTCACAATATTGGCTACATCCTACAGCTATTCGTCCTGAACATACGAACATATAAAATTTTAACCCATGGTATTTACAAAAATAAAGAAATTTTGTCGTGTCTCTTAACTCCCAGCAGTACGTCTTGGTTGTAACACTCAGTATTTTTAACATCAATGCACGTTTAAATGGAAATGCCTACGATGTATTGGTTTGTTGAACATGGCGTTTTGTTGGCTTTCAAACAAATATTCATTGTATCGTAACTGTCAGGACACCTGAGGCCACGTAAGGCCTGGGCTGACGTGGGGTTATTTAGTCCTGCTGATGAAATTGCGGGAAAGTTAGACCAACGTGGAGGGTCGGAATCCAAGTGTCGCGAACTCGGCGCTGGGAGCTGAGTTAGACCGACGCCGTGATTCCTTTTCTGCCAAATTGGCCTGAAATAGGTTCGATTTCCGTTAGGTGTGATTCCTACTCACTTCAGGCTGTGTAATGGAAAGAATGATTTAAAGTAACAACGATTCTTTTATTTACACATAAAAATAATGCCGTTTCAATATTTCAACAATCAACAATTCGATTCTTTTCACAAAAAATGGGTTGCTAGGGTTAAATAATTCTCAACAATTATATAGTCATTCTATAGCCCTGTACTGGCACTATAGTCTACACACTGGAACTGTTACTACCGTGAGCTCGCCTCTAAGAGTTTCACAAATCTGAAATTATATTACGGAGAGCTCGCCATTAGAGCTTCACAAATCTGAAACGTTATTACCGTGAGCTCGCCATAAGAGCTTCACCCGCTTAGGCTCAAATGTCAACGTCTGCGCGTAACTGTACCTCTGGCTGTCGGAGGGTTCTGACCAGCAATGTTTGTCTTCTATAAAGCCACCGTACTTCTGATTTGGGTCAGATATTGTCTACTCATACCTTGTCAGGGCAAAGCCAGCCTAAATATAGGGGCAAGGGGCCTCATATTTAAAGATATTGTAAGTTCAAAATATATTCCGCATCAAGGCGAAAAACCTACATGAATTTCACTTCTCGGTAAAGCTGGAAAAAACACACGTGGTGTATATCCAGCTTTAGCGCAGGGACCCAAGGGAGAAACGGTATGTTAGATAAGGTCTAATCTCATTTAACTTATACAGTAGTCGCGAGTCTTACGAGACGTAATCGGTTGGTGTCAAGATGTCGTCACGGTCAATTGAGAAACGAGATTCTAAAACGATATAAATGTCTATCGTATCGTCACCTGATCATTAGGTAACAATCATGGCAAGAACGAATCGGTTTTCTCGACAAGTGAAATCACCGTTAAGTCACGCGCGAGATGACTTGTATTGATTCTGCCTCGATATACGTCATCTCCCACCGTTTTGACAGGTGGACAAATGAGCGTCGGTCCACCTGACAGTTTAGGGTAAAAAGTATATATACCTTGAAGAGCAGAGCATTAGACACACACTTGGGGTCACACACACGTTGGTGAAGTCCAGGACAGGCGAACTCTGTTTCCTGGCATAAGGGTACCTTCGATCACAGGACCCTGAAACGGCTGGAATCGCCAGAGATGGCATTCCATGATTGATTTAGCTTAACGTTGATAGGCGGCTACGGGGCCGAATTCGTGAGAAGGAACACCCCAGGTGAAACGTTAAAGTTTAGATTGTCGAGTAGCAGGTATCAGCCTGCAAGAGTCAGAAGTGTAGGTTAATTGTATTGTGCGTATTAACCCTTTGAAGCGTCAGACTGATTGCGTTCTGAGTAGTTTGTTTTGCTGTCGAAGCATCGCAATACCGACTGGAGATCGGTGTGAGTGACAATTTCGCCCTAGCACAAAAGGGGCATTTGTGAATCGTGAATTCAACCAGGAACGGTGAATATTTCAATAGGACTTTCACGGAGGACTTTCAAAAGGCACATAAGGTATGAGTAGACAATATCTGACCCAAATCAGAAGTACGGTGGCTTTATAGATGACGAACATTGCTGGTCGGAACCCTCCGACAGCCAGAGGTACAGTTACGCGCAGACGTTGACATTTGAGCCTAAGCGGGTGAAGCTCTTATGGCGAGCTCACAGTAATAACATTTCAGATTTGTGAAGCTCTTATGGCGAGCTCACGGTAGTAACATTTCCAGTGTGTAGACTATAGTGCCAGTACAGGGCTATAGAATGACTATATGATTGTTTAGAATTATTTAACCGTAGCGACCCATTTTCTGTGAAAAGAATCGAATTGTTGATTGTTGAAATATTGAAACGGATTTATTTTTATGTGTAAATAAAAGAATCGTTGTTACTTTAAATCATTCTTTCCATTATACAGCCTGAAGTGATTAGGAATCACACCTAACGAAAATCGAATCTATTTCAGGCCAATTTGGCAGAGAAGGAATCACGGCGTCGGTCTAACTCAGCTCTCTGCGCCGAGTTCGCGACACTTGGATTCCGACCTTCCACGTTGGTCTAATTTTCCCGCAACTTCATCAGCGGGACTAAATAACCCCACGTCAGCCCAGGCCTTACGGGGCCTCAGGAGTCCCTGACATTGATTGGCGAGCGCTAACCAGGATATTTATAAAAGGTAAAAAATGGCTATATGGAAATTTTGTTTTATTTTAACGGCGGTTCTGTTTAGGTTTTGACGCGTTCGGTCAGTTGATGCCGTTCAAGGGTTTAATATCGCAATACAGTAGTCCCCAAAAGGATACTTAATAGCCACTATAACTGCGGTAGGTTTCAGAATATTTGGTGCGTTTAATTACGTTAAATTACAGAGGTAAATTAGGATCAATTGCCATATTTTTTTTCTTTCTTTCTTTTCCTTCTTCATTCTTTCTGACGAGTGTTGAAGATAGAAAGAAAAAATCAAAATGGATGTTGTTACACCCCTCGCCCAACTGGTATCATTAGGCAAGGAAATGGGCCTTGAGGGAGCTGAACTTCAGAAGTTCGTTAAAGATGAGCAGAAACGTGAGGCCAAGGAGATTGCCTTACGTAATGACGCAAGGGAGAGAGAGGCCCAAGCAGTAAGATAGGCGAAAGAGAGAGAGATTCAGTTAACAAACGAGGCGAGGGAGAGAGAAGCCCAATTAGAACGAGAGCGTGAGAAAGACGCAAGAGAGGCGAAAGAGAGAGAGATTCAATTAGCAAATGAGGCGAGAGAGAGGGAAGCCCAATTAGCAAGGGAGGCAAGGGAGGCAGAGCGAGAGCTCGAACAACAGAGGCACGAGAGAGAATTAGAGCTCCTCAGAGCAAGGGCCGATGTGGAGAATGAAAGTCGGCGCTCAGGGGATGGGAGTGCAGGGGTAGCAATTCATGCCCCACGCCCCCATCTCGCTCATTTCAATGAAAACACAGATGACTTGGACTCGTACTTGGAGAGGTTCGAGCGTTTTGCCTCCAGTCAAATGTGGCCAGGAGACACATGGGCTATGTGCTTGAGCCCTTTGTTGTCAGGTAAAGCCCTCGAGGCTTATACCAGTATGCCTCCTGCACTTCTTAACGACTACAGTGAGCTGAAGAATGCCATCCTTCGGAGATACCAGCTCACTGAAGAAGGATTCCGGACCAAGTTCCGTGAGATTAAGCAGGAGAAGGGAGAAACAGTACCTCAATATTTTGCCCGAGCTAGGCGGTACTTTGACCGCTGGACTGATCTCGCAGAAGTGAATGAGTCATATGGAGCCCTGCGAGATCTATTTCTCCAGGAGCAGTTTTTAACTACATGCTCCAAGGAATTGGGCCTGTTCATCAAGGAAAGGGGTCCGCCCACCTATGATGAGATGGCAACTGTGGCAGAACGCTACATCGAGGCCCACGGTGGGAGTGTAAACGCACCCAAATCGGCTAGGGGTGGGGCAAACGGGTTGACAATGGCACCCGTAAGGCAACACCACCCCGATCCTCCTGCGTCACAGACCAGCCGGAAGGGGAGCGCTCCCAAGGACACCACTTGTTTTATCTGCAACAAGCGGGGTCATATTGCCAGGGACTGCTGGCAGAAACAGGTTAGGACCACTGGGAACATTAGACCACCTCAGCAGGGGGTCGGGAACGCAGCACCAAGGGGTTGGAAGCAAGGTGACCGCGTAGATCCAGGGCACAGTAGACAGACGGCAGCGTTCTGTCAAACTATCGGTCCAGAACACAGTCCCCTCCGGGAATGTATACAAGAGGGAGAATTAAGGCTGGAAGGCGGGAAGGTTGTCCCGATAATAAGTGGCATGTGTGAGAGGCTCACAACTTCGCAGGAGAAGGTTGATATGCCAGTGTACCCAGGGTATGTGGGACAAAGGGAGATCCGTCTGCTCCGGGATTCTGGGTGCTCCTCTGCAGCGGTTAGAAGGCAACTGGTTGACGACAAGCAATTGTTGGGTCGTGACCATTTGTGTATTTTGATAGATGGGACCGTTAGAAGGTTTCCCATCGCGAGGATAACGGTGGATACCCCATTTTATTGTGGCGAAGTGGAAGCCATGTGCATTGAATCACCTGTGTATGACCTGGTCATAGGTAATATCCCAGGGGTGAGGGCAAGCCCTGATGAGTTATGGTCCAGGGGTAGGGGGCCAAGTGAGAACCCAACGAGGGCAAAGGAAGTTCAAGTCGGTGGGCAAGGACCCCCGGCGGTTGCACTCGGTAACGTACCGAGTAAGGAGGGGAAGGTTCCCAGGGGGAACCAATCCGACGGTCCAGGGGATGGCCCCTACACGACGAAATGTCGGAAAGTTTCGGGAGGGACGACTCCTGTCCAATTGAGGAGAAGGGGCCGCAGGCGGTCCAGGCTTAACGCCAAACAGCGAGGGAACCCAGTGGGGTCATTGGGGAAAGACCCTCAAGCAAATTTATGTGGGGGAGTTGAGCGCCCCAAGAAGTCGGTGTCACTCGTGTGGAGAGGGGAGGCCAGACCCACGCAAATGGCTGGGCAAACTCCCCCAGAATTGAGAGGGCACGGGTCAACACAAGTTGAGGGTGTTGAAGTGGATGGGACCGCTAAGATGGGCGCCCAGGGGGCCGAGGAAAGGGTCCACAAATCAAAGTAGAAGCATCCTAGGTGGCGGAGACCACGTAGAGAGTGCCGGGGGCGCACAGCGCCCAATGTGCGCAAGAAGTCGTCGCAATGGACCGGGGAGTCGACGGCACAAGGGCCAAGGGCGGCCGGTGTCGTTCGAACGAAGGTAATCGCCGGGACGAGTGAGCCTGGGGGATATAGCGCCAAGGGAAGCTCTTGGGAATGCGAAAATGACAGGGTATGGGGACCCTGGTGGAATACCCGTAGAAATAACGGGGCGAGAAGTAGGGGGGTGTGTCGAAGGTTACCCAAGGGGATTCTGGGAACCGGGCCCCTACCAATGGTCGGTGGTTATAAAGAAGCAATAGTTGGGTGGCTGCGGGCCTGGTGTCTGGGACGGGGTCTCCAGTCGCAAATATTTTTGTTGGTGAGGTGATGGGCTTCGTAAACTCGGTGTTAAGGCCCGGAGGAATTTTCTTATTTTAGTATTATTATTGCTCTGACTGCTGACTAGAGTTGGTTGTGAGTGCGAATGTGAGATACACTACCCCGTCCGTCGCGAGTGTGCGTGGACGGGGGGGGGGGGGGGGGGGGGGGGGGGGGGCTGTGTGTCGAGTTTTGGAAGTGTGGGATGCACAAACCCGGTGTTAAAGCCCAGGGAAACCGCGCTTGTTTTTATTGACGAGAGTTTGTTGGGAATGTGAGGCACACTAACCTCGTCTGTCGCAAAGGCGCGGTCGGGAAATCTGTGTGTTGAATGTGTGAGTGTGTGAGGCACAATTTTAATCCCCTGGTTGAGCTTTGCGAGGGTGATGCTCAACATAATGCACGGGTCGTTTGCCCCTTCACAAGACATAGGGGAATGGGAGGCGAAGTTACACTCCGTTGGAATTAACCCATCTGACGCAAAGGCGCGGACGGTGTTACTCGTCGGAGTGAGTGCCAAGTGAACTGTTTGCAAAATGGGCGAATGTGTATAAAAATGTGTATGTTTAGGTATAAATATATAGTATTACAGAGAGAGAGAGTGCTGCAAATCTAAGAATAAGGCTACTCTCCATATGTAAACCCGCAGACGGGAGCTTGTGGTAGCGTGTGTGTCGTGGGAATCGGTATGGCCGACGCATGAGCCCGGTCATGAACCCCACGACCACTAGGGTTCAGTTTTGTAGTCTTGAACATGATGGTAGATCGTAAAAAGGTGCGAGAGGCGAGCGTTCGTGGCTTTGCCCCTTGCGTTTTAAGAGATACACAGGGTGTTTCTCTCGGGTAGGGAGTTGTCAGGGCAAAGCCAGCCTAAATATAGGGGCAAGGGGCCTCATATTTAAAGATATTGTAAGTTCAAAATATATTCCGCATCAAGGCGAAAAACCTACATGAATTTCACTTCTCTGTAAAGCTGGAAAAAAACACACGTGGTGTATATCCAGCTTTAGCGCAGGGACTCAGGGGAGAAACGGTATGTTAGATAAGGTCTAATCTCATTTAACTTATACAGTAGTCGCGAGTCTTACGAGACGTAATCGGTTGGTGTCAAGATGTCGTCACGGTCAATTGAGAAACGAGATTCTAATACGATAGAAATGTCTATCGTATCGTCACCTGATCATTAGGTAACAATCATGGCAAGAACGAATCGGTTTTCTCGACAAGTGAAATCACCGTTAAGTCACGCGCGAGATGACTTGTATTGATTCTGCCTCGATATACGTCATCTCCCACCGTTTTGACAGGTGGACAGATGAGCGTCGGTCCGGTGGACAGATGAGCGTCGGTCCACCTGACAGTTTAGGGTAAAAAGTATATATACCTTGAAGAGCAGAGCATTAGACACACACTTGGGGTCACACACACGTTGGTGAAGTCCAGGACAGGCGGACTCTGTTTCCTGGCATAAGGGTACCTTCGATCACAGGACCCTGAAACGGCTGGAATCGCCAGAGAGGGCATTCCATGATTGATTTAGCTTAACGTTGATAGGCGGCTACGGGGCCGAATTCGTGAGAAGGAACACCCCAGGTGAAACGTTAAAGTTTAGATTGTCGAGTAGCAGGTATCGGCCTGCAATAGTCAGAAGTGTAGGTTAATTGTATTGTGCGTATTAACCCTTTGAAGCGTCAGACTGATTGCGTTCTGAGTAGTTTGTTTTGCTGTCGAAGCATCGTAATACCGACTGGAGATCGGTGTGAGTGACAATTTCGCCCTAGCACAAAAGGGGCATTTGTGAATCGTGAATTCAACCAGGAACGGTGAATATTTCAATAGGACTTTCACGAAGGACTTTCAAAAGGCACATAAGGTATGAGTAGACAATATCTCACCCAAATCAGAAGTACGGTGGCTTTATAGATGACGAACATTGCTGGTCGGAACCCTCCGACAGCCAGAGGTACAGTTACGCGCAGACGTTGACATTTGAGCCTAAGCGGGTGAAGCTCTTATGGCGAGCTCACAGTAATAACATTTCAGATTTGTGAAGCTCTTATGGCGAGCTCACGGTAGTAACATTTCCAGTGTGTAGACTATAGTGCCAGTACAGGGCTATAGAATGACTATATGATTGTTTAGAATTATTTCACCGTAGCGACCCATTTTCTGTGAAAAGAATCGAATTGTTGATTGTTGAAATATTGAAACAGATTGATTTTTATGTGTAAATAAAAGAATCGTTGTTACTTTAAATCATTCTTTCCATTATACAGCCTGAAGTGATTAGGAATCACACCTAACGGAAATCGAACCTATTTCAGGCCAATTTGGCAGAGAAGGAATCACGGCGTCGGTCTAACTCAGCTCTCTGCGCCGAGTTCGCGACACTTGGATTCCGACCCTCCACGTTGGTCTAATTTTCCCGCAACTTTATCAGCGGGACTAAATAACCCCACGTCAGCCCAGGCCTTACGGGGCCTCAGGAGTCCCTGACATACCTTATGTGCCTTTTGAAAGTCCTCCGTGAAAGTCCTATTGAAATGTTCACTGTTCCTGGTTGAATTCACGATTCACAAATGCCCCTTTTTGTGCTAGGGCGAAATTGTCACTCACACCGATCTCCAGTCGGTATTACGATGCTTCGACAGCAAAACAAACTACTCCCAACGCAATCAGTCTGACGCTTCAAAGGGTTAATACGCACAATACAATTAACCTACACTTCTGACTATTGCAGGCTGATACCTGCTACTCGACAATCTAAACTTCAACGTTTCACCTTGGGTTTTCCTTCTCAATGAATTTGGCACTGTATATATATATATACTTTTTACCCTAAACTGTCAGGTGGGAGATGACGTATATCGAGGCAGAATCAATACAAGTCATCTCGCGCGTGACTTAACGGTGATTTCACTTGTCGAGAGAGCCGATTCGTTCCCGCCATTCACTGACACGACAGACATTTCTATCTTTTAGAATCTCGTTTCTCAATTGGCCGTGACGATATCCTGCCACCAACCGATTACGTCTCGTAAGACTCCTGACTACTGTATAACTTAAATGAGATTAGACCTTATCTAACATACTGTTTCTCCCCTGGGTCCCTGCGCTGAAGCTGGATATACACCACATGTGTTTTTTCCATGTCCAGTTTCACAGAGAAGTGAAATTCACGTAGGGTTTTCGCCTTGATGCGGAATATCTTTTGAACTTACACTATCTTTATATATGAGGCCCCTTGCCTCTATATTTAGGCTGGCTTTGCCCTGACAGTAACCAAGGAGACATAAAGGTCGTTTCAGAACAGGAACTGTGCAGCCAAAAACAAGACTGAAAATTGTGTATATTGAGAAGAAAACCACAGGTTGATTGTTAAAACTGCCTGGTGTAGTAAAGATATAGCGATACGTTTCTAACTGCACTCTAAAATCAGTTGGGTTAAAAACAATTAACTCAAATCAACTGTGTTGAATGAATATGAACCCTATTGGGTTCATATTCACTCAACCTAGTTGATTTGGGTTGATTTTTAACCCAATGTGGTTTCCGAAAAATTCGCCCGCGAACAGCGTGTTTCATCAACTCATTGATTTCAAACAATCATATTTCAATTCTAAAATTGACTTCGTTGATAAAACCAAGGGTTTAATATATTCCCTGGTTTCGAAGGGACCGGGAACGGAATCAAATTACCCTCGGAACCGGGAACCTGTAAATTTCTCGGGTAATAGCAAGCAAATTTACGAGAGTAACGAGACGCATTTATTGTAATGAAAATGAACATATTTCAGTGGCAATCTGCCATCCCCAAACGGAAAGTTCTTTTCCAAAGAGATGTGTGAATTCCAAACCCGTTTCAATCTCGTCTTCATTTTCAGAATCACTAGTATTATCACCTCTACCTCATCAAACAACCATACCCTCTTCACTGCTTGAAGCAGGGTAGACTGGTGACGGCAGTGAAGATTGGGTTGGGGTTGATGGTGAAGGAATTTACGGATAGAGATACTGGTGATTCTGAAAATGAAGATGAGTTTGAACTTTGAAGCGATTAAAGATTTTACTGTTGTAGAAAGGGGCCTCCAGAACTGCTTGAGAGCTTCAGTGATGTGGTGAAAAAGATTCGTCAGGAATCAGGACTGTAAAAAGGTTCGGGCGTGGAAGGGCCGACGAAACCCGTACAAAGTTTTGTTGGGGCAGTTTTTCAATTCAGAAAACTTCAATTCAATACAACAGTGCCACGCTTGATTCCTGGCTCAGTGTTATAGATTTCCAGGGTGTCAGAGCCGGCTTTCCCTAATAAATCCCCAAATATTTCATTCTCCGATAAGAAATGTAGTCGTGTCGTCAGCAAAGTACTGCCTCGTATACCTAAAGTCTGGATAGAAGCGTTTCTGCTTGTGGGACATCTCCAAACAGATTTGATTCCTATGTTGAAAGAATATTGCTTGTGCTGGTAAAAGTTTATTTGCAAAATCTATACAGAAAGCAAAGAAAGGGTAAGGAAAATCGAGTGCAGTGCGTGATACAAGTACGCGAAGTTCGAATAGCATATGATCACCTGGTATTGGCGGGGTAAATCACATGATCATCCGGTATTCGTGGGAAAAATGGCATCACCTCAAAATCCACTGTCAATACAGTGCTCATTGAAGAAATCCTCACTTGAGGAGTAAACACTTTTCTGTTATTTTTGATATCTTTCATAAATTGTCTTCTGTTCCCCATCAGTACACTGTTTTCTGTTATTGTTGTTGAGGTTGCTATGTTTTTTCGACAATAATGATGCTCATGTTGATCAGTATCATCATTAGTGTGGAAGTTTGGATAACCCTTTACCTGACATGAAAAACAGACATTTGAAAAAAAAATTCTTAAATAACTAATTTTTTTCATTTTTTGTCTCAAAAACATAGGTTATGACCCCTCATTGGAACGAGCACGATGATCTCGTTCCAATGAGGGATCATAACCTATGTTTTTGTGACCAAAAAATGAAAAAAATAATGAAAATTAATTGGCGACTTTTGAGAATAGCGCTGGCCGGTTTTTGCCGTTGCGTTGGGTAAAGGCTTAAACAAACTTGTTTGATATTGTCAACGCCTTCCTTTTACTGCGAAACAATCGGGATCAAATAAACTCTACATCCATCCTAGAGCTATCAAAAATGAACGGATTTACCCGGAGCTAAAATGCATTGTACACGCAGTGACATTATATTTAATCGAATGTTCGTATATAAAAATAAGAAACACGTGTATAAAAACAACCACCTTCTTGTGACATAAACAGAGGAACACGTGTGTATTTCCGTTGTGAAAATTGAACAAAAACACAAAGTTATAAATATTATTCAAACAGGAACAAACGAACACAATGCAACTCTTTTCTTGCTGCTGCCGTGAAGGTTAACTCGTTCTCTAGAGATATACAGAGGCTATCTTGTTCAATACTCGTTTTAGGTAATAAGACAGAATACAATGAGGGTTGAGTACTGGAATAAACGACTCGAGTGGGAGTTTTTCTTATATTTCACATGCGCCAAAGGCGCGCGTGAAATACAAGAAAAACTCCAAGGGCCATTGATTTCTGTACCTCGTACTCTATCCGAGGTATGCTTTGCATTTATACACGCTTAAACTTGAATTAAGTGGATGTTAAGGCATTTTGAACCATTTCTGCTTCTGTAGTAACGTCTAGAATTTCGAGGTATCTCCCACGATTTTTAACGCATCAAAGCGCACGCGATCATTTTTGACATGTGATTGTCCCTGTAGCGTCAGAGATCCAAACCACCCCCCCCCCCCCCACGATAGTTCCCGGTTTAATTTTTTTTATCCCCGCCAAAACGAAGTTTGCGGGAGATATAGAAATGGGGTCCGTCCGTCCGTCCGTCCTTTCGAACATTCATCCGTCCGTCCGTCCGTAACAACTTTGGACCTTCATATCTCACTCAGTGGATATTGGATTTAACTGATCTTTGATATGCTGATAGACCACCATGGGGAAAAGGATATTCACGAGTAACAGGTTTTCTCCATTTTTGTTTCTATAGTCATGAGCCTTTTTCCGCTTTTTCACTTTTGTCCCCTTTTTAGTAAACCACTTGTTGGCGGGGGATACGCCTTGTTTTTTATCTTCATATTAAATGTAAATATTATCAGTCTCCACTCAAGTATTGTGTGCAACAGCGACTCGTGCAAATCAAGCAAAAAGCGGAATATTCCAGAATGGAACCAATATAATTTCGAAAACGTCAACATATAAATAGAGGTTATCAAGTGTTTTTGAGCGGATATCGAAAATTATCTCATGAGTGACCGATACAAATGTTTATTTTTCGCGAGCGCTTGCGCGAGCGAAAGTGACCATTTATATCGGTCACAAGTGAGATAATTTTCGATATCCACTCAAAAACACTAGGTTTTCTTTGTATTATACGCTTCTTATAAGCATCTGATAATTCCACTCCTTTCAACTATGAGTCGATGCATGAAAGTAAACAGCGCATTGAATCATTGATACGCGGAAGTGGTTTGATTGATATTCGGAACAGATAGCGTCTTGCGATCTGATTCACCTGGCGGGTTTCTAGTCCAAACACGGTCTTAAAGTCCATAATATAAGTTTTTGGTTTGGTACGTCCTTTGAAAGGACGTACCAAACAAAAAACTTATATTACGGACTTTCAGGCCATTTTTTGACTAGAGGGTGTTATGCATCAGTTCAAGGTGAATACATGTTGAATTATTGCTGGGAATGATCGGTATCCACTCAAAAAACTAGATTTTCTTTTCATTATAAGTTTCTAGAACAAATTGATAATTTCCAGTAATAATTTGGTTCGTGTTCAACTTGAAGTGATGCTTTGAAAGCCGTCATTTTTTTGATTGATAGAGTGAAAGTGAAAATTTGTATATCTTCACAGTGGGGGGGGGGGGGGGGGGGGGGGGGATACGATTTCTATCTTTCCGCAAATTCTTCGATAATCTATCGTTCAGCGTAAAATAAAAACTGTTATCTTCAAGTCATTTTTTTTTCTTTTACTTTTTAGCTCACCTGGCCTAAACGGCCATGTGAGCTTTTCTCATCACTTGGCGTCCGTCGTCGTCCGTCGTCTGTCGTCCGTCGCCCAGTGTCCGTCCGTCCGTCGTCCGGCTTCCGTCGTCCGTAAACTTTTTCACATTTTCATCTTCTTCTCTGTAACCGCTGAGCCAGTGTGACCCAAACTTGGCAGGAATGGTCTATGGGGGGTCGTCTACAAACGATCCTCATTTTGTTCCCGTCGGATGAAAAACATGGCTTCCAGGGGCATTCTTTGATTCTGGTTGGTGGATTTTCAAAACTCTTCTCCTCTGAAACTGCCAGGCCAAATGTTTTGAAACTTCACATAAATGATGACTGGGACCCCCTCTACCCACGATCCTCATTTAATGTTGATTGGGTTACACACATGGCCGCAATTGCGGTTAATAGTTACTGTAAAAACCCTATGGGAAATCACATTTCCCTCTTCTTCTCTGGAAAGACCGAGGCGACGTGAAAACAAACCTGGCAGGGATAGTCTATGGGAGGTCCTCTACAAATGATCCTCATTTTGTTTCCCTGGGTTGAAAAACATGGTCACCAGAGGCATTCTTTGATTCTGATTGGTAGATTTTCAAAAATCTTCTTCTCAGAAACTGCCAGGCGAAATGTTTTGATACTTCACATAAACGATGACTGGGGGACCCCCTCTACCAACGATCCTCATTTAATGTTGATAGGGTTGCAAACATGGCCACAATTGCGGCTTATAGTTACTATAGAAACCCTATGGGAAATCACATTTTCATCTTCTTCTCCGGAACTACTGAGCCGAAGTGAACCAAATCTGGCAGGGATGGTCTATGGGAGGTCCTCTACAAACAATCCTCATTTTGTTCCCGAGGGTTGAAAAACATGGCCGCCAGAGGCATTCTTTGATTCTGATAGGTGGATTTTCAAAAATGTACTCCTCTAAAACTGCAGAGCCAAATGTTTTGATACTTCACATAAGTAATGACTGGGACCCCATCTACCAACCATCCTCATTTAATGTTGATCGGATTGTAAACAAGGCCACAATTGCGGCTCATAGTTACTATAGAAACACTATAGGGAATCACATTTTCATCTTCTCTGAAACTACTGAGCCGACGTGAACCACACTTCGCAGGAATGGTCTATGAGAGGGTGGAAATATGTGGTCACCAGAGACTATATTCTAATGCTTAACCCAATGCCCCTCCTGTCTGCACATGAGATCGGTACTGTCAGCAAAATACTTGTTTTTTTGAGAATCTGGTAAGGGTTGGTTCCAGATTTCTCCAGTTTTCTCCTGCCCTGACAAGATCAGAATCTGACATTTTCTAGATAGCTATCAGTGCGAGCCTTCCATAAAATGGTGTTAGCTTCTGGTCTTATCAGTGTAGGAAGAGAAAAAAGAAAAAGATACATACTTTTTGGATTATCCTACAGAACTTAATTTGACTTTACTGTAAACCATTTTAACTGTACCTTAATTTGTGCATCATTAGTCTTCTGGTTTTCCTGGCACCTGTCAACTTCAATCTGATAACAGTATTTTCTGATAAGTAACACGAAAAGTTTTTGTTTGTATTCTGTTTCAATCATGTCAGCTTAGATGACAGTAATTATTGTCTATCTTTTAAGATTTGACAAATATTGGAGGAAAGTGTGTTTGACTGTAACCCTTTACCTATCCAAAGCTATTATGAAAAGAGAATACTGCCTGAGAGAATTGTAATTTTCAAAATATTTAACCTTCTTTTACTGTTTTTGTTTTTTTTTGGTTGAAACAGAATTCATAAATGTGTGCATTTTCAAGAAAATCTTCTTTGAAACTACAAGGCCAAATGGTTTGGAAACTTAGTGTGACTGATGACTCTAACCCCCTCTACCAATGATCCTCATTTTAATCTTCAAGAGGTTGCAATTATGACTGCAATTGTGGCTTATTGTTACTATAGAAACCCTATGGGGAATCACATTTTTATCATCTTCACTGAAAGTACTGAGCCAATGTGAACCAGAATTGGCAGGCATTGTCTATGAGAGGTTCTCTACAACTGTTACTCATTTTATTCCTGTTGCTTGAAAAAACGTGGTCCCCAGAAGCATTCTTTGATTCTGATTAGTGAATTTTGAAAATTCTTCTCCTCTGAAACCACTGGGCCAAATGTTTTGATACTTTGCATGATTGATAACTGGGACACCCTCCACGACATTCCTCATTTTAATTTTGATCGTATTGCAAGCGTGGACACAATTACGGTTTATAGTTACTGAAGAAAAAACCTACGGGAAATCACATTTTCATCTTCTCTCTGGAACTACTGGGCCGATGGTACCAAACCTTGGCAAGAATGGTCTATAGGAGGCCATCAACAAACTATCCTATTTTTGTTCCCGTTGGTTGGAAAATATGGTCACCAGAGACATTCTATGATTCTGTTTGATGGGTTCAGATGTTTTAAAACTTCACGTGATTGAAAACTGGGACACCTTCTACCAATGATCCTCATGTAATGTTGATGTAATGTTGCAAACATGGCCACAATTGCAGCTCATAGTTACTATGGAAAGCCTATGGGAAATCACATTTTTATGTAGTTCCAGGTGAGCGATTACAGGCTCTGTAGAGCCTCTAGTTTCATATCATATCATAACTTTTTATTACGAATATTGTAGTTGTTTTACATTATACCAGATGTATTGTCTAGGGTCTTTTTTATCATTATGTTTATCCAAACGTTGTTTCTTTTTCAGAATGTTCAAGGACTTCCCACTCACTCTGGAAAAGTTCCATAAATTCAACAAAAAGAGTCTTAGCGAGTTGGAAGGTAGCCCCGAAGTTGCAGCCCATTCCGGAAAAGTAATCAAGAGACTGGGAGAAATGGTTTCAGCTCTCAGAGACCCAGGCAAAATTAGTGCACTTCTGGACGACCATGGCAGCTATCACAAGAAGAGGAACATTCTTGGAAATTATATGGATGTGAGTATTTCTCCACATAACACCGCATGCCTCTGTTACAATTAAGTACTGATAAAGTAACAGAAATGTGTTTTTCATTTCATCATTGTGTTGCCATATATTCAACCAACACAATAGCTGTTTTTTAGCTCACCAGACTGCAAGTCAGGGTAGGCTTTTGGTATCAGTTGTTGTGAGACGTCCGTCGTCAGGCGTCCGCTGTCTGTTATCTTTTGAAATCCAGTCTCCTGCCACCAAGTCTTTTGGCGAAAGCAAAACAAACTAGGCACAAACTATTCTTTGGTGCATACCCTTTTAATTTTGTTGACAAAAAGTGGCTCCCGCACATCGGCTGGCGATGATACTCCAAAAGCCTATATTTTAGCTCACCTGACTGAAAGTCAGGGAAAGCTCAAGTGATCACTTTCTGTCCGTCGTCCGCCCGGCGTGAACTTTACCTTATCGACTTCAAATTTGTTATAAATGATCCTTATCATATGTCCATTCAAGTTTGTTCAAATAAAGTAGCCACGCTCAATAGGGAGGGGTGGGGGGGGGGGGGGGCTCCAAAATTCTAGAAAAATCTTCTCATGAACCAGTGGGTACAATGACTTGATTTTTGGTATGGAGCTTCCTTCTGAGGTGTAGTGTCAAATTTGTTCAAATGAAGTTCGTGAAGCAATAGTTGTCTTTGTAATGGAGGGGGGGGGGGGATATTTTTGGCCCCACCCCAAATTTTTAATTTCTGAACCAGTGGTCCGATTTGAACGAATTCGGTATGTGGTATTATTGAGTCAAAAGTACTTGATTCATGCTAAAACAATTTCCCATGTTCCCTGTGGAAACCCCGGGAGCCAAAAATAGAAAACATTTTCAAACGCCCATATTTCCCAAACCACATGGAACACAGAACTGTTATTTGGTATGAGGCATCATTAGGGCAAGTAGAAAACGATTGATAAAAAATTGTGTTAGGGTGCTCTGTAGAGGGCATCGAATAAATGCCGAGTCAGCATATTTGCAAATATTAAAAAACATTTCTTCTCCAGAACCACTGATAAGAATCTTCTTATGTTTGGCATGCAGTATCCATCAATACATGAGCCCAAATCTTAACTTAGGGTGATATGGGAAATAAGCTTTAAAACTCGTCTTCTTCAGAACCACTGGTTAGAATGGTTTAATGTTATGTAAACATCATTGTTATGATGGTTCAGACTCAGGTTTGTTCGAACCAAGTCTCTCAGTTTATATTTGGGCTTCCTGTGGGGGCCCGAATTTTAACTTAGTGCAATATGAGGAAATTTCCTTAATAATCTTCTTCTTCAGATCCACCAGTCACAATCCTTTCATAATTGGTATACAGCATCTCTAGAGGGGTCAGATTCCTGTTTGTTCAAATTGACTCTCTGGGTTTATATTTGGCCTACCTGTGGGAGACCAAATTATAACATAAGGCAATATGAGGAAATTTCTTTAAAGATCTCCTTCTTCAGATCCGCCAGTCAGAATCCTTTCACATTTGGTATACATCATCTCTTGGCGTTTCAGATTCATGTTTGTTCAAATTTAGTCCTTCGGTTTAGGGGGGGGGGGGGGGTTGGGGGGCAGATGCAAGTGTGTTGTGGCCCAAATCAGATGAAATATGAGGAAAATTCTTTAAAATCTTCTTCAGATCCACCAGTCAGAATCTAAATTCTATGTAAGCTGTTCATTCTTCACTTAGATATAAATGAATCGTGTAAAGGAACAGTGACTGCAGACCTTCAGGTTTGTCATGTCAGGTTATCAACACCTCATTGTCACAGCTCTGACCAAGTTGCTTCTGATGCCATCAAACTCACGGGATAATAATTGAAACATCTGACCATCACTAGCAGAGGTAATCCGAACCAGATTATGTCTGACAAATTATTTTCATATTCAGTTGATGCTAGCATTGCTTGTATCATTTCAAGAAAAAATAAACAAACATCACTGAATTTACTTAATACAGGTGAAAGAATTATGCAATCAACTTTAAATCTCAAGTCTGCATTCCACATCTGAACTGCATCAAGTGGCCAAGTGTCAGATGACAGGTTATTTCTTTCCACCACCAAGGAACCATGTGTTAGATTAGCTAATTATAGATAATTATCAAGTCCCATTTTTGTTCGTGGAATTTGTCAGGGAACAGAAATTAACTTATTCTCAATTATCACAATTCTTGTCGTATTTCATAATCCTTTCATAAGCATTGAACATTATCCTTTTCATCAAACAATACACACAGTCAAGTTGTGCTACAGTGTCATTGACACTTTCATTTAGGTGTCTATGGGGTCCAAATTTTAACTTACAGCAATGTAAGGACATTTCTTTAAAAAAACATTCTTCAGATCCACCAGTCATTCGATTACATTCCGTCTGTTGATCAGCTCGGACGCCCACTGGACTCTCCGTTAGCACCACTAATTACAGCCAGAATTATTCTATCACACAAGTTATTGGGCATGCTAAACTGCCAAAATATAACCAACACTAGACACTGGTCCTTCCACGTCTCTGGTAATACCTGCCAGGTGATATTAGACTATCAGATACCACCTGGAACGGCGCCAGAAAAGAACCCTCGCCAGAAACCGAAGAAGCCAGCAGCCAGACCATCGGCCTCTCTGGGGAGTGGTAGTACCTTAGCCAATTCGGGCTCTGGTCCACACCCAGTGGACCAAGAAAAAGCCAAGTGCAAGAGGAAGAAGAAAAGCCCATCCACCAAATGTCTAGAGGCCTGGAGGAGAAAATCTGAAGAAAGCGGCAAAGAGAAGGAAGAGGAAATGGACCCCATGGAGATGGAACATGATGAAGAACTAAGTAAGCTCACCCACGAACTGGAACAACAGATCGTGGGCACAGAAGAGTCAACAGATAGCTCTCCCACGGCCACCGAGCCAACCACAATCACACTCCAGGAGGAAACCATGCGTAGGTTAGAAAGTTCCCAGAAACCAAAGATTCCTTTGATAACAAAGTGGCAGACCTATTAAAAAAGAGAGACGAACTGGTTTCCCAACTCTCCAATCGCACCCAACACCAAAACATGACAGTAGAATGATCACGTGATCTCTGCAAGTAAACAGAAAATGTGCTCCTCATAGTTTCTTGAAAATATGGACCCATAGTTACGACTAATTACACAAATTATATGCAATGATCACTGAAGAGATAATGTGATACGTCTGTGTTTTTATGAATTAGAATCTTAACGGAAAAGAAGCGATTCTTTAAGGAAATTCATCTCACGCCTGATCTGTCTTGCTGTTTCGTAATTCAAGATGGCGAGCCCAGTGGAACAGAAAAGACGCTCGGTCACGGCGAAATTCGATGGACAATCGTTCACCGGACTCCAGTATGAAGAAGCGTTCCGGGACTTGGAAGTGTGCACAAAAATTGATAGGCAAAAATCTACAAAACCAAAAACTAGGAAATTAAAGCCACATGAATTAGAAGTCCCTATAATCCACACGCAGCATGTCCAGAATGAAATTAGAAAATAGACAGAAAAAGCCTGTGATGTAGAATTCTTCACAACTCCTGAACGCCTGAAAAATTGGATAACAAACATTAAACAAGTTTGTGCCGATAAATTTAAAATATAAGAGAGAAAAGTCCAGAAGATGGAAATTCAGTTGTCGCTATTTCGTTTGAATCCACCTAATGTAAAGTTTGTAACAATTAACTTATACAAGACAGGTACAGTAGTTGTTCAAAACGTTGAGAATTGTGTTAAATGGCGAGATTTGTAGTTTGAACGGATTAAAAAAAGGTATTGAAAATCCTCAATGTCAAACAGATGTGTAGCAGGGTGTTATTGAATGTGACACTCTCCCACGTTCGCCCTCGGGGCATAACGGAATCGAAGTGGGACTTATCGACAAGGAAGCCCCGAAAATACCGTTGGTTGTTAAAAAAAGGCTGTTAATGAAAGCCGAGAAAACAAATGAAATTTCCGTTAAGAAAATTCCAGAAAAATCTTCTTCTCATGAACCAGTGGGTACAATGACTTGATTTTTGGTGTGGTGCTACAGGCCACAGGGGCCCGTAGCCCGAAAACCTTTAGCACAGTCTACAGGTCATATTTATCAAGAGATTTCATTGTAACTTGGTAAGATGACTCCAAATAATGTCCAGATGAGAACGTCCCATTTTGGTCGCGATCATTCAGCCTTGATAGCTGCCCGAGCCCAAAAACCTTTAGCATAGTCTATAGGTCATATTTATGGAAGGATTCCATTGTAACTTGTTAGGTTGATTCCATATAATACCTAGATGATGACATCCCCTTTTGGTCATGATCGGTTAACTGTGACGGCCACAGGTGCCCGAAGCCCGAAAACCTTGAGCACAGTATACTGGTCACATTTATGAAGGGATTTCATTGTAACTTCGTAGGATCACTCCAGATGATGCCCAGATGAGAATGTCGCCTTTTGATTGCGGTCATTCAACGATAATGGCTGCCCGAGCCCGAAGCCCTTTAGCACAGTCTACAGGTCATATTTATTAAGGGATTTCATTGTAACTTGGTAGGTTGACTTCATATAACGTCTAGATGAGAACGTCCACTTTTGGACATGATTGGACAACTGTGACGGCTACAGGGGCCCGAAGCCTGAAAACCTTTAGCACAGTCTACAGGTCATAATTATGAAGGTATTTCATTGTAGCTTCGTAGGATGACTCCAAATAATGTCTTGATGCGAACGCCCCCTTTTGGTCGCGATCATTCAGCCTTGATGGCTGCCTGAGCCCAAAAATCTTTAGCATAGTCTGTATGTCATATTTATGGAAGAATTTCATTGTAACTTGTTTGGTTGGCTCCATATAAGGCCTAGATGATGACATCCCCTTTTGGTCGTGATTGGTCAACTGTGACGGCTACATGGGCCCGAAGCCCGAAAACCTTGATCACACTCTACAGGTCATATTTATGAAGGAATTTTATTGTAACTTCGTAGGATCACTCCAGATGAGCATGTCCCCTTTTGGTTGCGATCTTTCAACCGTGATGGCTGTCCAAGCCCAAAGCCCGAAAACCTTTAGCACAGTCAGTAGGTAATAAAGGCGGATATTGGCACAGCTGTACATGTACGTGTACGTGTACACGTATATTCGTGTACATCTCCATAGGATGTAGTGTTAAAATCGTGTACCTGTACACGATTTGAACGTTTTTTAGGGTGTGTTAGAATCCACTTTGCGGATTCAAACACTACTGAATTGTATCCTAGAGTGAAAAAACGCCTGTAGTTTTACGTGCGCGTTCATGTACCGTTTTGATTGAAATAGACAAATGAGTTTCCCCCATAGGATTCAGTGTTAAATTGCGAGCAAAAAAAAAAACGTTTTGTCGTTTCTAAAACATCGTCTTGCTGATTCTAATAATCCGCGTCCGTACACGATTTTAACACTGAAACCCTATGGAGGCGTACACGGAGATCCACTTGTGGATTTTAGGTCGGAAATCGACTCGTGTAAAGAGGTTGTGTTAGAATTCGCAAACCCACTGTCGCGTTTCTCGAAGTAAAACTAACGCACGTTATTGCGAGGTAATCTTAATAAGCACTTAATGGAAATGTTTTGAATGAAGAGTGTTGCCAGGGTGTTAGAAATCCGCAAACTCACTGTCACGTTTTTGATTGATATATAGGAGAGAAAAAAATATAAATAAATAGTTATTTAAAAAAAATAAATATATCAAATCGAATAGATAATAAAAAAAATACGTAAATCATGAGCGATTCTCAGACTATTAGAGTAAGGATTCTTTTAAAAATGCTGATGAGAGCCTACGCATTCTGCGTGAATGAACAACTAGGTCGTCTCTTGTTAGAACGATGCGTCGGATGTCGGGATCACCTAGACTTCGATCACGAGAATCATTCGTGTCTGTGGATGGAAAGGGAAGATATGGTCGTCAAGTATTTCGAACCGGCGTTCGAACGCGTTCAAATCAATGAAGTGATCGCGTTTTCGAAGAGATTACTCTTCTGTAAGGATCAAAGCAAGCACACAGTTTCAGAAGAACAGAAATTGGCACGTAAAAATCTGACTTTACGAGATAAGGGATGCATCATGAAATTATTGTTCAAAGAAGCATACGTCTAAGTTTCTCGTTGATATAAAATAAGGGAGAATAGAAAATAAAAATAAATACACATATAAATTTTTTATCTAATATTAGAAAGAAAAAAACAAAAATGAGAACCAGAAATAAATTGTATCCGACGTTAGTGGACGATGAGGATGAGAAGCCGATCGACGTTTTGCTGACGACACCGTCGCTAGAAGAAAGAGAAAGAGGAGAGAGGTGTCGCATCGATCAAATCAGTAGAATCCAAGAGTATCTAACTCGAGAGAGAGATTCTCGCCATTCCCTCAAGAAGAAGTATTCGCGTTTCGCTAAATTCGTCAACGTGATCGACACGACACTCATCACGATTTCCATGGGTTTACACGCGGCCGGCATCGGATTGTTGTCGACCTCGGTCGGCATTCCAATTGTGTTGACCGTAGAAGGAATGGCTCTCGCCGCCGGATTGTTTAGCACGCTCGGAAACTTTTTGAGTAGGAAATTATATCTGAAGGCAAGGAAACACGACAAGATTCGCGTCTTGGCCGACTCCAAGATCGACACGATATCGATCTCTATGGCGTTGAAAGACGGTAGGATATCGGACGGAGAATACTTCGCGATATAGAGCGAGAAAACGAAATACGATGTCATGAAAGAAGCCGTGAGAATCAAGACTCGTCAGATCATCAAGGAAGAGATGAAGGATTCTCTCGTGGAAAAGGGAAGGAAAGAGGCCAGGGAGGAATTCAGTAAGATGATAGAACTCAAGAGCAGCGATTGAAAAAAAAAATATATATATAATAAGAACAGAATTAATTAATTATTAAATTTATATATAAAATAAAAACGAAATTAATTTAAATAACTCTTTAAAAAAATGTATTGCGTAAAGTGTAAGAGAGTTACTGAGACGAGTAATTCTCGAGAAGTACGAACTAAAAACGACAGACAGATGCTTCGCGGAATTTGCGACGTGTGTGGTTCTGTCAAGACACGATTCGTCAAAAAAAAAGAGCGCGAGCAAAGGTAAAGGCATCGTGAATAAAATGATCAATAATCTACCTTTCGAAATGCATCTGCCCGGTCACAGTTTCACGGGACCCGGAACGAAATTGAACAAGAGACTCAATGCCGATCTGACTCCCAAATCTTGGAGCAAACCTGTGAATAGGGTGGACCCAGCCACGTATGATCACGATCTGTGCTACGCCGGACATCCCGACACCAAGACTCGCAACGACGTCTGCGATAAAAACATGTTGGGGAAATTGAGAGGCATATCGAATCCGACCAGGAGAGAGAAGATAGAACGTTCACTGGTCGGCAATCTGATCGGTGCGAAACGTCGATTCGGATGGGGCGTTCAAAAAAAAAAGCGCATCTGAAAAGAAGAAGAAGAAACGATTATTGACGAGCGAATTGGTCGAGGAGTTACACAAACCCATAGTGCGTAAATTTCGAAAAAGAAGGGTGTTCGTGAAGGGTCTGGATGATATTTGGTCTGCCGACTTGGTCGACATGAGATCGTTTTCGAGGTGGAACGAGGGCGTCAAATATCTATTGACGGTCATCGACGTGTTTTCCAAATACGGTTGGATCAGAGCTTTGATGAATAAATTGGGACCTTGCGTCGCCGAGGCTCTGAAGAGCGTGTTCGACTCGTCTTCTCGAAAACCGAGTAAATTGTGGGTGGATAAGGGAAAGGAATTCTACAACAAGCACGTTCATCGATTGGTAGACCTCTACTCGATCCAAAATGAAGAGAAAGCCAGCATGGTGGAACATTGGAATCGAACGATGAAGGAAAAGATGCACAGATACTTCACAGCGAATTCGACCAAGAAATACATATACGCTCTGAACGGTCTGGTTACAGATTACAACAACATCCGATACAGATCGATCAAGATGACTCCCGCGGAAGCTAGCGATCCTCGAAACGAAAAACAGGTCTACGCGAATCTATATCCTGAGAGATCTAAGATCAGGAAGAAGTCTAGCACGCCGAAATTTGCAGTCGGTGATCGAGTGAGAAGTTACGCTTATAAGAAGCACTTCAAAAAGGGTTATACTCCTCGATGGACCTCAGAAATCTTCGTGATAATCAAAATATTTCACACCGATCCGGTGACTTACGAAATTGAAGCTTTGGATGGAGAAGAGATCATCGGAAAGTTTTACGAACAACAATTACAGAAGACGAAGTTTTGATAAAGAAAACAAAATTTTTTTATTTACTTTCTTTAACATTTTCTTGTTTATACACATATATATAAGAGAGAAAAAAAATAATAATAAAAAATAATTAAAAACTATTTTTTAGATAAAGAAGTCAAGTTAATTAATAAACAAAAAACTAAAAATCCTTTAAAATGACAAATATACTAGATATAGCACAAAGCATAGTGAAAGATGAAAGTATTCAAGAATATGAGGTTCACGAATACGAACCGGTAACCGGAACGAGTTTGAACAATGAATCAAAAAAAGAATCAACGTCGAAAATCAAGATCTATTCGTACATCCTAGCGAGAGTTACATAGTGGTGCAGGGACGTCTCACCAAGGAAGATGGGAGCGACTACACCGACGACGACACGGTTACTCTAGCCAATAATGGCATCATGCATCTATTCAGTAATATAAAATACATGCTATCCGGACAAGAGATAGAATCTGTGTTTCATCCCAGTCAGGCCACCACGATGTTCGGACTCTTGACGTATCCTGATGATTTTTCGAAATCCAGAGGACTTAATCAGTTGTGGCTGAAAGACACTGTAGGCCCTGCTAGCACTGGCGCCGCCTTGATATTCGACTACGTCGTCAGGACGTCCAGACCTAAAGGAACGTTTTCGTTCAGGATACCTTTGAAACACATCTTCAGATTTGCGGACGATTACAACAAGATCATGTACAGATTCAAACACAATCTGACGTTGATTCGAAAAGGAAATGACGATGCAATAGTGAGGCTCACTGCGACCAATGCGGGTAAGATAACTCTACACAAGATATCGTGGTTCGTTCCACACGTGGAGCCTTCGATCGTGGAAAAAGCGCATCTCTACAAGATCATAGAATCCAAGAGTAAATTACCCGTGGGATTTAGAATGAGACAGTGCGACACGGCTAGCATTCCCCCCTCCACGAATAACTTCGATTGGAGATTGATGGTGAAATTCACTTCCGAGAGACCGTGTTTCATCGTGGTTGCATTTCAGACTGATAGGGACGGGTGTCAGGAAAAGAATGCATCGCTGTTCGATCACTGCCATTTGAGAAACATGCAAGTGTTTCTGAATGCCACGAGATATCCAGCAATCGATTACAATGCGTTGTTCGACAAGAACGATTTCTGCAGACTGTACGGCGACGCCGCTGATTTTAGAAAGAAGTATCACGGTCTAGACGAATTGATTTGCAACCCTAACATATCTCCCGGCGAATACAAGTCGATGTATCCCATGTTCGTATTCGATGTCAGTACGACTCAAGAGTAGCATCTTAGACATTCAGATCAAGATGCAATTCGATAGGAACGTGCCGAGAAAAACCGAAGCCTTCACACTGGTCCTGTCGGACAGAGAATTACAATTCGAATCAGACGGAAATAAGATGTCGATCATTCAATGAGAGACGAGTGTGAAAAAAAATAAAAAACAAAAAAAAAAAATAAAAAGTAATGAGTAATTAATAAAAAAATAAATAAAGTAATGTGATCTAGAGAGATTGAACATCTTTCTAAATCTCATTACTTTTTTTTTTGTTTTTTGTTTTTAATAATCACACATTATTTTTGTTTAATTCATTATTTTCCACGCGTTCACTGTTTGTTCAAAGGAACTAATTCGATCAGTAGACTCACCACGGAAGTGGCGGCTTCGGGATTATTGGTTTTCATAACGAAATTAATCCTGTCTCCGGCGTTCACTTTGAGAGGCGTGCCGAACGTGCTAACATTCGCATGTTGATTCTCAGTCTTTTCGACACTGTATCTCTTATCGCTCTCTACTCCATTCACCATGAGATTGTCGACCACTCTGTTATTCAAATCCGAGGAACCCAGACTCATTCGAAGGATTTCACCTCCCAGCGGCATGGGATATCCCACCTCACCATGTTTCGATCCGCTACTTCCATTTCCGAAAGACCACTCAGCTTTTCCTTCATCTAAGGTGCCGGCCTCTTCGGCCCACACAGTGATCAATTGTCTAGCATATTTGACTTTCTCCACCACCGAAATCAGGGTGCAGGCATCCATCATGTTCACGGGATCCGGTAGATTCGTGAGCGCGTGTCCACCCATGTCTAGTTTACCTTCCATGATGTCACCCTTTCTCCAGACCGAGTTGTCGTCCATGTACTTTCTGCTGACCGCGCTGGAATCGAATTCAGGATCGTAATCGAGACCGAATAAATTGTGACCGTTCATGTTGATGCCACCCTCCATGGTTCCGCCAGATTGTTTGTTCAGGTAGAGATCGTCCACTTGCGATTCTAGGTATTCTTGTGATTGTATCACGGCAGAATCTACGTAGCCTTTGTTGACCGCGGTTGAGTCTGCATCCATGTCATCGACCTTCGACAGATTCAATATCTTGTTGAATCCTGCATTCAGATCCGATTTCATTTCTCGTCTGTCAGACTTTCTCTGTTCCAGATGTATGTAGTGTTTGGTCGCCACGTCCTTGGGATTTGTGGGAGTGGCCATGTTCGTTATCTTGTTAGAATTGGCGTTCAATTCCGAGTGCATCGTTTTCTGAACGTATCTATTTCTCAGGTGTTCGCTGAATCTCGCTTGAGAGTCGTCCGCGTATTTCTTGGTCACGGCATCAGTGGGATCTATGGGATTCGCGACGTTCACCAAACGTTTGGATTTCAGATCGAGATCATCGGTCATGGTTTTATCCACGTAATTATCTAGCAGGATTCGTTCGAAATCGGCGTTCCCCCTATCGACGTATTTTTTAGTCGCAGCATCTGCGAGATCTATCAGCTCAGGAAGATTGTAGAGCTTCTTATCGTTCATGTTCAAAGGTTCTTCTCAAGGTTCGTATCTCCGAACATAACGTTCGTCCAAGTTGGCAACGTCGTAACCATCGTCGACTTCGAACGTCTTCCTCTTCTTTCTTAGGTTGACTTTTTCGTCGTCACTTCTACCAAATTTATCGACTGGCATGTTGTTGTGGGATTTTTTGTTTTTTAGAAAAAATATATTCAAAATGCAGTTTATTAAAAATGAACTATATTATTTTATTTTTCGTTTTTATTCAATTAAAATTTTTAAAATAATTTTTTATCTTTTTATATATACTATAAAAAAAATCTCTCTCTAATGTAAATCATTGAGAATGTCTTGAAACCGATCTCCTTCAGACCATCTCTTGAGAACGTAGAGACACAGGTGACCACAAAACACTTGATCTGGTGATTGCACTTGTTCCGTGTTGTAACGAACCATCGATTTGTTGAAATAGTTCTTTATTTCTTTTGGCGGCGAGATTCCGTAGCTGTCGAAATAATAATTTTTCTTCTTCCCTTCTTGATCCACGCCACCCAGTGAGTGCCTTCACCCAATGAATCGTCTGGATTTAAAATTCCGCATTCCGATTGTCGAGGTCTTCTCTTCGGCAAGGCATCTCTGGAAAACATGCCTAGAAAATCTTTGATTTTCAAATCTTTTGCCGCATTCAACAGATCGATGTTGGATAGAGGTTCGTTAGGTAAGACGACACCTTCTACGGATATCTTTATTTTCTTATTCATCAATGCGTATATATTTTTTTTATTTATTTATTTTATTATAATTCACTAAAATGACGTTATTTTTTTTTAATTTTTTTCTTTTTCTTTTTAAACTAACATTCTCGATGTCTCTATCGATTTCCATAATCTTGAATCCGTCTAATTCCTCTTGATTTTCTGGAATCCTGATATTACCATCTTTTAGTAGAACAGATTCGATCGTTTTGTAGTGATTTAACGAATGAAATTTTTTAGATACCATGTCGTAAATGTATTTCTCTTGATCTTTTGACAATTGTTTGAACAGGAATAACAACTGCAAATATCTATTATATTCAAATACGTCTTTTTCGCTACCTGCGAAAAAAGACGATGCAAAAAGAGATATCAAACGTAGTTTGTCTCTCTTAGTTCGAACGTTTTCGGAATTTAAGAATTGGGGTTCGTTAGGTACTTTTTCTTTTTAAACTAACTCTCTCGATGTCACTATCGATTTCTATAATTTTGATTCCATATAATTCTTCTTGATTTTCATCCTATCATCCACAATCATATCTGGAATCTTATCATCCACAATCGTATCTGGAATCCAATCATCCACATTCATATCGTCTCTAATTAGATCTAAAGTCCAATGTCCGAGTGCCAAAGTGCTTATTTTATCGTCTAACATGAATCTCTTATCATCGTCAGCCGTCAGCAAAATCTTGTTGACTATTTTGGTATACAAGTCGTGATTTTCACTTCGAATCGATTTCATAGTTTTATACACCGGACCACTTCCTAACAGACAATCTTTATACTCTTGAAAAGAGATGTTTTTCTTCACCACGCACGCTTTTAACTCCTTTGCACTTCTTGATCTCTTCATCATCTTCTAGACGATAAGCATACAGTTTAGGCCTCAAGCTGACGAATTCAATGATCTGTTTACCGCCGCTCTCGTCCTTAAATTTACCCAACACCATCTTGTTGCCGTTCGATTGAATGTTGGACAGGTGATCGACGGGATAATTGTTCGTGTCAAACCACTTGACCACGTCCTGAGATATACCTCGGTAGACGTCTTTCGTCTCTATCTCGTAAACTAAACTGTCCGTGTCGGTGAACAGTAGTTTGGCTTTATCACCAAATTTTCGTTTGATGTAATCGTAGTGAAACTTGTACATCAATCGCTTGCTGATATCTAAGATGATCGGTCCGAGATAATACGGTTTGTCGAACTTCAGGTGCGTCTTTTGCATGTGAACGGCCACTAGATTTTCGTCGAATATGGTTCGGTGTTTGTAATTGGGTTTCGCCACTAATTTTTTAGCTCTTTTCTCAGATGTGACGAGTCGAACGTCGGTTCTCTTCCTGATGTTTTCCATCGATTTACCGTACATGCAGTTGTTCATGAGTTTGAAGAAATCTTTTTCGAAAACGTTCTTAGCTCGAATTCTGAGATTCATGTTGAGATCGATGTATTTTTTCATCCAAGGCTCTTCGTCGAATCGAATGATGCGATGTATGTTGACTAATTTCATCCCATAATCGACGTACTGTTTCAAATTCTCGCTGTAGACGACGTAGTTACGTTTGTTAAATAAATTGGGAATGAGTTTTTCCTCGTCTCCTTCGTTTGGTTCCATTCGTTTGGGAGCCAGCGGATAATCGTTGTGTGGATCGTGTAATTCTTCCGGATAGTTCAAATCGACTTCTAAAATGCAAGGATAGTCTCTCCATTTTTGCATCTCTTCCGGTTCCGTCACCCATTCGAAATTTCCAATCGGTAAAGGATGACTCATAGCCCAACCGTACAGATTATTAGCGTCCCAATACTGTATGTATTTAATCGACCGTTTCAAATCAAAACCTTCTTTCATGTAGGGATTGTTAGCTTCAGAATATCTGTGAGAGATCATCGAGACGCCACCTCCGCAGCCCTTTCGAACATGAGCAACATGTTCACGTCGGATAATAATTCCAATTGGACTTTGGTGGTCTTCAACAGTGCGTCCCATGCTAGACCGGGTGCGGTGAAATACCAAGCGGGATCCAGATCGTAATTTCGACAACAGACGTCTCGAAAATTTTCAAACACGTCTGCCAAGAGCAGAACATCGGTCTTCAGATAGAGATCATGATAATCTCTCATGGTTTTCATATTGAATGATTTCCACACGTTTTTGGCGTGTTCGTAATTCTCGTCAGAAATGTCAGATTCGTATAATTTCGAATAAAAATCTTCTTTCGAAGGTAGTGCGGTGTCTTCGAATCTCTTTAGATCATGTAATCGTAAGGATAGACTCCTTTCCTCAACATGACATCTACTTGTTCTCCGAAATGTTCGCTCGTGATTTTAAATTTTCCTTGCTCGTGTTATCGACTAATTTTTCCAGAGCAGTCGACATGAATTTAAAACTGTCGATGAAACGTATGCTTCTACGAATGGATTTCATTTTTTCTTCCAACGTATCTCGGTTGTTTACTCTTTTCTTCTCCATGAGCTTCCATTTCGTGAAGGAAATGTATCTTTCTTCGCTGTTCGCGATGCAATTTAATTCTTCATGGGAGGTGCCGAGATTTTTCACGAACAGATGACTGTCGTAACCTGAGAGATTGTGAAATATCACCGGATAGAAAACGGCATCTCGATATTTTAAATTACACTTGCTGTGAGCCGGACCGCGATACAGACCCGTGTAATGATCGTGGTCTCTGACCTTCTTATTTTCCTCCAAATTCTCGTCGAACGATTGTCTGCATATGTGACATTTGGTGGCTCTGTTATTTTCGTCCTGCTGCTCTCGCGTGATGATCATTGTCGCCGGAGTTTTGAATTTGCCGTATAACATTTGAATTTTCGATTCTAACTCTTCCAAGAACCTTTGGGCCACGTCGTCGTCTTCATACTGTTTCGTGTAGGTGAAGGGACCCATGTTGTGTTGCGAGTCAAAAGCGCATTTCACGTAAATGCAATAGCCCGAAGGTATGTGTTTTTGATATCTTTTGACGTAACTTTGAAGAGCATTGGGTTGACAGGAACTCATTTTCGCGGTGAAACATTCGAAATCGGCGTACACGATGAATGGTACTTTTAACCTTCTATTGTGATTTTCAAACTTCACGATGGTGTTGGGTGTGGGGATTTCGACGGCGACACCTTGATTTTCGTTGCAATATTCCTGATGTTTCGCTAACGATTTTTCGCTCTGAAACATGTTCATGCAGTTGCAACATAAACATATCTTTCCTTTATGTTGATTATTTTGTCTCGACAGTAATCGGCTCGGATTTGGAACCCAACAATAATGATAATTGTCACCGTTCGAAATCAATAATAAAATAATCGTCTTTTCTCTTCCGAGAGGATAGATCGTTCATTTTTCCTCATCGTATCCCAAGACGTTCACCGCTACGGTGGGATTTTGAGCCTCGAAATGTTCGATGTGTTTTAACTGCATTGGAAAAGTCACTCCAGTCCAATTGATATTTTTAGAAGTCTCCTCGTAATGAGAAACTCTATCAGGGTTCGTTTTGACAGGGTATAAAGCGGAGGTGACTGCCCATTTAAAACACTGATCATCGTTATTTTTCACGTTGATCACGGCATGTTTTTTAGCTAGGAAATACAGTAATTTCACATAGGAAGACCCTTTCAACAAATCGTTTTCAGTTATGTGAATTTCGAGTTTCAACACCTCATTGAACGTCCAATTACTACCTTCATGTTGATAATTCGTGAGAGACGTCAACATCTTGTCTTTCATCTTTTCGAAAACGTCCAATAAATCTGAACCTCGAAATACGGGTTCGACGTTAGATCTGAAATATGCATTTTTCACGATGCTCTCGCCGGACTTCACATCAATTTTATTCATCACGCAATGGAGTATCATCTCAATTTTTAGTCCCACATTCATGTATTCACGAAACAAATCAATACTGTTTTCTTCACCCGTTCCATGAACAATTTTGGATCGATTTTCTTCAACAAGGGAACCACGTCGAAAGTTTTAAAAATGCCTTTGATCGCACTCTCCCGTTCCACAGACTTCGATTGAAATAGTTCCGCGGCGAGTTGCGCTAGATATTCTTCTCCTTTCCCTTCGTCTATTGCTCGTCGAAGTTCGCTCAATATATCTCGTTTGCCTAGAATCTGATGTGCATCACTCGTTTTCGTTTTAGTTTTTCTTTTCTTTTCTTTGGAAACTTGAAGTTCTTCTTCAATGGCTTTTCATTTAGTCGTCTTCTTATTTTTCACAATCGAAACGTTTTTGGGTTTTTTCGACGTAGGCATTTTGATTCCTTTTACTATCTTTTTCTTCTTCTTCTCATTTTTCACAACCGATGCATTTTTTGACGTCGTTGCTATCAGCATTTCGTTTGCCTTTCCATCGTTTCGCAAATGTTTCTGTGTGACTTCAATCTTTTTTGATTTAGTTCTATGATTTCTGAAATGTGAAATTTTTAATAGTTTACAAGTCTCGTTTAACTGAGGTCCGGTTTTCTCATTTAAATTTTTCAATTTTTTTTTATCTGTTTGCTTCATTTTGTAAGAATATATTTTTTTCCGAATTTTGTATTTAAATAATTTGTTTAAAAAGTTTTGTTTTTACTCTTTATATAAAAAAAAAGAAGATTTTTTTAATTCAATTTTTTTTCTTTAATGTGTTTTTTATTCAAAACAATTTATGTTCGCTTTTATTTCTTGTTTGCAGAACGAACATGTTTTCTCGTCTCTAGAATAACATTCCTTACAATAACACAAATGTGCGCATGGTAGAAACAAAATGTTTGCAACATTTTCGCAAAGCAGACAAGTGTTCGTGTTGCTCGACTCATTTTCAACACACGATGATAACTCGTCCGCTTGTGTCATGAATTTGATCAGATGTTCTAAAGTCAAAAATTGAGATAAGGTCTTGTTTGCATTATTTAACGCATTGTACACTTGTTCCTTAGTGTACCCTAATTGTAACATATCCATCAATAATTTTTGGTTTTTATTTCTATCCCACTCTTCGTCTTCAATTTTAATCAATCCCAACGTTAGGATCTTGTTCAAATAATCACATTCGCCTTTTTTAATATTATTTATATGTTCTAGTAAAGGTCTGTCGTGAGGTTCCCAATTCATCAAATCTATATTACAACAAAAACATTTAACTTTGTCGCTTTTACCCACATAAATGAAACCCGCAGCGGCTAAATCTTCGGGTTTTTGAGCAAGATGCGAAGGCCAATTTTTAAACGTTTGAAGTCTTGCACGTTCCAAACTATAATTCGGATGTTCAGACTTGATCATTGTTTTTACCTCAAAATTGAGTTTGTAAGAATATTTTTTTTCGAATTTTGTATTAATGATAATTTGTTAAAAAGTTTTAAAATTGTTTATAATATGTTTTAATTCCTTCAAAAAGAATTAATCAATTATATGTTCTTAACGTGAAAAAAAATTGAATTAATACGAAACAAAAAAAAGGATGTTAAAATTGAACTTTTATTTATATAAAGAGAAACTTTTTTTAACAAATTATTATTTAAATACAAAATTTAAAATATACATTATTTGCAAGAATTCATAAAAACCAAATAATCGATCATGACAACAACACCTAAAAGATGTAAATTGAAAGAATGTTTTTTTAATACGCTAACCGATACTTGTATCTATACAGTAGAACACGATCCCATCGAATTGAACGATGTTAAGATGGTGTACTTAGTGTACTACGACAACAAATATATAATGTGTTTGAAATTGGATGAAGCCATGCTCGATTTGTTTTACGAGTACGAAAACAATCTGCTGAATAATATCAGTGACAAATACAGAAGACCCTACAAGATGATGATCTATGAAAGTTACATATATCCAATGATCTCACGCGAACTCGTGGACAAATCGGGTGGTGAGAGCACGTTCACCGATGTAGAAAAACTCAAAAGAGTAAAGATAAACATTCAAGACATTTTGATAAGAGGAAAAATAATGCAGGTCGACACGCTAATAATGGACTTGGAAATATATGAACAATAGAGAGATTGATTTTAGTGAAGAAGAAGGAAAAAAAGTAATGAGATCTAAAGGTGATCTCATTACTTTTTACAAAAAAATTTTCACATTAAAGAAAATTAAAATTTAAAAAAACTTTTTTTATATATAAAGAGCAAAAAAAAAGAAACAAAACTTTTTTTAAACAAATTATTAAAATACAAGATTTAAAATATACATTATTTGCAAGAATTCATAAAACAAAACAAAAAACCCAAATAATCGATCATGACAGCAACACCTAAAAGATGCGAATTGAAATTGAAACGAGTCGAAACGAATAAGAAATTAGGTTTTAAAATCTATAGATTACAATGACACGATCCCATCAAATTGAACGAGATCGAGATGAAGGACTTAGAGCATAAATACGACAGATATAAGATGACTTTGAAATTGGATTGTTTTACGAGTATCAAAGCGATCTGCAGAAAATCGTCATCGCTAAAGATAAAGAATTCGACATTGACGATTTGACGTTGTTCTATGGAAGTTACATATATCTAAAAATCTCACGCAAACTCGTGGAGAAATTGGGTGGTGAGAGCGAGTTCACCTATGTAAAAAAACTCAAAAGAGTAAAGATAAACATTCAACACATTTTCGAAAAAGGAGAATACACGAGTGTCAACATGCTAATAATGGACTTGGAAATATAAACAATAGAGTGATTGATTTTTTAGCGAAGAAGAAGGAAAAAACGTGATGAGATCATCTTGAAAACACGAGTGTCAACATGCTAATAACGGGCTTGGAAATATAAACAATAGAGAGATTGATTTTTTTAGCAAAGAAAAAGGAAAAAAAAAAGTAATGAGATCATCTCATTACTTTTGTTTTCCTTCTTCACTATTACCCATATAATATAATAACGTTTCCTTTTTTCTTAAATTTCAGTGTTGATTCTTCTTCTTTTCTTTTTTTGTGATATGATACGTTTTTATAACAACACATTTGTTTATCCGAATCATAATTATGAACGAATGTTGTGCATCTCTTGGTAACACTCGCATCATTACCATTCTCTTCAGAAGGTAGTGGTGATGGTGGAAAGTGTCTCATTCCCAACCGTCTATCCCATGCTTTATCTATCTCTTTCATCAGTTCTTTCCTTATATATCCATCATTAGCGTCTAACCATTTTTCCACATCTTTTTTTTTTTTTTGCACTTGTCTCGCGATAATCGTCATTATCGTCTAATTGTTTCTCCACCTTTTTATCCATTTTAAATATATTATTTTATACTTTCTATGATTTATATTTTATATAATCATATAATTTTATATTATAATAACATATTCAAAATCGGTATATTCTTAAACGGCGAATTCTCACCGAGCAACAAACCCTTGCCGAGTCGCTCAACGTTCTGTCCATTCTTCAGATAGAGGCTGTTTCCTCTCAGAGAGTTGCCACCTCTAACGGGTTCTAGATACAATCCTTTACCGCTGTCGTCTACGTGGACGCGACACACGGCTCCTCCCTTCTTCAAAAACAGTCTGCTGCCACCCATTAATTTCTCAACTGCCGAACTAGCGAGTCCCGTGAGAGCTCCCACGCCGAGAGTCTTTCCGAGAAAGGGTAGTGCCTTTGCGGCAAAGGGTAATGCTTTTGTGGCGATTCCTGCGAATAGCGGTAGGAAACCACCTTTCATTCTCAAATTGTATCTCAATTGAGCGGGACTCAATCTCACCGTCAACCCTCTTCCATCGCGAATCGCTTTCTCCATCCTTTTGATTTGACTTCTGGTCCAGGCGATCGAATCCTGACTGCCTCTCGTCAGATCTTCGTGAGTGAATTTGAATCTCACCGCCTCGCCTCGAGTTATTAACGCTCTCTTAAGTTTCTTCCTCTGCTGTCCTGCAGATATGTTCACGTTTTTAATCACGTATTCTGTCATAATTCTTTTTTTAAAATATATTTACTTCAATTTTTTCTTGTTTAATAATAATGATTTATATTAAAATAATTTTGTAAAATTAATATTGCGTTTATTTTATTTTTGTTATCTATATATATACACAATATTTTTTTTTTTGGCTTTTATATTTCTCTTATGTGAAATCGTATCATCACCCTCTCTCCGCGAAGATCTAACATTTCACCATTTTGATCCATCAACGTGGTTTTGAGACTATACAACATGTCTAAAATCACTGGTAGATAAACTAAATTTCGAGGTCGCTCCACGATCTTATAACCCGGCGACACGTTTGGAAAGAAGGAATAGATCGTCGGTTGAGCGCTACCATTCACGTAGCTTCCAGCAATCACGTCCACGTTCACCAGAATGCTATTGACTGCGAGAATGTCGACCGTATTTTCAGATGCCGCGTGGCCTCGATACATCTTTCGAGCGAATCCCAACATCTTGCCTATAGAATCGTCCGTGTTGAAATCCACTCGAAAATTATCTTCCAAATCCAACATCGTCTGTAAGGTATTAGGATTGGGAGCGAGTCTGATCTTGTTGCTTCCCTTTCCATCCATCTTCATTCGCGTCTGAATGTAATTGTTCAAATCGTCTATGTCGTAACTCCATTTGGGAATTCGAATCTCCAACCAATCCACTCCGTCGGAATACTTGAATGAGTTTTTCTTTTCGGTGACGTTGGGAAAGGAATAATAAGTCTCCAGATTCACCAACGCCATCTTGTATCTTTTCTCTCTATTCAATTCGATGGAAGGTTCGAATTTCGTAGTGAATCGAGTCGAATCACCACTCACCACGATTTGAATGGATTGTTTTGCAGCCGTATTCTCGGCTATCCGTTCTAACAATTCTCCATGTCTGAACATTATATTTAATTTTATTTTTTATTTTTTTTATTCAAAACTAATTATTTGAAGATTTATTATTTTCTAAATTTTATTTTCACGCTCTATCTTATTATTATCAGAAACATAAAACTTGTCGAATCCGCACCAATATTTTCCGCGATTAAATTCGCTTGTCAAATCGATCACAACGAAATTGTAAAGTCCACCATCCCAAACCCTCTTGCAGAATCTCCTGAATTCCACCGCGCTCATGTCGTTTGCGACGTGATCGCCGTAGATGTGATTGAGATTCTTGAGATCTTGTCAAAAGAGACATAGAAAATTAGCGTTCTCCCTTATCGTCTGTCTAGGCAATCAAAAATAATTTTGCGACAGGTAGAAAAAGTCCACATTGCTGTGTCGACCCCTAACATAATACGATTCGCGTCGGTTCTGTCTCTCCAAAAGCAGATCGTCGAAAATCATGAGATTCTTATCTTCCAATTTCAGTTCTCTAGGATCCGGAACGTCGCTTGCGTTCTCATAAAATCGACACTCGACGTTCGAAGTTGCATTTCTCTTCATCAGCTCCATCGCCGCACCGTCCAAAATGGTCAAAAGTGGAGCTTCACTCTTGTCGAATTCTTCCCTACTGTCAAAGATTCTGGCTATGACGTCCTTGGGCAATCTATGATCCATGCACTCTGGAACCAATCTGTATTCGAGTATTCGGGTTGAAACAAGCTCTTGCCAAACACGAACAATCTGTGGTAATCCAACCAGTTGGGTCGGGACAACAGATTCATCAACAAATTGGTCTTTCCACAATTCGATTTTCCCACTATCAAGCCTCTTATGCTTTTGGGAAAGAACTCGTTATTCGACCTCTTGGTCGCGGCGTCGTTCCAAGACATATCTTTAATGTTCATCTTTTTTTTTTTTTTTTTGTTTGTTATTTTAGATTCTTTTCAAACACAATTTTTTATGTTTTTTCAAACTCAGTTGTTTTAATATTATTATTTATTTATATCACACCGTTGTGAGTTCTCTTCAATCCAGATCCACTCGTCATTTTGGCTAAATCTTGTATGGGTACCACAGCATCCTTAAAGTCTTTCCAACTTTTCAGCGTTCGCTCTAACGCAGCTCGCTTCGCCGGCGGGCTGATCAACTTGTCGATCAACGCGTCGGCTGCCCTCTTACCAGCCACAGAAGCTATCCTACCACTGGCTTTCGGAAGCGGCTTTCTTACCAGCATCCAAAGCCGTCTTCTTACTGACCTCAAACGCAGTTGATGCGAGTTTTCTACCCGCATCGCCCGTGAACGCTCGCATTATAGAATCGACGATGTCAGAACCGCCTTGAACGTAATTTCTGACATATCCCCTGTTCTTTATCACCAACATATTTTATTTTTATAATATATTTTGTTTTTTTCACTGGTAAATCGTTTTGTTGTTTAAATACTTTTATTATTCTAGTTTAAAAATTTACTGTTTTATTTTGTATATTTTGTTTGTTTTGTTTGTTTCTCTCTACTTATTATATATACATCAATCTTTCAATTCGTTCATCAGCCTTTTATATTGGTTTTTATTCAAAACCTTCTGTCTTAACAATTCGAAAGATATAGTAACTATCTGATTATCTAATCTAATCCTGTGTTACCAGCCAGTCTGCTCGCCATCAACAAACTCAATCTCTGAGACAGAGCGTCGGAAGAAAAGTGGTTTTCACCCCTTTGCCAGTCACCGATTCGACGAACTTCTTGTTCATATCCCATATGGGTTTCACCACTTTCGTCCACTTGTAACCTCTGTTGGCTTTGGGTCTCGTCTCTCTGGCATCGTTATTCTCTTCATGGCGTGGGTCTGAACCAGAATGTCGCCGTAATTGTCGAAATCCTGTTCCGTGTAATCGCTAGGCTTGTCGCAAAGGAGCAATCTGCGCAGCCCATCAGTCAATTCGTTTCTGTTCGAACCCACGATCAATTCATCATCGCCAATATCTATTTCTGTGTCTCCTACAAAAATTCTTCCCTCCGAATCCTTATAAAATCCATACAACAGATCTCTCTTACCGCCATCATCATCAGACGATGCGACGCTATCAGCGGTGATAGTCGAAGCTGTATCGGTGGTGATAGTCGAAGCTGTATCACTCTCGTTCTCCATTTGAATCCCTGTGGGAACGTAATCCGGTGTAGATTGAACGGAATGTCGATTTCCAAAACTAAGGCAACGAACCCATTCTCAAAGAACTCTCCTTTATGGGTCTCAATTCTTCGACTATCTCCTTCCTGCTTCGTTCTTGACCCTCCGTCACGGGTTTAAATATTTTTGTGGCTTCGCGTTTGAGTTCCATCTCACCAAGACGTCTGCTTCTGTCAGCCGACTGAATGCCCTTCTTAGCACGCTCAAACTCTTCTAAAATTCGATCTCGGTGTCTAGAATCCATCTGTAAAAACATTTTTCGTTTTTAATTGTTTTATTATTTTCAAAATTAAATGTTTAATTATATTTTTATGTTTTAAGTTAATAAAAAATCTTTCGTCTTTAATATAATAAACTAAAAATATTCACATCTCAACTCCGTGTTGATTGAATTAGGAAAGTTTAAAATACGTTTTAAGCAGTACATGACAAACTGGTTTCTGATTTAACGCATTTTGATAGTAATTTACGTTTTGTCAAAGGATTTCCATTCACATATCAAAGAACCATTCACTCATTGTCTGATTAAGAGAGAATCCCTTTGATGACGGTTAAAACATTTCAACACATAAAAGAAAACTGTTTTTTTTTCTAATTTTAACGTTAAAGGAACTTATTCATTCATTTCAAAATCTCTCTGATCGCTATCGTGAATATATTAAAAATTTTACCACTCAAAACCTAATTGAGCGGAAAATGCGTTTAAACATTCCGTTAAGTGTTTATTAAGATTACTTCACAAGAATTCTGATTCTTTTCTCTAATTGTCTCTTTCGTCACATCGAAACAAGACACGAATGTCTATTTTTTTACAGATCATATTTTATAATTGACTCTTTTGAACGAACGCTTAAAGTCAATTTCTCTTCTTTACATCAAGACAAAACACGAATGTCTATTTTACAGATCATATTTATAATCGACTCTTTTTAACGAATGTCTAAACTCAATTTCTCTTCGTCACATCGAGCCAAGACATGAATGTCTATTTTTTTACAGATCATATTTATAATTGGCTCTTTTTGAACGAAAACCTCATTCAGTCATAACGATAACATGTGTTAGTTTTTACTTCAGGAAAACGTGACAGTGGGTTTGCGGATTTCTAACACCCTGGCAATACTCTTCATTCAAAACATTTCCATTAAGTGCTTATTAAGATTACCTCGCAATAACGTGCGTTAGTTTTACTTCGAGAAACGCGACAGTGGGTTTGCGAATTCTAACACAACCTCTTTACACGAGTCGATTTCCGACCTAAAATCCACAAGTGGATCTCCGTGTACGCCTCCATAGGGTTTCAGTGTTAAAATCGTGTACGGACGCGGATTATTAGAATCAGCAAGACGATGTTTTAGAAATGACAAAACGTTTTTTTGCTCGCAATTTAACACTGAATCCTATGGGGGAAACTCATTTGTCTATTTCAATCAAAACGGTACATGAACGCGCACGTAAAACTACAGGCGTTTTTTTCACTCTAGGATACAATTCAGTAGTGTTTGAATCCGCAAAGTGGATTCTAACACACCCTAAAAAACGTTCAAATCGTGTACAGGTACACGATTTTAACACTAAATCCTATGGAGGTGTACACGCACATGTACAGCTGTGCAAATATCCGCCTTTATTACCTACTACAGTCTACAGGTCATATTTATGAAGGGATTTCATTGTAACCTGGTAGCTTGACTTTGTATAATGTCTAGATGAGAACGTCCCATTTTGGACGTGATTGGGCAACTGTGACGGCTACATGGTCCCGAAGCCCGAAAACCTTTAGCTCAGTCTACAGGTCATATTTATGAAGGGATTTCATTGTACCTTGGTAGGATGACTCCAAATAATGTCTAGATGAGAACGTCCCCTTTTGGTTGCGATCATTCAGCCTTGATGGCTGCCCGAGCCCAAAAACCTTTAGCATAGTCTATAAGTCGTATTTATGAAAGGATTTCATTGTAACTTGTTAGGTTGACTCCCAGATGAGAATGTCCCTTTTTGATTGCGATCATTCAACCACGATGGCTGCCCGAGCCCGAAGCCCGAAAACTTTTAGCACAGTCTACAGGTCATATTTATGAAGGGATTTCATTGTAACCTGGTAGATGGACTTCATATAATGCCTAGATGAGAACGTCCCCTTTTGGACGCAATTGGGCAACTGTGACGGCTACAGGGGCCCGAAGCCCGAAAACCTTTAGCATGGTCTAGAGGTCATATTTATGAAGGGATTTCATTGTAACTTGGTACGATATCTCCAAATAATGTCTAGATGAGAACGTCCCCTTTTGATCGCGTTCATTCAGCCTTGATGGCTGCCCGAACCCAAAACCCCAAAAACCTTTAGCATAGTCTATAGGTCGTATTTATGGAAGGATTTCATTGTAACTTGTTAGGTGGACTCCATATAATGCCTAAATGATGACATCCCCTTTTGGTCGTGATTGGTCACCTGTGATGGCTTCAGGGGCCCAAAAACCCGAAAAACTTTAGTACAGACTACAGGCCATATTTATGAAGGGATTTCAATGAAACTTGATAGGATGACTCATTTTGGAATAATTTCACTGTAACTTGGTAACTTTCATTGACATACATTAACTGGAGGGCCACATACATTAACTATGAGGTCATATTAACCCACCCTTCAGCTCCTTCGTACAGTGTACACCTCATATTATTTTTATTAAGAACATAGCGCACACTACAGGGAACATATTCCCAATTATCACAATTCTTGTCTTATTTCATAATCTTTTCATAAACATTGAACATTATCCTTTTCATCAAACCCAACACGCAGACAAGTTAAGCTACAGTGTCATTGACACTTTCATTTTTAGCGCATCTTGACAAAGTCAAGCTGGGCTAATCTCATTGCTCACCGTCCGTCGTTCGTCCGTCCGTCCGTCGTCCGTCAACACCATGTTTTGGTCTTCTCCTCCAAAGCCACTGGGCCAATTCAAGTGAAAGTTTGTGTGAGTAATGGTCCCAAAGGAGCATTGCAGTTTTGTTCAACTCAATATGCCCAGTCCCATAGGGAGGGAGAGGGGTGGGGGGTGGGGGGGGGGGGGGGGGGGTGGGAGCTCCAAAATATTTTTAAAATTTTCTTCTCATGAACCAATGAGTACAATGATTTGATATTTGCTACGAAGCTTCCTTTTGAGGTGTAGAATCAAGTTTGTTCAAACGAAGATCGTGAAGTGATATTTGGCTTTGTAATGGGAGGGGTAAGATTTTTGGCCCCGCCCAAAATTTCTATTTTCTGAACCGATGGTCCGGTTTAAACCAAATTTGGTATATGGTATTATTGGGTCATAAGTACTTGACCCATGCAAAAAAAAAAAATTCCTGCATCCCCATGGGAACCCTGAGAGCTAAAAATAGAAATATTTTCAAACGCCCATATTTCCCAAACCACACAGAACAGAGAGCTGTTATTAGGTATGAAGTATCCTTGGGGCCAGTCGCATTGAATGGTAAAAAATAGTGCCATCGGTTATGTTAGGGTGTTCTGTAATGGGCATCGAAAAAATGCTGCGTCAGCAAAAATTTTAAAAAATCTTTTCTCCAGAACCAATCATCAGAATCTTTTGATATTCGGTATACAGCATTCATAGGGGGGGGGGGGGGTCGTTTACAATTTTGTTAAAATAAAGCCCATTGGTTCATATTTGGGCTCAATGCAGGGGCCCAAATTTTTTACATAGGGTAATGTAGGTAATATTCTTTAAAAATCTTCTTCTTCAGAACCTCCAGTCAGAATCTTTTAATGTTTGATATACATCATTGTTATGATTCAAGATTGTTCAAACAAAGTCCCTTGGTTAATATTTGGGCCCAAATTTTAACTTTGTTCAATATGGGGGATAGTTTTAAAAATCTTCTTCAGATTCACCAGTCAGAATGCTTTCGTATTTGGTATGCAACATATCTGGGGGGGGGGAGGGTCAGATTCAAGTTTGTTCAAATCACATCCCTAGGTATATATTTGGGCTCGCTATGGTAGCCCAATTTTTTACTTAGTGCGATATGAGGAAATTTCTTTAAAATTTCTCTTCTTCAGATCCAACAGTCAGTATGCGTTCATATTTGGTACACAGCATCTCTTGGGTTATCAGATTCAACTGCCTTCAAATCGAGAGCCTGGGTTAAAATGTGGGATCCCTATGGGAGCCGGACTTGGCCATTTTGCTGAAGAATTAAAAAATTTGTATTCAGTACCCTCTAGAGGTGTGTAACTAAGATTACTCCGCATAGGCTGTATCAAGGGGAGCTCTACATTTTACATGATTATGATTTATGATCAACTGAAGAAAAGGCATGATGCCTGGATTATTTTTGTCACACCTGAGGGACTCAAGAATTGAGAGTGTAGCCTATGGATATGGATTGTTTAATGTAGACTCATTCTTGGACTCTGTTTATATTGTGTCCTTTTCAAGATGAACGCTTCAGGCCCCGTGGGGTCTCTTGTTTAGCTTTTGAATACGATAGCCATGGGAAATGGATATTATTGGTAAAAGAGGACATTTTTTAATTTGCCAAAAAGTTGACGGTGCAAACTGGTATGGGTTCAATATCGAGTATGAGACTGTTAATTACAGCTTTGCAACGCCTTCTCATGCTCCCAATCAGGTTCCTGGTGGTCCTTTGTGGGATGGTGTTCCATTCTTGGACCAGCATGGCACCAAGCTCCTGGACACTTCTTGGCTTGACTGGACGGGCTGAAATTGCAAGCTGCAACTCATACCAGACATGTTCGATTGGATTGAGGTCATGGGATCTTGCTGGACAGTCCATACGCTCAATCCCCTCCTTTTGTCGGTATTCCCCGATAGCATTGGCAACATGAGGACGGGCATTATCGTCCATCAGAATGAATCTACCACCCACTGCACCTGCATACAATCTGACGTGGACATCCTGGATCTCATCAATATACCGCTGTGCAGTCAATGTACCACGTTCAAGAACACGGAGCTCTGTACGTCCATCCCTGCTGATGCCGCCCCAGACCATGGTTGATCCTCCACCATAGCGGTCATGCTCAGCAATGTGGGCTGCATGGAATCGCTCCCCTGGCCCTCTCCATACCCTAGAACGCCTATCTGTGTGATTTTATCTGTGAGCACATTTTGTGGATTTTAGGCTGAAAATTATTATTATTATTATTATCATTATTATTATTATTATTATTATTATTATTATTATTATTATTATTATTATTATTATTATTATTATCTAGGCAGTACCTTCACTCATCTGTAAAAAGGACAGGTCGCCAATCTTCTCTGGTTCATCCAACGTGGTCCATGGCCCATTCATATCGTGCCTGGCGGTGGTTCTGGGACAGAGGAATGCGCATACATGGTCTTCTCGATCGGAGACCATATTCGTGCAACCTTGGCCGGATAGTCTGCGTCGAAACATTTACCCCGGATGCATTCTGAAGGTCACAGCGAAGCTGGGTTGCTGTGGCAAAGCGGATCCCACGTTCCTGAATGATCAAAAACCGGTCTTCAGCTGCAGATGTTGCCCTGTCTCTGCCACCACCATGTCGTCTTACTGGAGTGCCATACTGCTGAAATCTTGCCCAGGCTCTGGTGATCACCGTATGATGCACACCGAGGGCTTCACCAACCTGACGATGGGCAGTCCCTTGCTCCACCATCCCTACAGCCCGCCACATTTCTGCTTCAGACAGATGTCTTCTTACATTTACATTTGCCATATTCAATCATTAAATCACAAAGGTTTGTGTTGAAATGAAGATTGAATACCCTACACATGTCATGTACATGTAGACGGTACATGAAAACCAAGGGGTACAATGCTTTTCACGACTGTCACGAAAACTATGCCTGTCAAGAGAGCTAATGTAAACACTAGGGACTATCTCAACACATTCCTCAATCATATCCACCAAAAATATCGCAAATATGTCACAAGCAAATTTCTCAATGATGTGTCAAATATTTGGTGCTTCGCAAACTTTGAGTAGTATATATCAAATCACCAGATTATGACAACGTGTTCCCGAAAAAAAGTATGTTATGTTTTTGATAACAAGGGATTTATCTGCAACACATGTAACCAGTCTGAAAAACCACGAATAGAACAGTACGCTGAGTGTCCGAGTTTCAAACAAAAGCCTCGGAACGCCTGACTCGGATAAAGCATGTCCCGGATAGAGATTGGCGGTGTTGGAATTTTGAGTTCGGTATCGGTTTCAGTGTTTTTAGGTGATATACCTCGGTATCGGTTTGATATTCGGTATCTGACTTGACTGAGATTTGCAGATAATACCAAAGGGAGTTTATATTAGGAAAATATTGAATAAGTTGTTCACTTATCATTCTACCACACCGTCACAAATGTCACCGCCATTTGCAGTTGCATTCTTTCGCCATCACAAATCATATCTGCAGTAATTTTATGGCTTGTACCAAACACACCTTAACCTTTAAAGGCATATTTCAGGCTTTTGCGATCTCAGTGGATGTGCCTTATACATGCCATCATTTGTTACACCTGACTCGCTGACAATAAGTAAATCACCTGGGCAATGATTTCCAGACAGGTTTTGGCTGCCTTAACAGGAAGCCTAGACTTGAACAATCACTGCTATGCAACTGAACATGTACAGGTTGCCGTCTTGTGAAATTTAGGCCCTTGAGAGTTAACAAAACTGAAAAAAAAATAGTCACTTCTTTCATGAAAATAAAAATTTCAACTGCCATCAAGCCTCAACAAGGCCTTATAGCGAATGTAGAAAATTGAAAACCCTTAATGACTGGTTGGGTTCAGTTTTTCGGAATGCCTTGATATCGGCATTGGCTCGGTTTTTCGATATATTGCCCATCTCTCGCCTCCGGTGTGTTAAAGGATCACCGAAGCAAAACACGAGAAAAGAAACATGGTTACCTTGGATTAGGCCATGCTAGATTAGGTCACATGATTATACCTAAAACTGTGCTCTCATTGCCTCAAAAACACGCATCTCTTAAGTTCATCAAGGCGCCATCTGCAATGCTCAAGCATTGCAGATGACGAGCTGTTACACTCAAGATACGATATGTATCATTCCTCACTGGAACGTGCTTGAAATTGAACAAAATAAGGAATTTAGAATGTCGCCGAAGCTCCACGTTGGGCAGAGGGTTAGGCCTGATTCAGTCGATAGATTTTTGACGCGTCGAATCTATTACCAGCGTAAAAAATGAATTAGATTCGTCGGTTATTCGTCGTCTAAATCAATTAGATGCGAGTAAGATGCACCACCGACGAACCTCCGTCTAACTCAGACGAATCTCCGTCTCTGGTGCGTCTGAAATGCGTGTTTGATTTAGTCGACGGATTTTTGACGCGTCGAATGTAATACAAAGTGCGGAAACAAACGAGCGCTACCGATCAGCCGAATGCAAATCATATGGTAAGGAGGAAAGCACATGTCAGTCGCTGGAAATTCCCATCTTACGTTATTTCAGTGTTGACTGATCGAAGGCTTCATTCGAGATTTTTCAAAAATGACTGAAGCATTGATGAGAACGAAAATCAATTTATAAAAATGACTGAATAAGAAGTTGATAGGTGAGGGCGAAAATCAGTTTTAAACAAACATCATCAGGCTAGCCTACAAACTACGTTGATAGTTTCAACTTTCGACGTTCGTGGTATTGCTGTTGCTACGGGCAACGTAAGTTGGCAAAATATTCTCGTTCAGAAAAGTCTAGCCACTACCTCTCTCTCTCTCTCCCTCTCTGGCTTTGATGTGTTCCCGTCTCATGGGTGATTTTTCAAACCGGATTCACAAAATTTGATTCCGGCCCTCGGTTTGCTAAAGCTTTCATCAAATTCAGTTATTTATTTATTGGGGTTATACGACAGTTTCAATTGTTTACGTGTCATGTCATGTCAGGTAGTCTTACGTGTGTGAGGGTGGGTGGGAGGGGGTTGGGGTTGGGAGAGAACCACCGAGCAATCACGAGTAACTACTGAACTCTTCAACGTGCTAACCAGGACTACCATGCGGTTGAAGGCATGTGTACCAGTGACGTGCCACACGCCTTTTTGCGTTTTTAGGTGGGGTATGAGGGCTAAACAGGTAATCGCACGGATAAATATGCTATTGGAAAGGATGTTATTGCTGAACCTAACTCAAAAGCCGTTAATTTTATGTTTTTCTGTGGGGGAGGGGGTATTCCTCAGTGCTCAGCCTTTCCACTGGTCTTTAGACGCGTGTCAGAGCATGAGCATTAACTCTGTAGCCTCCAGTTTCCCCCAGGGCTTTGAGTCTCAATAAGCTGAATCAATAATTGTGATTTCTGAAGGGATGTGTTTTTCTTTCAGTCAGAACATCTTTGTGAACATTTCTAGGTACAAGTAGAACACATGCCGCAAACATATTTCAGTCAGTTCAGGGAAGATGGGTGGAGGGGGGATGGGTGGTGTGATAAAACAGGATGTATCCCTTTGCTCGAGTAGGACCATGGAAAGCACATATAGGATATCAAAATTGGGGTGGGGGGGGGGGCAAGAGTAATATCTAAGGGGCGTACTGAAATTGAATATGATTTACAGCATCATCTGAGCAATGCAGCGGCGAGATGGGTCGAGCACGCGAGGGAATGTCCCCCGCACGTGGGCCGTTGATGTGGGCTCGGAGAGAGGTTTCCCTGGGAAAGATTTTGAAATTCGAGACAAAAAAGCAATTTATTTGACTCTGAGTCCGTTTGTATCCTAATAAGTTGTGAAAGGCAACATTAATTAGGCCACATCACCACCAAATAGAATCCGAATAAATTATAAAATTAGACGTACACATTATTAAATTGTCCATTGAATAGGGACAGTCTCGTAAAACATCTCATCAAAAATGACAAAGAACAATACTGATGAGATGTTTTATAAAATTGTAAAATATTCTTACCGATTGCTTGCAACAACATGACAAAATAGCAACCAACAGATGAACTCTTTAGTGTAATGTCATTTCAGTCTTGAGTACAATGGATTCCTGTATGGTTGTAAGCACAACACACGTGGGTACACAATAAAGTGCAAATATTGTCCGAAACATGTGAAGTTTCAAATGAATTTGAAGAAAATAACCACAGAAGATATAAATTATGGAAGGCGTACAAAGCATCCCTGTTTTGATATTTTGTTTAGAGAATTGACGTGATATATAAGTGAAACTGTGTTCAACAGAAGGCAGAAATATTTGGAAATCCAGATGCTAATTTTACTTTCCCTGCTATTCACGCATAAATTTGCTATTACGCACCCCCTCCACTCAAACATTTTACTAGTATAAATATCTAGATTTCAAATTTCTTGCCTGATGTTCCCTATATCAGGCATATGGATTAACGTGGGATGGGGGTGGGGGTGGGGGGCATGCCTGAGATTGAATTTTTTATTTTTTTTTGGGGGGGGGGGGGGTGGGGGTGGGGGGGAGGGGGTGCAGGTTTCACTGGATCATGGTTGCAGTGTGTTAAGGTGTATAGGCTACCACGTCGACGGCACACACGCCTTCAACCATTGCTAACCCTGCTTGTGCCGAGTTAGTACATGTAGCTCTGATAGCTACTCGCTCCGATCAGTGTTTCTCCGGGTTTTCCGGCCTCACCCGTAAAACTGTCCGACACTGGACTTCGAAAGTGTCGGGGCGCCCCATAAAATAAATAAATAAATAAATAAATAAATAAATAAATAAATAAATGTCACGCCCTGGGTGCAAAAACAAAATGACCAAAGGAACCAAAAGTATGTCGACCGACCACGATTGGCTGATCAATTAGATTCGACGCGACGGTGATGCGTCTGTATATTTCAAAACTTCTCCGTGTCGCATCAGCGACGGATTTAATACAATTGGATTCGACGCGTCAAAAATCCGTCGACTTAATCAGACTTCACAGAGGAAACAGTACACGGAGTGATATTTTTAGTTCGCGTGATGTGTGAATCTACATTTTTATCACATGATCACCATCAAAAAGTTCATTGCGGAAAATTTCGTTCACAACACGTCTAATAGATAAGATAAGATTTATTAAGCAAATACACCAGAACAAAGGCAGACTGCTTTGTATATACAAAATCAACATAAATAGAAACATAAAACAATACTAATTCCGAATGACAAACTACAAATATTAAGGCTTATAGTGGTTGTAATGTAATGTAATATTGTTAATGTCACGTCTTGGTGTCAGATTGGCTAAACTTGTTCTCGTTGGTTTAAGGATTGCTGGGTCATATTGCAGATGATACCGCACAGCTGTGGCACATTGTTTTCATCAGGAATTTGAATCTCTCGGATGTGTCCATCTCAACAAACTCTTGGTATTCACTTTCAAATTTGTTAAATGCACTTTCTTTGAGAGATGCATATTCACCGCACTCCATAACGAAGTGCTATTCTGTTTCCACTGCACCTGAGCCGCACACCACCCATAAGCGTTCACTTACGGGATTGGGTGGGGTGCATATGCCTCCCCTTTTCTATCATAAGTTTGTGGTTACTTATACGCAAACGAGTAAATATGTCGTCGCCTGAGTGCTAGAATGGTCTATGTCCCCTATGGGACATAGAACATTCTAGCACTCAGCCGACGATGTTTCTCGTCTCGGGGGATGTTGTATAAATCAAATAAGGCTACAGGTGATATTTGTTCTTAAACTCTCGATAAGTTCTCAGTTTATTTTTCCCATTTTTCCTGTTGTCGTCAAATACAGCATTCTAAAAATTTTTAAATGGATCTCTTCTAGATTTTCTCTTATTGTTATGCATTTCACAGGCTGAAACGGGATTTTCTGTTCAGATTTATTTTCAGGATTATAATTGGCTATAAGCTGCTGATATTTAACCAATATTGAGTCCGGCATTCTGTAATTCTCGGATTCAGTTCTAGCCTCTGATAGTAAGGAAGGGGTTTGGAGATCATATAATTTTGATACAAACTTAGCCAACTAGATTTTGGCATCTATGTGCAGTGGGTACTGTCCAAGTTCAGCTCTCACTGCGTGGTTCGGTGATTTTATTGTTCACACCCAGCACTAACTTACCGAACTGAATATGAACGGTTTCACATGGCAATTTATCAATATTAGCATCGCTGATTTCCTCGGCCCATAATTCACTGCCGTATAAGAGGATGGGTTTTATCAGGATGTTAAATAGTTTTAGGTAAACCGAAACAGGCGGAAGGCACTTCCTTTTGAAGTTGTTGTTCGGGCTGAAGCGGGCTTTTAAACCTTTCACTTTGAGATCCTGTTGCGCATTCTGTAGTTTACCGTTGGATGTAAACAAAAGTCCCAGATATGTGTACTGATGGTCGTGCATAAGCTCATTGTCCCCAATATGAAAATCATGGTGTTCCTTATTCTTTCGCGATTGAAAAATCATAACTTTAGTTTTGTCAACATTTACGCTAAGTTTGTTTTTAGTGCAGTAGGCATCCAAGTTATCCAGTGCTCTCTGTAGTCCCCGAGACGAGTTTGAGATGATTTCTAAATCGACGGCAAATAGCAAGTGAATTAGATTCGTGGTATGTAAACGGACGGGATCACATTTTTCATCAAAGATTAAGTCAATGTCGTCGATAAAGATTTTGAAGAGCGTCGATGAGAACACACAACCTTGTCTGACACCAACAGTTGACATTAAGGGTGGGCTTAATCCTTGCTAAGTTTTTATTTGATAGTAACTTGAGCTATATAGGGATTATAAAATTTTAAATACATTATCCTGTATCCCGAGGCGGTGTAGTTTATTAAAAAGAATGTTTCTATCAACTGTATCAAATGCTTTTCTAAAATCAACAAAAACAGCATATAACGGTTGTTTAAGTTTTTTATATTTGTTTATAGCTGTTTTAAGAATAAAGGCGCTGTCAATAGTACTAAGGTGTTTTCTGAACCCGAACTGATTATTAATAATCAAGGAATTATCGTCAAGATAGGTATTAATCCTCTCGTTGATAACTCTGTTGAATTCCTTACCCAGAGCACCGCTTACGGCAACAGCTCTATAATTATTGGAATCGTTTCGATCACCCTTCTCATATAATGTGGTGAGAACAGATTTACTCCATGAAGGGGGATAATGATGTGATTCCAATGCCTGATTAAATAATTTAATTACATGATCAATCATATGCGGGACTATTAGTTTTAAGAGATCGCTTGAAACGTTATCACACACGGTCGATTTATTGTTTTTTAGACTTCTCAGAGAGTGCATTATTTCGGTAGCCGAGATTTGGTCATTATTCAATGGGTATTGTATATCCACTTCTGTGTTTATAACATCGGATGTATTTTCGGTGGTTTGTGGTCGACACAAAGGCGTTTTAAAGAAATCAGCAGACCTATCGGGGTCCAGATGATTGATCTCAACATTGTTTGTTCGAAGGAACTTGATTGTCTGCCAATAGGTTTTTGGATCTGAAGATGATAATTTTTCGAGGTTTCCCATATGTTCTTGAAGTGCATTCTGGACTTTTTCTTCGTTGCTCTTTTATACTTTTTTTTTTACAATGAAAAAACGTTTGCAACAGATCTATCCAGGGGGGGGGGGGGGGGGGGGGGGGTTGCTGAAGAGTCTTAAGTGAATTTTGCATGGCGTATTTTAGGTGTTTGCATTCATATCAAACCATTTCCTTTTAGGTTTGTTTTTTTTTAGGGGCACGCAAAACTTTTATGGATGCCAGGTTGTTTATGTCGGTCAGTATAACAGTCAAATCAGATATTACATTAGTGTAATTTTTCATTATAAACTGCCGATTTTTAAACTGAATGTCTTGCCGCAAAAATGCCTCTAAAGCTCTCATTGGGCTATCTTTGGTCCATTTTAGGGTATACTTAGATTGGGTGTAACTGTATTTTGAAGTGCTTTTAGTCGGAAGATTATAGCACTGATTTTTTAGGTGTAACGCCAGTTGACAGTGGTCAGAGTGCTCAGTTGGCTCTTTAACACAAAAATAGTCTACATCGGACAAATATTTATCTTATACTATTATATAATCTACGATACTAGCTCCATTATATTGGTAGCTGGTAAAGGTACCCATTGCATCTCCCTTACACCTCCCATTGACTATTCTCAGTTTTGCTGCTTGACATAGGGTCAGCAGCTCTCTTCCATAACTGTTAGTCATTTTGTCTGCGCCAAAACGGTTAGAGCAAGAGTCAACGGTGTAGGAATCGGGAAGTGGGACGTGCAGTGTGGTATCATCCGTAATGCAATCAGGCATTTCTCCCGTTCGGGCGTTGAAATCACCCCCTAGTAGAATTAGATCGTCACATCCATACTCCCCAAATTTTTGTTCAATATTTGCGAATATAGAATTTTCGAGTTTGATCGTATTCCAGTAAGAAGAATTGTTAGGGGGTATATACACAGAAACAAAAACAACCGGGGTCTGCATATTGAACATTTTTTCATCGAATTGTACCCATAGCGACAATTCATCGACACAGAATGATTGCTGAAAGAACGGTTTATATTTGTCAAGATAGTAGAACCCAACGCCTCCCTTTATACGTTGGGAGACGCCGCGGCTCATACCAAGGCAAGTATAACCCGGTAGTATGATTTCATGCTTAGTCCGATGCCACGTCTCTGTTATTGTCGTGAAATCATTATTTGTTAATAATTGAACAATATCAGCATTCGAAATTTTGTTTCTAAAGCCCTGGGCATTCCAAACGGTGTAAGTAATTTTTATGCCGCTTGATAATTTGAAATCGTATCCATATAAGAATGACCTGAAAATATCATACCAATTAGTGAATGGCTGAGATTCTCAAAACTGAATAGAAATAATGATTGTTGTTTGGAGGGTCTATCTATTGACACTCACACACACACACACACACACACACACACACACACACACACACACACACACACACACACACACACACAGAGTCTTGTTTTCCCTACATACCGAGGTACCCCATTGTTTGTCCTTTGTGTGGACTAACGGTTTCAACCTCGTTTTGCCGGTACAGTTCTGGGAAAACAACCGAGGTAAAGGGTTTCTTTTGTCTTTTGTACCTCGGTAAGGCGAAACACGCAAACTCTTTTGTCTAGTTACCTCGTCAAGTTGGTAAGACAAACCCACACACACACACACACACACACACACACACACACACACACACACACACACACACACACACACACACACACACACACACACACCCACAATATGACGCCAGAAGTCAATGACGACGTGGTAACGTTTTGAGTGAGCTGGTGTCGCAAATTGAATTGAATTAACTATTTCAACACTGGCACCCTGGAAGGTATCATTTCAGTCAATACTGTCAACGGCGAAATGGGCGAAACCATCCTGGTTTGTTGAGAGGTTCAGTTTTAATTTAATCCAACAGTTTGTCTAGCTGTTGGATTAAATTCTTACCGAGTCTCGCTTCAGATTTTTTGCTCTTTATGTCGTCTGCTCGCCCACTACTATTTTTTCACGCAAACAGTTATGCACACCGGGTTGAAAGGGCTTATATTCTCTTATTGTTCATTAACTGTCTAATAAACACAAATAGTAGACAATATTTGCAGAAAACTTTTCCTGCATAACTAAATATTTTCATTTTTTGTTTCAAAAACGTAGCTTATGACCCGCTCATTGGGACGAGCTCATCGATCGAGCTCGTTCCGATGAAGTGCCATAAGGTATGTTTTCGAGGTAAAAATTTAAGAAAATAATAAAATCTGTTTGATTGTTTGTTGTAACAGCGCTGGGCCAGTTTAATCGTTACGTTAGGTAAAAGGTTAAATTACACGTTATATGGTAAAAAAATCTTAAATTCGTCACGATATGACATGAAATTTCTTAACCCCGATCTTTAACCCTTTACCTAACATGAAAAGCAGACGACACTTGCAAAAACAATTCTTGAATAACTAATCTTTTGTCTCAAAAACATAGGTTATGACCCCTCATTGGAACGATCTCGACGAGTTCGTTCCAGTGAGGGGTCAGAACCTATGTTTTGAGACAAAAATTGAAAACAATAATGAAAATTAATTGGCGGTATTTGAGAATAGCGCTGGCCAGTTTTGGCCGTTACGTTATCAAACTGTTAAACCTCGACCCAGATCAATTTTAGTGAACTCGGTACAGAAATTGCATATGAAGTCACGACTCATTATAGATCCGCTATTTTCTCTTTCTTCCAGGATGGTGCAAAGGCATTGGTGGCATTGTTTAAGGATAAAGTTGACGGTTTCAGCGACGCTGACGCAGCGGCATGGGGAGCTTTGATGGCCGAAGTTAAAGGTTCTGTTGACAATGCTTAGGTGCTGTGTTTATCCATTTTCACATTGATCCTTCCACTTCTAATGCCGGATCCAGAGTGCAGCCACGAACTCAGAAGGGGTTTATTTCATTCGGTTTTTACGAACACCATCACTCGTAACCACGACCATAGATGATTCCGTCCTTATTTTATGTCAACTTCTGACGCTCAATATACTATACACAATTACAATTTGAAAATTTCCCATCCCCTTTATGGACGGACAAGATTTATCTCAAATGCCCATGAAAGAAAAAAACACGGATTTATCATTTATGTTGCACCCCTTGCATTTTGCAGCCATGATAGGCTCTTGACGTCAAACCAAACCCACTAGCCGGGTGTCAAATGATTCAAATTATAATATTTTTATGTTGATGTCATTTCTTTTGAATAACTTTCAAGAAACTTCATTCATTATAAATATCTCCCAGCGGAAGTCAATCTCTTGCATAGTTCTAAGAACATCCCATCATGATGTGAAATCTTGGGTATAATGAGATCAGAAAAAGACCTCTTGTTGATATCCATCAAGCAGTCAAGGATACAAATTCGTATGCCTTTTACTCAACGTAACGGCCAAAACCGACAAAGCGTTATGTTGGAAATTTGCCTTTGAATTATTGTTATTTTTTCGATTTCTGTCTCAAAACATAACTTATAATAACTCTTTGGAACAAGCACTTTGAGCTCGTTTTAATGGGGTCATAAACTAAGTTTTTGAGGAAAGAATTTAAATTTTTAACTATGTAAGAATATTTTTTTCGTCGTCTACTATTCGTGTAAAGAGTTAAAAAAGAGCCAAAACAAACGTTTAGAGAGAAGATGAAAACATCCATCGCGCTCACGCCCAAGCTTCATGTGCCATCAGCGGGAAGCCTTGGTGTAAATGAATAAGTTTATATAACCACCCCTTTGGGTGTATGTATATAAAGAGAGAAGGAAGAATAAGAAAGAACACTACGAAGCTAGAGTACGGGGACAGGAATCAACGGCCCGAGTTGGAGTTGTTCAAGTGTTTCACGGGCGTCATATTCCCCGTTCTTTGAATTGTGTTCTATATTCATACGACGATCAAATTTGAATTAAATGAACGGACTTAGGTTATTAAAGAAAAATATCACCCTCGTCGGTCTATTTACGTTTTTGAATGACACTGTTGTTTTGTGTCGACGCATTTCATTTACGTTATAACGTCATCAATAACGGTAACGTCACCAATAATTGGTAACGACCAATCAGGTGCGTTTTACATCCTTCCAAAAAATAACAAATAAATAAAATTATTTTTCTTCTGGTATAGTAGTAAGACAGAGTAACTGAGTATTACCACCCGATAATAATTTGATTATATATTAGATAATCACAGGTGGTTACTAGTTAACCCTTTACCTAACCTGAAAAGCAGATGACACTTGCAAAAATAATTCTTGAATAAATAATTTTTTTCATTTTTTGTCTCAAAAACATAGGTTATGACCCCTCGTTGGAACGAGCTCGACGAGCTCGTTCCAACGAGGGGTCATAACCTATGCTTTTGAGACAAAGAAATGAAAAAAATAATGAAAATTAATTGGCGATTTTTGAGAATAGCACTGGCCGGTTTTGGCCGTTACGTTAGGTAAAGGGTTAACATTATGAGAGTCTGACCAGGTCTGGAAATTAAACATTTAGTATACCTATAGTATCCTCCCATCCTCCCCTTAGGTTTATTAATACCAGTAACATTTATAGCGTGCTGGCATTATCACTTTAAGAGGACGCCTTAGACACATTGGGTGTTGGCGTGTTAACTCCAGTGCGATTGACATTGTTACGAGAAAGAGTCAGAAGCGAATTTAACTCGTGGAAGTCCTTAACTTCATAGCTACTTTTACTAAGCATCAATAATTATGAATACTCGGGATCTTGTAGTTGTTTCTAGACAAGTGTGGTCTGCCCATCACAGCAGAAGATACTAAACTAAAAATAGCTGCATCGTACGTATTAGTGATCATTCACTTCCCAGGAGAGTAATGAAACGGGTAGTGATCTCATCGATGCACTAAGCGAATAACGTGATTCCAAGAACCGTTTAAAAATTATCTCTGGCCAATGATGGGTCGGACGCCCACCGCCCCCGATCCGTATTCACCACTGCCATCAACGAGTCAAGAAAGTTCCGCAGAGATTGAAAACCACTAAGGCTGCATTCATTCCCCAATGAATTTGAGGTCGAAAGTATCTAGTTATTTTGTTTATTGAATGCGACATGAAATACAAACTTATGGGACAGGATGCAGTATGTAATGGAAGGGTTATACAGGGTTCCCACGCCTCCTTGCTCTTCCTTGATTTTCGAAAGAAGAAAAAAAATTAGGACCAATGAAACGCAACGAACTTACCAATCGTAAAATGTTCTTATATACTTAGTGAATTGGATTTTTATAGATGTATTCAACATGGCACGGCAATACTTAATAAAAATCTTTAAAAGTATAAAGCTGGCTACCGAAATATCTATTTACTTATCTTCGCCGGAAGTTAAGATGCAAGCGTTTATTTAGCCCTTTACCCAACGCAGACGATATCAAAATTTATTATTTTAAATACCATTTTTTTTAAATTTTTAACAAAAATTCAACAAAACCATATCATGTGACCATTGGCTGGTGCATTGGACTTCATATCGGTGTTATCTGCTTTGCGTTCTTTGGCAAGGCATTTAACATTTACCCATTACCCAATTCATCCGATATAAAAATTTATTATTTTAAAAGTTATTTTTTTAAAATTGTTCAAATAATTTCAACAAAACCATATCATGTGACCCCCTCATTGGAATGAGATCGATGAGCTCGTTCCAATAAGGAGTCACATGATATGTGTTTTAAAAAATCTTTGAAAAACAGTTTTCTTTTCAACTGCTGAATCTATATTTTACTAGGGTGGATCCGGTCGATTCGTTGGGTAAAGGGTTAATACCTCTGATGTGGGTATGGTAGCGTAATATTATAAGGGGTACAGTGTGGGATTAAATTAGGCACCGATCCATATATCAAACAGAAATAAGATACGCTACTCTCTGAAGAGACTTTAGATATTGGACAACATCACTTAGGAAAACCGTGATAAAAGAGTTCATCGCAATCAGTAACGCAGTCCATATATCGCCCATTGAACGGATGAAGAATTCATATGCAATGCTTTGTCATTGCAGATGGCGCCTTGTTCCAGTGAAAGGGCGAGATATTGCTTGAAAGTGCACACAATTCGAGAACCATCAAACAAACCATGATGGTGATGTTTCCTTACTTATTTCTGGTTCATTTTGGTGAACAGAACAGGAATGTTTGAATATTTAGCCAAAAGAAGGTGGGTTTGAAATACACTGATTCGACAAATGTGCTGGGAAAAATTCTTTGCGAGCCGCCTTGAAGCTTTTCAAAATAACTCTTAAAACTCTGCATACCTCTCAACTTTCAACATGCAGGCGTGGGAATCCTGGTTCTAAAATAATGTAATTTTATTTTTTATAATATGTGGTTTGCTTGTTTTATTTTTTATTTTCACTTAGTGAGAAGCCTTAAGATATTTTAGTTTTGAAATACTAAGTTCACAACATCTCAAACGAGACGCTTTGCTTACAATTACTTTTGCCTATTGAATTTAGAATGTTCGAATCAAAGAAAAAATATGTTGGCAACATACAGAAATGCTAGCATATGAAACCTTTATATTGTGAATTACTTCATTTTTCGCGTCTTTCGTCGCCCCTGTTGTAAGTTTCAGTGAAGTGAAAGAAAAACACCAAGGAAACGGGCAAAATGCTCCACTTAAGCACTAACTTGTCGAACCTGAGCTGTTGGGACAATATCCAGCCAAATGACAATCTCATCACTGTATTTCGAAATGATGTTCACGAGCAGGCACGATGATATTCGTACATTTCGAAACCACGGCTGCCCAGTATATTACTCATATTCTATTCGATGGCATTACTTCCCATCTATAATACAAACGGAGTAACAAATTATATTTTGTTTGACAGAACTCAAGAAGCTCTGCGGGACAGATAAATAGTTTAAATTCTCATCATAACAATATATATAAATATATATATATATATATATATATATATATATATATATATATATTGCTTATAACAAGAGGGTAACAACGGCGGAAAAAACAAACGATACCTATTATTTGTGAGAAGGTAGCATAATTTTCTCATTGGTTCCAGAAAGGGAATATGTTCTGAGCGGCTAAAACGTAGATTTCCCTCCAGCCACGAAATCTATTATTTTTATTATATGCGTTGCTACGTTTTAATTGCAGTTAAACTATGTTTTAATTGTGATTAACCCTTTGATCCCTGGTGGTATATTCCATATCAGTACAGAGGCAGCAATCGGAAGAGTCCATATTCATTATTTGAGGGTAGACCAATCAATAGTTTCAACGCGCTGCCTTCGGGCTGCACGTTGAAAATATTGATTGGCCTACCACACACATTCACGTGGCAGCCATCCTACTTAATGAAATTACGGCGTATCATGTTTCTGGGCAGGAAAAAAGGACCCCTCGCATTCACAGGGTTAAAACAACTAACACCGAAAACGCGCAGTGATATCGATCTGAATTTATTGCGTAAAGTGTGTCACTTCCGGATAGATATTCTCTTACATCAGTCTTGACAATAGATGTGGAAAACACATTCGTAAGATATTTCCCCGCAATATTATAAGCTAGTATTTAATAACAAAATCATATCTCACCACTGAGACTATAATTTATGACCTAAAAATCTTTGTCTGCTGCTGAGATGAAAGATTGTGAACAAAGCACTCGACGGAAAATGCATTAAAAATTACTGTATTTCAAGGTTTTGTGAGTCCTTGTTGAAGATCCATTTTTGGAATCATGGGAGTCGAGGATAGACAGCAATGGATACACCAAGATAACGCGTTGTTATTACTTTTAGAAAATATTCTGTATCTTATTTATAATGTACACGTGTACATAATGCAAGTAAATAGTCGTAGATACTGTTAATTTGTTGCTTTATATTTTCTAGAAACACATTCAGACACTAAAATATTGTGATTGCCGATGGTAAACGCTGTTCCCGACTTTAAAGTAATGGTACATGCACACAAAATTCTGTTGTATTTAAAAACATTTTTTATCATATTTTTCTGTGGGGCCACGGTGGCGCTGTATACTAAGGCGTACTGCACTTCGATTGTACACTTGTCTTCAACCAATGCTAACTCTGCTTGTGTGGAGTTAGTACGTTGGGGATTCTGACAGTTGCTCGCCGCTGCTCGGTGGTTCTCTCCAGGTACTCTGGCTTCCACCACCCGTAAAACTCACGGTCCGACACGATAACATTCTGGCTTTCGAAAGTGTCGTTCAATCCTAAATATAAATAAATACAATGGCATAGCGGGGGTTCGAACCCACGCCGAGAGAGTTTCCTTCGGCACCAACCGCAACTGTCCTGAACCACGCTCACCACCCGGCCACCGACAGACCCAGTAAAGGCATGCTAGTTAACCGAGTAAATACAAGGTCAGTACAGATCACACGGAATCCTCTCTCAGTTATTTTTAAGTTTTAACTTTAATCTTAACTTAAAAATAACTGATGCCGAAGGAAACTCTCTCGGCGTGGGTTCGAATCCCTGCTATGACATTGTAAACATAAGCAGCGTCCTTGATTCTATGGCACGCGGAAATTTTATAGAGAAGTTCTCACTGATTTCCTAGCCGTGCAGTAAGTAATTGATGCAATTACTTGATGAATAACTCATAAATAAATAAATATCTGTTTTTCAAGGTTCATAGTAGTGAAACCAAATAAAATTCGTCGATGTTCACAGTTGAGCTTCCTCAGCTCTTGAAACCGCTTGAAGGTTGCTTTCTGTGTAACGTCAGTTTTCATCGTATCAATTCCTCAGCGATAAAATCCAAATTGCGGTCACCGTCTAAGTAAAGTCCATGTTCACTGTCCATTTTCAGCGATTTCATTAACCATGAGCATGTGATGGTTTGCAACGACAGACAACTTTTTTACGTCTCCGGTTTAATCATACGGAAGCATTGTAGCGTATTTAGGACATGTGTGAAATGTTTTCAAAGTCGCTATAACGAGTTACGTAAGTCGTTAAAACAACTGATAAAGTCGCTTTAATGACTTGAAAAATCGTTATAATGGCTTACGTAACTCGTTATAATGGGTTAGTAACTCATTACAACGACTTATAAAGACGTTATAACGACTTACGTAACCCGTTATAGCGACTTAGTAACTCGTTATAACAACTTAGGTCGTTATAACGAGTTATTAAACTCGTTATAACGACTTTGAAAGTCGTTATAATAATAATAATAATAATTATAAAGCCTAGAATCCACACACGGTGCTCAATGGCTGTACCATAATTGCATACATACATATACACACATACACGTACATTCTCTCACAGATACATTGATACATGGATCACTATTATCATTTATTGGTGCCCAACGCAACACCAGCAACCAAGGCCACATCGTGGCGATAAAAGCGAAAGAACCTACAAGAAAAAGAGTATTGAATTACAATTTTTAAAAAAACTACGACTTTACCAAAACAAGTATGTGAGTGTGACTTGACGAGTAACGAGGCAATCCTCATTGACTCAGTCACACTCGCACACCTGGTGATGTCAGTTTATGACCAAAATTAAAAGACCACTGGAGGAAATGCCTTACGAAAAAGGTAGGTTTTAGTACCAGACTTGAATGATTCAAGCCATTTACTATTTTTTATGTCGATTGAAAGAGAGTTCTAAAGCCTTAGGCCAGCAACCGCAAAGGCCCTATCACCAGCACTAGTAAATTTAGATGCGGGCTAAACCAGATTGAGTTGACCTGATGACCTAAGAGACCTCGGTAGTTTGTGGATGGTAAGCAGATCGGGCAGGTAGGATGGAGCTGATCCCGAAAAACACTTAAACACCAAAAAGACAATTTTAAATTGAATTATATGCTTAACGGGTGGCCAATGTAACTCAGAGAGTACTGGTGTTATATGGCATTACTTTTGAGTTCTGGTTATGACCCGTGGAGCACAATTTTGGATGTGCTTTTCAAGAATAGATGTTTTAAGGCCAATCAGAAGAGAGTTGCAGCAGCTGAGGCGACTGGTAACAAAGGCGTGGACGAGCTGTTGTGACGTCTGTGTATCAAAGAACGATCGAATTTTGTTATGATTTCTAAGATAAAAAGATGCACTGCAACAGATATGTTTGATATGTTCATCAGCGGCCAAAATTTTCATCCATGAAATAAGCCAAGTTTCGAACACAGCCACTGGGTTTTATCATAGAACTTCCAATACTGCATGACAGTTTGGATATTTTTGAAAGTTGATGGGGTAGATCTATATGTATTACTTCTGTCTTGTCATCGTTCAATTTTAGAAAGTTTTTAGTTATCCGTGCGTTGATGTCTGAAATACAAAGTTCAGTTCAATCTTAATGCATGCTTCAAACTCAAAGGCGTGAGTAAAACTAATATTCAGCTGTGTGTCATCTGCGTAAAAAATGAAAATCAAGGTCATGGTTTCGGGTAATGTCACCAAGAGGTAAGACATAGACAGCGTACAGCAGGATACCTAACACAGATCCTTGAGGGACGCCAGAACGTAGTGTGACTTTGTTTGATGACTCACTGCCAATGAAACTCTGTGTGAGACCATTAAGGTACGACGAAAACCAATCACTTGCTCGGTCAGTAAGGCCTATTCTCACTGCCAGTCTTTCAATAAGTATTTTATGGTCTATGGTGTCAGAAGCGGTGCTTAAATCCAACAAAACAAGGCATGTTAGGTTGTGCCTATCTGTGGATAGGAGGATATCATTTTGGACCCTTAAAAGCGCCGTGTCTGTACTGCAATTAGATTTGTATGTAGATTGGCAAACTTCGGCAAGGCCAAGGGCTGCCAAATCAGTTCAGCTGAGAAGCCACCGCACACTCAATAATCTTTGAGAGAAATGAAAGATAAGAGACCGGTCGGTAGTTTTTTAAAATCTCTGGGTCAAGTGTTGGCTTTTTGAGAAGAGGTTTTACTCAAGCTTGTTTCATGCTTGTCGGAAAGACGCCAGACTGGAGGGAGGCATTGACCAGTTTCAAGATCGGTGTAGTTAACTCCGAAAAAGATGTTTTTTTAACAACCAAGTTGGAATGATGTCTAGCATGCGTTGCGTAGACAACCAAGTTGAAATGATGTCTAGCATGCGTTGCGTAGATGATGCCTTGGATATTAACCTCTGGATATCTGCTGTTGCCAAAGGTTCAAATTGGGACAACTGTGTCACATTTAACACAAGTGCATGGTATGTCGACTATCTTTCGAAGATCAGATTGTGAGCTTGTATCAATTTTTTCAGAAAAGAAAGTAGAAAATCTGTTCGCCAGGTCTTTGGATGACGAATGCTCAGGGACTACGGTTGTCTTTTGACACTACAGAAGCTTCTCAAGAACGACAGACAACGATTTAGGGGAATTAACATTAGCTGACAATAAGTCCGAAAACTATTTCTGTTTCGCGGATTTGTCCAGTTTGTTTACAACATTTCGCTAGTTGACAAACATCTCTCTGTGAACACATAGTTTTGTTTGCCGCCACTGAAGCTCTAGTTTGTGTTGCAAATCTTTTGCCCGCCTAAAATCTCATCACTGAACCGAGCAAGGGCGTACGCAAAAAGAGCGTGTTTGCTTATGCGCAAACTTGCCAATAACTTCTTAAAGTGAGCCAGTGAGGATGTAGTCAATGCTGTCAACAGTTGAACGACTTACTGACTTGTTATAACGACTTAGCAAACTCGTTATAACGACTTAGGAAATCGTTATAGCGACTTTCTCGCCGTTGTAATAAGTTCGCTAAGTCGCTATAACGAGTTAATAAGTCGTTTTAACGAGTTAGTAGGTCGTTATGGTCGTTATAACGGGTTGTGTAAATCGTTATAACGACTTTCTAAGTAACCACGTCCTTAAGACGAGTTACTGAGTCGTTATAACGAATTGGCTAAGCCGTTATAATGACTTACGTAACTCATTTTAACAAGTTACTAAGTCGTCATAACGACTTACAAAAACACACGGAAGCGTATTTAGGACATGTGTGAAATGTTTTTTTTAAGTCGTTATGACGACCTAGTAACTTGTTATAACGAATTACGTAAGTCGTTATAACAACTGAGCTAACTCGTTATAACGACTTAGAAATTCAAACTTCCCAAAATAAGCAATACAGTAACATGTCGATAGAAAGCAATGCAGCCGATCGGTAAGCTAGAAAAAGCAGTGTTTGCCAGAGAAAAGCAATCTGTGATGACAGTGTCGAGTATGGCAATGTCGACAGATACCTTTTTACTGGAGAACTCTCTGCACACTGATGTCAAAATTGTAAAGTGCACATTTTTCCCAAAATACAACTAGGATTTTCCAAAATTCAATCTTGTTTGACAGAGCTCACTGAGCTCCCTTCAACCCGAAAGGTGCACGGTTCGATCCTCGCCAGGAGCAACTGTGTTGTGTTCTTGGGCTCAACACTTAATCCCGATTGCTCACGTGGGGGCACAGTGGCGCAATGTACTAGGGCGTACTGCACGTTGATGGTGCACTTGTCTTCAACCAATGCTAACCCTGCTTGTGTGGAGTTAGTACATTGGGGAGTCTGACAGTTGCTCGGTGGTTCTCTCCGGGTATAATGGTTTCCTCCACCCATAAACTGTTCGACACGAGGTGACCCTGGCTGTCGAAAGTGTCGTTAAACCCCAATAAATAGATAAATGAATAAATAAATAAATAACTTCTCCCCCTGTCTCGACGTCTGTCCCTGACCACGTCTCACTCAGATTGCCACATTCATCTTAGCCGTTAATAGTCTATAATGTTTTTTGGTCTACTGCATGCTAGTGTATTTTTCATAAAAGAGATCGGTAGTTAATCGTACCGAGATGAGGATAGTGTGTTAATCGTACCGAGATGAAGATGGTGTGATAGTTAGCATTACCAACACAGCACTTGCAAGCACATCATGTGTCCACATTGGATGTGTCGAGGTGTTACTGTGTGTTAGCGCAAAGTGTGCTAAAAAGACATAGTAGGCGCGCATATACGACAAAAGCGGGATTCGACAGACGGACGGATGGGGGGACGGACGTTCTACCGCAGATGTACTTGTGGGGTGATTTTAGTGTTAGGTATGGGGAAAATTGCGCAACTCAGAAGTGGGATTTTCGCACTTCACAAGTTGAAAAAAACCTCAGAAGTGGCTGGTGTACTAACGGTCTTATCCCCCACCTCACAAGTAACGACTGTACACGGACGGTCACCTCACAAGGCCATCTGCGGTGGCCCGGACCGACGGACGGGGGACGGTCGGACAGAAACTACAGTCTCCTGTGAGTTCACTACTAGCTCATACTAGCTGCTATTACCTGTCTTACCGTCTACAATAGTAATGCATAAAAATTTATTCAGCATATGTCAGTGACACAAATGCTCTCAAATTAATTGGCACAGGTTTGTCACCAAAAAAAGTAACACCACCTGCCTATTAACTGGTAAAATAGGATCTGGTAACCAATGCCCGGGGTCGAAATCCCCTAGGGTGCTCAACATAGGTATAAACGAGTGGCTAAACTTGACTTTATACCTATGCTCCTGTCATGAAAAATGCTATAGATGCGAAAAGTGACCTTAAACACTAATGAATAAATAAATAAATTACGAGAGCCAAACCACGGGTAAGGAAATGTACCTTAGAGTTCGGATTTTATACTGCAAGCACTTTTAATACGAGCGCCATCCTAGGAAAATAGGACATAGCAAATCTCAAATTTCAGATCGAATCGAATTTCGAATTTAATCAGGCAGACGTTTTCGAATCGAATCGAATCGAACTTCAGTCGAATCTAAAATTATAGATGAGCTGGCAATAACTTCAAGAGTGAGTTGCAGACTCATTTAAAAGATACCAGGAGAGCCAAGTCATCAACACTCACATCACAATAGACCGAGGAAAAAAAGGCATTCGTTATGCTTAAATATACTATATATCTCAGTGAGATCTATTGAAAAAACTCAAGAAAACAGAAGAAATAATGAGAAGCGACGAGAAGATGTTTGAAAACGGGGCGTAGGAACCGGGGATCACATTGCCCCAAAGTTTTCTCCAGAAATAGTTGTGAAAGAGAGAGCGAGATATATCAACCTTATCTTTAGCAGTATAGTTTTACGCCATAATACCACCACTAGAGAATCAGGTTGGGGTGGAGTGGGGCGCCACGACTCAAACGCAGTCGCCTGCAACTCGTATTTCACTTTTGGGTTCACGTCATTGCAATCTTATTTGGAAGCAAGAAGGAGGTGCACATACTCTTTACTCACAAGTTGTGACCGAAGATTCCATCGTATGATTTGTTTCTTCTACAGCCATGAGCGTCGAGAAAAATACACTTCTTGGGCTCCATGTTTAACAAATTTGTTAAATATGGAACCAACTAGAGTTGTGACTGTCCCAGATGGGCATGTCCATACCCCAGCCGTGGTGAGACGAAAAGGAACATACGTCTGGCAAAAAAGTGCGATCGAAACTATAATCGCAGGCGCACAGGCTCCCATGGTAGTAAACATCCATACCAAGTTTCAAAGGAATCGATCCAAAAACATCTGATAAAATCTCCGGACAAAATTATAGGCTTGCTTTTTCAAGTCGAAAAGGGGCATAATTCTAGCAAAAATAATTCAACAGGAATTATAATCGCAGGTGCTCATGTTCCCATGATGGTGAACACTCTTACCAAGTGTCGAGCCGATTAGTCCTTAAACGTCTAAGAAAAGCTCCGGACAGAATTATGTGGACGGACGGACGGAAGGACGGACGGTCAAGGTGATTCCAGTATTTGCCCCCTCCCCCTCTCCACAATGGTTGTGGGTGGTATAAAATGTGCATTTCTCTGAATGTATAGGTGTATGTTATTCGCAAACGTAGCTTGGTATATTGTATTCCTACCATTCAACCAAGGTACACAGAGGCCAACACCATAAATTTATTGTGATGAATTGACGGTAACATGGTCTGTGCTTTGTGGCTCGGAGCTTATGTTCAATCGAGACGCGAAGCCTCAGAGTATGTTAGCGTCAATTCATCACAATAACGTATATGTTCCAATAAGACTCTACCCACAGCCCAAACTGCACATCATGAAATGAACAAGGCAACTGAAAACAAGTTTAGTAAATGGACCTCTTGCGTACCCCACGATGTCACTGGACAAATAATCAATAAATCAGATAAGGGTCGAGGTCGCTCCATCTTAGTTCAAATCGTAAACTGATTTTTAATTTAAACAACACTTCATTCGGAACATAGACTGCTGCACGTGGGAAAAATCTAGAAAAGTCAATCGATTTGCAAGTCTCTTAGTTGATGGAATAATAAGCCTTTTTCGGAACTGCCATCTTGGCTTTTAATCTATGCAAGGTCAGAGGTCGCAATGTGTAAACAAAGCGATTTCCTCGCGTTGAGTTCTGTGTCAGCCAAGACAACTAGTTTTGTGAAATATCAAGTTTAAATTCGTAGAACCGATGTCATCATTCGAATTAACTGAAGGGGCAACCCTGGACGACTTCAAACGATGGGATATCGGAGGCTTAAAGACTTTTTATGGTGGCGAGGACTTGTTTTGAGTGGCAACAAGGAAACACTCGTTGAACGGAGTTTCTCGGCTTGGGGAAATCCCCGAAAGTTGTCAAAACAGTGCTCACGGCACAGAGTCATGACACAGCGGGCATTCAAACACCATTTAAGTCGATAGGAACTCAATTCGAAATAATGAAAGTTTTCATATAATATTGCCTTAGTCTTAAACAAACGGTAACCTTGCTAAAAGTTTTTTTAATTCGAACTAATGAAAGTAAGGGGTCACTCGCTCTCTTCTCCCATTGCTGACAACGTGTTTCCTTGAAAAATTTACACCTCGCGACCTGTGATCTCGCATAGATAAAAGCCAAAATGGCAGTTTCGAAAAAGTCTTATTGCGAAATGGACAATCTGAAGTAGGGTCCTGAGAAGCTTCGAAATTCGATTCGATTCGAAAATGTCTCAATGATTCTATTCCATTCGAGTTCCACTGATTCGGAAAATTCAAATCGTGGAGAAATTCTCAAAATCATACCAAGTGTCTCCTCGTGTACTCTTCTTCTATCATCGGGTTTCCTGTACAGGACACCATCACCCCTCCACCCTCCTGTACAGGAGACCCGATGATAGAAGAAGAGTTCAAAGATGCTCCGCGTCCGAAGCTACTGGGCTATTTCGCAGTTTTGAATGATTTGCTAAAAAACAGACGAGTTGCAGTTAAATACAAGACTTCAGTGGAGACCTGGCAATATTTACGATTGTAAGTGTAGTATCGTCAACTTTTAGAACGGTGAGATTCGACTCGGGATTCGCGTCGAATCGAAATTCTCTGTCTGATTCGATATTCGATTCGAAATTTGAGATTCGCAGGACCATAACCTCAAATATTTCATGTGGTGATGGTCAGACGGTAACATATGCTATTGGAGACGTAAACAAAGAAAAAAAAACTAAACTAGCTCTTGGCCAATCAGAGGGCGAGGAGTGTTGTCTTATTGGAACTTTGATGGATATAATAGTGTATGAGTACTCTTCGATGGCCGTTCCCTCGCACTCAACCACACCTCTCGTTGGAAATACTTCCTGCACCTATGTTTCTCATATCATTTTTCCCACTTCTCGTCTGGTGGTACGCATTGTCATTACAAGCACGTGTGCGTTGATTCAGCAAATAATAACGTCTTCACGTGGTACATTAGATAGATTATTTAAATTAAAGAAATTAATAGTTTATTTCTTCATCACCACATCCCTACTCACCCCAATTATTAGCTCACCTGGCCTAAAAGGCCATGTGAGCTTTTGCTATCACTTGGCGTCCGTCGTCTTCAGTCGTCCGTCGTCATCTTCACTGTAACCGCCGCGCCGGTGTGAACCAAACTTGGCAGGAATGGTCTATGGGAGGTCCTCTACAAACGATCCTCATTTTGTTTCCGTCGGATGAAAAACATGGCTTCCAGAGGCATTCTTTGATTCTGGTTGGTGGATTTTCAAAAATTTTCTCCTCTGAAACTGCCCGGCCAAATGTTTTGAAACTTTACATAAATGATGACTGGGACCCCCTCTACCAACGATCCACATTTAATGTTGATCGGGTTACAAACATGGCCGCAATTGCAGATTATAGTTACTATAGAAGACCTATGAGAAATCACATTTTCATCATCTTCTCAGGAACTACTGAGCCGACATAAACCAAACCTGGCAGGGATAGTCTGTGGGAGGTCCTCTACAAACAATCCCCATTTTGATCCCATGGGTTTGAAAACATGGCTGTCAGAGGCATTCTTTGATTCTGATTGGTGGATTTGAAAAATCTTCCCCTCTGAAACCACAGGGACAAATGTTTTGAAGCTTTGCATGGTTGATGACTGGGACCCCCTCTATCAACGATCCTCATTTAATGTTGATCGAGTTGCACACATGGCTGAAATTGTGGCTTATAGTTGCTATAGAAACACTATGGGAAATCACATTTTCATCTTCTTCTCTGGCACTACTCAGCCGACATGAACCAAACTTGGCAGGAATGGTCTGTGGGAGGTTCTCGGCAAATGATCCTAATTTTGTTCCCGTGGGTTGAAAAACATGGCCGCCAGGGGCATTCTTTGATTCTAATTGGTTAATTTTCAAAAACCTTCGCCTCTGAAACTGCCAGGCCAAATTTTTTGATACTTCACATAAATGATGACTGGAAACCCTTCTACCAACGACCCTCATTTAATATTGATCGGGTTGTAAACATGGCCGTAATTCCGGCTTATAGTTACTATAGAAACCCTATGGTAAATCACATTTTAATCTTCTTCTCTGGAACTACTTCGCCGACGTGAACCAAACCTGGCAGGAATAGCCTATGGGAGGTCTTCTACAAATGATTCTCATTTTGTTACCGTGCATCGAAAAACACGGCTGCCAGAAGAATTCTTTTATACTGAATGGTGGATTTTTAAAAATCTTCAGGACCAAATGTTCTGAAACTTTGCATGGTTGATGACTGGGCATCCTCTACTAACGTTCCTCAGTTAATGTGATTGGGTTACAAATATGGCCAAATTGCGGCTAATAGTTACTATAGGAACCCTATGGGAAATAACATTTTCATCTTCTTCTCTCGAACTATTAAGACAATGTTGGCAGGAATAGTCTATCGGAGGTCCCCTACAAACAATCTTCTTTTTGTTCCTGTCGGTTGGAAAACATGGCCACCAGAGGCATTCTCTCTTTCTCTTTGGTCAATTATGAAAAATGTTTTCTGAAACTACAAGCTAGGCCAAATGTTTTGAAACTTTGCTGTTACATGCTATCATGAAAATATAATCCTTATGCCGGCAGGGTAGATTGAAGAGTACAGTAAGTGGATAGTGGATTGTAACTAAATCACTTGTGCAGTGGAATACTCACCCAAACTATCAGTTTCAAATTCTGTACATCTGGACAAAAAAACCACAAGCAATGTGCCAGCCAATGGACCTCTGGGTTTAACAAGGAAGTCCATTGGTTGGAACTTTGCTTGTGATTGTTTTGCTTTGCAACAAATTTGCAGTTATTGTTTGGGTGGAATTTCCACTCTGTGGGTGGTTTTAGTGATAATACACTCCCCACGTACTGTAGCAGTTTTCTCCACTGAGAACTGGGACAATGATAAAATATTGTGCACAGTATTATATTGGGCTGCAACTGGAAATAACTTTGCTACTTTATGTTATCAGAAAAACTGTAAAGCTGTGATTGATGACAGGTTTTTGGAAAACTTGGTGTAATTTTATACTGGTCAGCATTCTCCACATTATTATTCTTTTGATTTAATCATTCATTCAAGATACACATAATGACAAATCCATTGAATAAAATGTTCTTCTTTGTATAACCTTTTACCAATCCAAAGTGCTTTGAAAGAGAGAACTGTCTGAAAAACTGTAATTTTCAAAATGTACTTTAACCTTTTTTTACTCATTTTTTTTTAAACAGAATCCATAAATGTGTGCTGGCACTATTTGGTAAACAGTATAACTATGATGCTGTTGATTTCTAACTTAACCCTGCACATATGGTTTCAGAGAAGTAGATATGAATTTCCAGCAATTATGGCTGGAATATTATGAAACGCAGTCTGCCTGTCCCCATCTGCCCGTCCATCCGTTCGTTCGTCTGTCTGCCTGCCTGTACCTGAAAGACTGCCTGCCTGCCTGCCTGCCAGCCTGCCTGCCTGCCTGCCTGCCTGCCTGCCTGCCTGCCTGCCTGCCTGCCTGCCTGCCTGCCCGCCCGAAGCCCGCCCGCCCACCCGCCAGCCTGCCTGCCTGCCCGCCCACGTGCCCACCCACACATCGCCTATATGCCTGCCGACGTGCCGGATTGGTCTGATTGGTCGATTTTAAAAAATCTCCTCCTCTGAAACTGCAAGGCCAAATGTTTTGAAACTTCACATGATTGATGACTGGGACACCCTCAACCAATGATCCCCATCTTCTTCGCTGATCCGGCGTGAACTAAACTTGGCAGGAATTGTCTATGGGAGGTCCTCTACAAATGATCCTCATTTTGTTCCCGTCGGATGAAAAACATGGCTTCCAGAGGCATTCTTTGATTCTGGTTGTATTTTCAAAAATCTTTTCCTCTGAAACCACCAGGCCAAATGTTTTGAAACTTCACATAAATGATGACTTGGAACCCCTCTACGAACGGTCCCCATTTAATGTTAATCGGGATACAAACATGGCCACAATTGTGGCTTACAGTTACTATAGACACCGGATCAGAAATCACATGTTCATCTCCTTCTCTGGAACTACTGAACCGACGTGAACCAAACCTCGCAGGGATAGTCTATGGGGGGCCCTCTACAAACGATCCTCGTTTTGTTCCCATGCGTTTCAAAACATGACCGCCTGAAGCATTCTTTGATTCTGATTGGTGGATTTTGAAAAATCTTCTCTGAAACCACAGGGCCAAATGTTTTTAAACTTTCCATGGTTGATGACTGGGATCCCCTCTACCAACGATCCTCCTTTAATGTTGGTCGGATTGCAAATATGGCTTCAATTGCAGCTTATAGTTACTATAGAAATCCTATGGGAAATCATATTTTCATCTTATTCTCTGGAATTACTCAGCCGACGTAAACCAAACCTGGCAGTGATAGTCTATGGGAGGTCCTCTACAAACGATCCTAATTTTGATCCCATGGGATTGAAACCATGGCCGCCAGAGGCATTCCTTGATGCTGATTGATGGATTTTGAAAAATATTCTCCTCTGAAACTGCCAGGCCAACTGTTTTGATACTTTACATAAATGATGTCTGGATCCCCCTCTACCAACGATCCTAATTTAATGTTGATCGGGTTGCAAACATGGCTTCAATAGCAGCTTATATTCACTCTAGAAACCCTATGGGAAATCACATTTACATCTTATTCTCTGGAACCACTGAGCCGACGTGAACCAAACCTGGCAGGAATAGACTATGGGAGGTCCTCTACAAACGATCCTCATTTTGATGCCATGGGTTTGAAAACATAGCCGCCAGAGGCATTCTTTGCTTTTGATTAGGGGGTTTTGAAAAATCTTCTCTGAAACCACAGGACCAAATGTTTTGAAACTTTGCATGGTTGATGACTGGGACCCCCTCTATCAACGATCCTCATTTAATGTTGATCGAGTTGCACACATGGCTGAAATTGTGGCTTATAGTTGCTATAGAAACACTATGGGAAATCACATTTTCATCTTCTTCTCTGGCACTACTCAGCCGACATGAACCAAACTTGGCAGGAATGGTCTGTGGGAGGTTCTCGGCAAATGATCCTAATTTTGTTCCCGTGGGTTGAAAAACATGGCCGCCAGAGGCATTCTTTGATTCTAATTGGTGGATTTTCAAAAACCTTCGCCTCTGAAACTGCCAGGCCAAATTTTTTGATACTTCACATAAATGATGACGGGAAACCCTTCTACCAACGACCCTCATTTAATATTGATCGGGTTGTAAACATGGCCGTAATTCCGGCTTATAGTTACTATAGAAACCCTATGGTAAATCACATTTTAATCTTCTTCTCTGGAACTACTTCGCCGACGTGAACCAAACCTGGCAGGAATAGCCTATGGGAGGTCTTCTACAAATGATTCTCATTTTGTTACCGTGCATCGAAAAACACGGCTGCCAGAAGAATTTTTTTATACTGATTTGTGGATTTTTAAAAATCTTCAGGACCAAATGTTCTGAAACTTTGCATAGTTGATGACTGGGCATCCTCTACCAACGTTCCTCAGTTAATGTGATTGGGTTACAAATATGGCCAAATTGCGGCTTATAGTTACTATAGGAACCCTATGGGAAATAACATTTTCATCTTCTTCTCTCGAACTATTAAGACAATGATGGCAGGAATAGTCTATCGGAGGTCCCCTACAAACAATCTTCTTTTTGTTCCTGTCGGTTGGAAAACATGGCCGCCAGAGGCATTCTCTCTTTCTCTTTGGTCAATTATGAAAAATGTTTTCTGAAACTACAAGCTAGGCCAAATGTTTTGAAACTTTGCTGTTACATGCTATTATGAAAATATAATCCTTATGCCGGCATGGTAGATTGAATAGTACAGTAAGTGGATAGTGGATTGTAACTAAATCACTTGTGTAGTGGAATACTCACCCAAACTATCAGTTTCAAATTCTGTACATCTGGACAAAAAAACCACAAGCAATGTGCCAGCCAATGGACCTCTGGGTTTAACAAGGAAGTCCATTGGTTGGAACTTTGCTTGTGATTGTTTTGCTTTGCAACAAATTTGCAGTTATTATTTGGGTGGAATTTCCACTCTGTGGGTGGTTTTAGTGATAATACACTCCCCACGTACTGTAGCAGTTTTCTCCACTGAGAACTGGGACAATGATAAAATATTGTGCACAGTATTATATTGGGCTGCAACTGGAAATAACTTTGCTACTTTATGTTATCAGAAAAACTGTAAAGCTGTGATTGATGACAGGTTTTTGGAAAACTTGGTGTAATTTTATACTGGTCAGCATTCTCCACATTATTATTCTTTTGATTTAATCATTCATTCAAGATACACATAATGACAAATCCATTGAATAAAATGTTCTTCTTTGTATAACCTTTTACCTATCCAAAGTGCTTTGAAAGAGAGAACTGTCTGAAAAACTGTAATTTTCAAAATGTTCTTTAACCTTTTTTTACTCATTTTTATTGAAACAGAATCCATAAATGTGTGCTGGCACTATTTGGTAAACAGTATTACTATGATGCTGTTGATTTCTAACTTAACCCTGCACATATGGTTTCAGAGAAGTAGATATGAACTTCCAGCAATTATGGCTGGAATATTATGAAACGCAGTGCCCGCCCACGTGCCCACCCACACATCGCCTATATGCCTGCCGACGTGCCGGATTGGTCTGATTGGTCGATTTTAAAAAATCTCCTCCTCTGAAACTGCAAGGCCAAATGTTTTGAAACTTCACATGATTGATGACTGGGACACCCTCAACCAATGATCCCCATCTTCTTCGCTGATCCGGCGTGAACTAAACTTGGCAGGAATTGTCTATGGGAGGTCCTCTACAAATGATCCTCATTTTGTTCCCGTCGGATGAAAAACATGGCTTCCAGAGGCATTCTTTGATTCTGGTTGTATTTTCAAAAATCTTTTCCTCTGAAACCACCAGGCCAAATGTTTTGAAACTTCACATAATGATGACTTGGAACCCCTCTACGAACGGTCCCCATTTAATGTTAATCGGGATACAAACATGGCCACAATTGTGGCTTACAGTTACTATAGAAACCGGATCAGAAATCACATGTTCATCTCCTTCTCTGGAACTACTGAACCGACGTGAACCAAACCTCGCAGGGATAGTCTATGGGGGGTCCTCTACAAACGATCCTCATTTTGTTCCCATGCGTTTCAAAACATGACCGCCTGAAGCATTCTTTGATTCTGATTGGTGGATTTTGAAAAATCTTCTCTGAAACCACAGGGCCAAATGTTTTTAAACTTTCCATGGTTGATGACTGGGATCCCCTCTACCAACGATCCTCCTTTAATGTTGGTCGGATTGCAAACATGGCTTCAATTGCAGCTTATAGTTACTATAGAAATCCTATGGGAAATCATATTTTCATCTTATTCTCTGGAACTACTCAGCCGACGTAAACCAAACCTGGCAGTGATAGTCTATGGGAGGTCCTCTACAAACGATCCTAATTTTGATCCCATGGGATTGAAACCATGGCCGCCATAGGCATTCCTTGATGCTGATTGATGGATTTTGAAAAATCTTCTCCTCTGAAACTGCCAGGCCAAATTTTTTGATACTTCACATAAATGATGACTGGAAACCCTTCTACCAACGACCCTCATTTAATATTGATCGGGTTGTAAACATGGCCGTAATTCCGGCTTATAGTTACTATAGAAACCCTATGGTAAATCACATTTTAATCTTCTTCTCTGGAACTACTTCGCCGACGTGAACCAAACCTGGCAGGAATAGCCTATGGGAGGTCTTCTACAAATGATTCTCATTTTGTTACCGTGCATCGAAAAACACGGCTGCCAGAAGAATTTTTTTATACTGATTGGTGGATTTTTAAAAATCTTCAGGACCAAATGTTCTGAAACTTTGCATGGTTGATGACTGGGCATCCTCTACCAACGTTCCTCAGTTAATGTGATTGGGTTACAAATATGGCCAAATTGCGGCTTATAGTTACTATAGGAACCCTATGGGAAATAACATTTTCATCTTCTTCTCTCGAACTATTAAGACAATGATGGCAGGAATAGTCTATCGGAGGTCCCCTACAAACAATCTTCTTTTTGTTCCTGTCGGTTGGAAAACATGGCCGCCAGAGGCATTCTCTCTTTCTCTTTGGTCAATTATGAAAAATGTTTTCTGAAACTACAAGCTAGGCCAAATGTTTTGAAACTTTGCTGTTACATGCTATTATGAAAATATAATCCTTATGCCGGCAGGGTAGATTGAATAGTACAGTAAGTGGATAGTGGATTGTAACTAAATCACTTGTGTTGTGGAATACTCACCCAAACTATCAGTTTCAAATTCTGTACATCTGGACAAAAAAACCACAAGCAATGTGCCAGCCAATGGACCTCTGGGTTTAACAAGGAAGTCCATTGGTTGGAACTTTGCTTGTGATTGTTTTGCTTTGCAACAAATTTGCAGTTATTGTTTGGGTGGAATTTCCACTCTGTGGGTGGTTTTAGTGATAATACACTCCCCACGTACTGTAGCAGTTTTCTCCACTGAGACTTTATGTTATCAGAAAAACTGTAAAGCTGTGATTGATGACAGGTTTTTGGAAAACTTGGTGTAATTTTATACTGGTCAGCATTCTCCACATTATTATTCTTTTGATTTAATCATTCATTAAAGATACACATAATGACAAATCCATTGAATAAAATGTTCTTCTTTGTATAACCTTTTACCTATCCAAAGTGCTTTGAAAGAGAGAACTGTCTGAAAAACTGTAATTTTCAAAATGTTCTTTAACCTTTTTTTACTCATTTTTATTGAAACAGAATCCATAAATGTGTGCTGGCACTATTTGGTAAACAGTATTACTATGATGCTGTTGATTTCTAACTTAACCCTGCACATATGGTTTCAGAGAAGTAGATATGAATTTCCAGCAATTATGGCTGGAATATTATGAAACGCAGTGCCCGCCCACGTGCCCACCCACACATCGCCTATATGCCTGCCGACGTGCCGGATTGGTCTGATTGGTCGATTTTAAAAAATCTCCTCCTCTGAAACTGCAAGGCCAAATGTTTTGAAACTTCACATGATTGATGACTGGGACACCCTCAACCAATGATCCCCATCTTCTTCGCTGATCCGGCGTGAATTAAACTTGGCAGGAATTGTCTATGGGAGGTCCTCTACAAATGATCCTCATTTTGTTCCCGTCGGATGAAAAACATGGCTTCCAGAGGCATTCTTTGATTCTGGTTGTATTTTCAAAAATCTTTTCCTCTGAAACCACCAGGCCAAATGTTTTGAAACTTCACATAATGATGACTTGGAACCCCTCTACGAACGGTCCCCATTTAATGTTAATCAGGATACAAACATGGCCACAATTGTGGCTTACAGTTACTATAGAAACCGGATCAGAAATCACATGTTCATCTCCTTCTCTGGAACTACTGAACCGACGTGAACCAAACCTCGCAGGGATAGTCTATGGGGGGTCCTCTACAAACGATCCTCATTTTGTTCCCATGCGTTTCAAAACATGACCGCCAGAAGCATTCTTTGATTCTGATTGGTGGATTTTGAAAAATCTTCTCCTCTGAAACCACAGGGCCAAATGTTTTTAAACCACAGGGCCAAATGTTTTTTTTCAGCCGACGTAAACCAAACCTGGCAGTGATAGTCTATGGGAGGTCCTCTACAAACGATCCTCATTTTGATCCCATGGGATTGAAACCATGGCCGCCAGAGGCATTCCTTGATGCTGATTGATGGATTTTGAAAAATCTTCTCCTCTGAAACTGCCAGGCCAACTGTTTTGATACTTTACATAAATGATGTCTGGATCCCCCTCTACCAACGATCCTAATTTAATGTTGATCGGGTTGAAAACATGGCTTCAATAGCAGCTTATATTCACTCTAGAAACCCTGTGGGAAATCACATTTACATCTTATTCTCTGGAACCACTGAGCCGACGTGAACCAAACCTGGCAGGAATAGACTATGGGAGGTCCTCTACAAACGATCCTCATTTTGATGCCATGGGTTTGAAAACATGGCCGCCAGAAGCATTCTTTGCTTTTGATTAGGGGGTTTTGAAGAATCTTCTCCTCTGAAACCACAGGACCAAATGTTTTGAAACTTTGCATAGTTGATGACTGGGACCCCCTCTACCAACTATCCTCATTTAATGTTGATCGGCTGCATACATGGCCGCAATTGCGGCTTATAGTTACTATAGAAACCCTATGGGAAATCACATTTTCATCTTCTCTGAAACTACTGAGCCAACGTAAACCAAACCTGGCAAGGATAGTTGATGGAAGGTCTCCTACAAACACTCCTGATTTTTGTTACTGTGCATCAAAAAACATGGCTGCCAGAAGCATTTTTTGACATTGATTGGTGGAGTTTGAGAAAATGTTATCCCCTGAAACCACAGGGCCAAATGTTTTGAAACGTTGCATGGTTGATGACTGAGACTCCCTCTATCAACATTACTCATGTAATGTTGATCGGGTTGCAGACATGGCTGAAATTGTGGCTTATAGTTACTATAGAAACCCTATGGGAAATCACATTTTCATCTTCTTCTCTGGAACTACTGAGCTAATGTGACCCAAACCTGGTAGGGATAGTCTATGGCAGTTCCTCTATAAACGCTCCTCATCTTTTTCTCTGGAACTACTGAACCGACATGAACTAAACTTTGCAGGAATGGTCTATAGAAGGCCCTCTGTAAACAGTTCTCTTTGGGTTCCCGTCGGTTGGAAAATATGGCCACCAGAGACATTCTCTGATTCTGATTGATGGATCTTGCAAAAATCTTACCGTCTGAAACTACAAAGTCAAATGTTTTGAAACTGCACCTGATTGAGGACTGTGACACCTTCTACCGATGGTCCTCATGTAAAGGTGATGTAATGTTGCAAACGTGGCCACAATTGCATCTCATAGTTGCCATGCAAAGCCTATGGAAAATCGCATTTTTATATGTAGTTCCAGGTGAGTGATTACAGGCTCTTTAGAGCCTTTAGTTTAAAATTCGTTTTTGCTAGAAATCAATACGCTTTAACCCAGAGTAAGGTGGTTTGTTTATTAGAGGTTTGGACTTAGCAAAAGGTCGTAGCTTCGATCCTGACCGCGCCATCTGCGTTATGACCTTGGACAAGACACTTAATCGGTACTGCTCAAGTGAGAGAACGGTGGCGCGATGTGCTAATGTGTACTGCACGTCGATGGAACACAATCCTTACCTAACGCAACGGCCCAAACCGGTCAGCGCTATTCACAAATATTGCCATTCCGTTTTCATTATTTTTTCATTTCTTGCCTCAAAAACAAAGCTTATGACCCCTCATTGGAACGAGCTCGTTTTGACGCCAAAAAATAAAAAAAAAATAGTTTCTCAATAATTTTGTTTGGAAGTGCCGTTTGCTTTTCATGTTAGGTAAACCTGCATGTATGTGTTTAGTAAGGTGGAGAATCCGACCATTAGTCGCCGCTACACGCTAGTTCTCAACCGTAAAAAAACTGTCTGGCGACATTGTTTCACTTTGCTGTTGAAAGTGTCGTTGAAATCCAATAAATAAATAAGTGCAATGCCAATCTCCCGCCACCTAAATCCAAAAACAGCTGGTTTGCAGTTCCATTTATGATATCACCGTAAATAAGCTATATATTAAATTTGGAAAATATATCTTGACCGGTTTTCTTTGAAATGTTATGACAAGAAATGATAATGTGATTACTAGAAAGTCCAACAAGTGCATTAACTCTTGAAGATACACTTGGACACAGCTGGTTCGTAATCCCCTTCATGATATTACCACCATGAAGCTAAATGTCAATTTTTTTAAATATGTGATGACAAGATCAATTCTGAATCTAATTCTGGAACACGACTGGTTCGCAATCCCTTTATGACATTATCACCCAATAGCTATATAAGTAAAATTTAGAAAAAACATGGATACGGGCGGCGCACAGACGGGAGGACGGACGGAAAAGCGCGGACGGACAGACGGACGAACGGATGGACGAAACCCATTCCTATGCTCCCCCACCCCCTCCCACTACGTGGCGGCGGATAATAAATAATGCGTGTAAACCTGTTACCTAATACGAATAGAGGACGCTTGAAAATATGGTTTCTAAAAATACTCATTTCTTGCCTCAACAATATATTTTTTAACCATTCAATGGAAGGAGTCCGACGAGTTCGTTCTAATGGGGGATCAAAAGCTATGTGTTGGAGGAAAACATGAATATAACAATTACATGATCTTGGTGGGCATTGTGGTTTATTGGCGGCCAAACAGAAATGATTAACAGCCCGGCAGCTTATAAGCTGCCCAAGACGCAGAGGAGCAGGTGGGGAGGGGGGGGGATTGTTAATCATTTTTAGCGTGCCGTTAATAAACCGCAATGCCCGACAAAGTCATGTTGTTACTATTATTACCACGGTTGATCCTGAGAATAGTCTAAAGCGTCAAAAGGAGTGATATTATAATTTGTTATTTATTGGGGTTTAAAGACAGTTTCGACAGCCGAGATCACCTCGTGTCTGACAGTTTTACGAGTGGAAGAACCCTGAGAGAATCATCGAGCAGCGGCGAGCAACTGTGAGACTCCCCAACGTACCAACTTCGTACAAGCAGGGTTAGCATTGGCTGAAGACAAGTGCACCATCCACGGGTAGTACATCTTAGTACACAGAGCCACCGTGCCCCCATGTGGGCAGTCGGGGGAAAGAAGTGGCGAAGAATGAGAAAGAAACAATTCTATTTCATTGGTCGTCGTTTGTCAAAGTCATGTGACGTGTCGGGTTGTTATTGAAATCCTTAACCCATCAACGGCTCGACACTTTACGTGGTTTGTTCTGATGAGCTTTTCTGCCCTATCTAGCTGCGTTATTATACTACAGAACGCCCATTAAAGTGGTAATAATAAATAACTAGAGGCTCTACAGAGCCTGTAATCGCTCACCTGGAACTACATATAAAATGTGATTTCCCATAGGCTTTCCATGGCAATTATGAGTTGCAATTGTGGCCATGTTTGCAACATTACATCAACATTACATGAGGATCATTGGTAGAAAGTGCACCAGTCTTCAATCACGTGAAGTTTCAAAACATTTGAATCCATCAAACAGAATCATAGAATGTCTCTGGTGACCATATTTTCCAACCAACGGGAACAAAAATAGGATCGTTTGTTGAGGGCCTCCTATAGACCATTCTTGCCAAGTATGGTTCACGTCAGCTCAGTAGTTCCAGAGAGAAAATGAAAATGTGATTTCCCATAGGTTTTTTTTCTATAGTAAGTGTAAACCGCAATTGTAGCCATGTTTGCAATATGATCAACATTAAATGAGGAACGTTGGTGGAGGGTGTCCCAGTAATCAACCATGCAAAATTTCAAAACATTTGGCCCTGTGGTTTCAGAGGAGAAGAGTTTTCAAAATTGACCAATCAGAATCAATGAAAGCTTCTGGCGCCACGTTTTTCACCCAACAGGAATAAAATGAGTAACAGTTGTAGAGAACCTCTCATAGACAATGCCTGCCAAGTCTGGTTCACATTGGCTCAGTACTTTCGGTGAAGATGATGAAAATGTGATTTCCTATAGAGTTTCTATAGTAATTATAAGTTACAATTGCAGCCATAATTGCAACCCGATGAAGATTAAATGAGGAGGGGGGTTACATTCATCAGTCACACTAAGTTTCCAAACCATTTGGCCTTATAGTTTCAAAGCAGGTTTTCTTGAAAATGCACATATTTATGAATTCTGTTTCAACAAAAAATCAACAAAAGAAGGTTAAATATTTTGAAAATTACAATTTTTTCAGGAAACACATTTTACTCCAATTTTGTCAAATCTTAAGAGATATACAATAATTACTGTCATCTAAGCTGACATGATTGGAAGAGGATATAAACAAAACTTCCATGGTTTTCCAAACACCTGTCATCAATCAGTATTTTCTAACAAGTAACTTGAGAAGAATAATACATGTATCAACATTCAGTTGCACTTGTTTACAGTACAAGTCAAAATAAGTTGTAGGATAATCCTATAAACTATGCATCTTTCTCTTCCTACACTGCTTATCAGAAGCTGACATCATTTTCTGGAAAGCTCTCACTGATAGCTTTCCAGAAAATGTCAGATTCTGATCTTGCCAGTGCAGTAGCTGCAGTTTACTTAGTTTATTGCAGTCATGCTACTGCTTATTTTGACTTGTACTGTATACAAAATATTTTGGGGTTTTTTCCCCAGTTCTCAGAGGAGAAAACTGGAACCAAACCTTCCCAGATTTTCAAAAACGAGTATTTTGCTGACAGTACCGATCTTCCTGCAGACAGGAGAGGCATTGGGTTAAGCATTAGAATAAAGCCTCTGGCGGCCACATATTTCCATCCTCTCATAGACCATTCCTGCGAAGTTTGGTTCGGCTAAGTAGTTCCAGAGAAGAAGATGAAAATGTGATTTCCCATAGGGTTTCTATAGTAACTATAAGCTGCAATTACGGCGATGTTTAGAACCCGATCAACATTAAATGAGGATCGTTGGTAGAGGGGGGCCCATGCATCATTTATGTGAAGTATTAAAAAATTTGGCCTGTCAGTTGCAGAGAAGATTTTTGAAAATCCACCAACCAGAATCAATGAATGCCTCTGGCGGCCATATTTTTCAACCCACGGGAACAAAATGAGGATCGTTTGCAGAAAACCTCCCATAGACCATTGCTGCCAGGTTTGGTTCATGTATTGTGAAATTTTGTTAGGAACTAGCAATAATTATTACATAAAATGCCCATTCAATTTATACCCCCATTCCAGTTTACTTCGTTTTTGCAACGTACAGTATTTTCATGTATCGCATATTTCACAATGTTTACAGTAGAGTATCATCTCCCGGTAAAAATATTTCATCTACTTACATTAATTCATGCATCGTCATGACTCGCAACCGTATCCCAGTTATCCATTGGTTCACTGTAACTTATGTGCAAACAGTTTGTATGCTGACAAAGTTTAAATGTTAATATTTCTTCCGTTTCATCTCACAGAACGTTAGAATTTCCAGGCACGTCTTGCAATATTCCAAGCTATTTCGGAAAATACTAGTCGCGTGAGTTGCTGTCCTTGAACCTTAAACGCTCGCGACATTCCAATGGTTATTACGTCACGTTAACTCTCTGCATACTATCGTTCTGTTAAAACTTTGTTTCTCTTTGGATTTTACTTATATTCTAACCTTTAAACCAAAATCTAAATTATAATTAAATACCTTATCGGGCGCGGAGATTGGAATATTTTATTCATTTTTATATTAATTCAGCTTACAGTTTATTCATCACTAGGAATACGTTTTACGAGGTCAGATTGTGAGTTTCGTTCCTATATAAGGCAGCGACGCCACAATCTAACGTCTGAAAGCATCTTCTGCAATCCTACAGTTAGCCGCGCCACACTGTCAGGTATATACCCCCTTCCCTGGGGTAGAGCTTGGGTGGGTACCATCATGAAGTTATCTTAGTTTATCTTATACCTATTGAAGATATAGCCCATGTGTTATAGATTATCTATAACACATACCCCTATGTCATATAGCTTGGAGAACATTTTGAGTCGACATTTTGACACGAAATCATCCCCAAAACCCTTTTAAAAATGCAGAAGGAGAACATTTTGAGTCGACATTTTGACACGAAATCATCCCCAAAACCCTTTTAAAAATGCAGAAAAGAACAAAAATGGTCGGTATAAGATAAATACAACAATACCATAGTGTGTTTTGATATGTTTGATATCTCAACTCGTTGAAAGTGAGTTTTTTTTCGCTCGGCAAGCCTCGCGAAAAAAACTCACTTTCAACTCGTTGAGATATCAAACATATCAAAACACACTATGTATTATCGTATATATATTATATCATCAGTTATTAAGTCCCGTTTTTAGTGTCCGTTCTTGGATTTAGTGCAGCGACGCAATGCCAACACTAATTAAATTATACATCTATTTCGGACATCCTAGAACGGCGTAATGCTGTCGTTAAATTATCTGTTGTTAACCCTTTACGGTTTACCAACAGTAGATTCCTAATATTTTCAAATACTTTCCGCCTTGAACTCAGCTTATGGCTAAATTATTTCGGGCCAATTCAGTGAGAGCCTCACACAATTAACTCTCTGTTTTCCGATTCGGTTCATGGCAAATTGCCATCGTTCTGAGATATCTATCCATTCCGAGGGGGCGTAATGCCTCAAGTGTTTGAATAAATGTTCCTGAATAATGAATTTCTAAAACTTTTGTTGATTGTGTCAACACTTACAACAGTATTTTTAGGCTATTTTAAATGATGCAATATCATAATAAATTTTATAGTGTTGATTCAATCAATTACATTTTACCCCTTTATCCACGTATGCTATTTAAGTGATGCTTATTCTGAAGTGGTGTAATATCCCAGCGAATAAGCAACCTCCCGTGTGAGGGTTATTTTAACCATTTATGTACCCTGTCCCATTGTCCCTGTGTATTATGTATCTCTGTCTAATGACAGTATGTGGTGTGGCCACAGATGAAGAATGCAGATTAAAGAATTTAACAGATTTGAATCGTATTTATCTATTAAAGAATAACCCTTTATTTTGTGGCATTCTCCCTGGTGTGTGAAAACCTGAACCCATGTCCTGACAGTCTACTACAGGGGTTTTAGCACACAGCATGCTGCCTTTTGGTAATGGTGTCAGTTAATTTATAGCAGCTCTTGGTGGATTTCTGTCCCCAGTCCATAGGGAGTCTTAAGTCATAATTGTCGGTAATTATCCTAATGGGTAAAGTCCTTGTTTGCCACAACTGGTGTCAGAAGTAGGATCTTCTGTTAGTGGAAAATTATATCTAAAAAGTTAATCGATATTTGGACCCATTGGCTAAATTGAAAGAATTGTATTCTTCCTGCATATTCGTGTATTAAAAATGTCCTTTGAAAATTATTTCAGGTTGTATTATCAGAAGTATTCTTCAGACGTTAACTGCAGATTATTATTTCTCGATATAGTTAACCCTTTCCATTTATGCTTCCAAATGGGATTCACCGCTTCCAGACCTTGGGGCCTTAACAGTTACATGTAATTTATTGAGGGATTGTAATAGTCCCCACAAAACATTCGATAGACTGTAATAGTCTCCATAAAACTTTTGAGAGGCTGCAATAGTCTCCACAAAATTTTCGAGGGATTGTCATAGTCCCCACAAATACTTTTGAGAGGCTGCAATAGCCTCCACAAAATTTTCGAGGGATTGTAATAGTCCCCACAAATACTTTTGAGAGGCTGCAATAGCCTCCAAAACATTTTCGAGGGATTGTAATAGTCCCCACATGACTCCATAGAGGCTGTCATATTCGCCCTTAAACACGTTAAGGATGGAATTAATTTGTAAATATCTAAATTCAGGGTTATTGTAATTTTTAGTATTCTTGAGAGGTTCCTTTAATTAAATTTCTTATAATAAACTCAATCAAAAAATTTTGAGAATAAATTAAATACTTACTGCATACTATCATAGACGCATTCAGTAAAATGGAACTTAGATCAAAATTGATGCCTTCAAATTTAGAGGCAGGAGATTTTAATACAGATGAATGCACTTCTTCATTTAATAGAATGGTTGGGGCAACCCCTGGACAGGCAGATACAAATGTAAGTGTAAAGTCTCAACCTGATTTGGCATTAATAGATAAAGTAGCAAATAAAAAACATTTTAGTCACTCAGACAAACAAAATTGTGGGGGTATGTTACTTCAACAAGCATACGTAGTAAATAGTCAGTCAGTCACCCCTGCTTCAAGCAATTGTTTGGCAAGTTCAGCTGAAAATACCAGGTTCACATCTAGAGATCTTAATGAGTCACAAAGCAATTACAAAAATGTAAAGGGTCAATCTCCACCCAAGATAAAAGTTACAACAGACTGTGTCATCACTAGCTTTTAATAGAGATAATGATATGGCACATGGACCTCATCAAAATTCTCAGTTGAATAATAACTTTCAAGGCCCTACAGCACACACATCTCATAATGCGGTTAACGATTTGTCGGTAAATAATAGACGACAATTTAGTGGCACAAACGAGAATTATTCGATAGGTGAAAATAATCAAAGATCCACACTGGGTGGTATCCAAGAAAATTATTTGGCATTTCATTCTGATCGCCCGATCGGATATCGGCAAAATAATAATAATAATGACATACATAGAAATTTGCCTTGTAATGAGCCTAAACCTAAAATACCAATTTTTAACGGAAAGAGTGACTGTGACTCTGTTTGGGTACAGTTTCAAGTAATGGCACAGAGGTTTAGCTGGAGTGACGAAGGACAAGGAGAAAGATTGTTGTTCTGTCTGAGAGATGATACACTAACATTTGCTGCCAATTTGTCACAAAGGACGAGAATGGATGTAAGCACATTTGCTGCTGCCATGAAATGAAGATTTGGTGATCAAGATGCTAGCAGAAACATATAGAGCTAAATTACAAAATCTCAGAATGCAATCATCTGAGAGCCTGCAAGAATTTGCTTCTCGCGTATCATTATTGATGTCAAAGGCCTACCCAGGGCTGGAGAATTCTAAATTGTTCATAGATTTATCTATAGAGCACTTTTTGAATGGGATACCTTATCAGACAATCTCATATCATGTAATGACAAAGAAACCACAAACAATAGAACAAGCCATAGAAATGATTGCATGGCATGAATGCTGTAGATGGGGATTACACAAGAAATCCTCTGTTAGGAACATGTACCTGGATGGCGATACAGGAGATAACAGTGCTGATAGCACCTGTTCTGTGAATTACAGCCCAGACGAAGCAGACTTACGGAGAGTGAATGGCAAGAGATTTGTTACAGAAGAAAGACTGCATCAGTCTGGTCTGGAACTAAAAGAGTCAATTTTTAAGGAGCTGAAAAAGACCTTAATAGAAGAGCTAAAAGTTCTGATAGCTCAAGAGATTAAGACAGCAACAAGTACCGGTACACGAAAAGAGAGCAATACCAAGGAGTATGACAATAGGACAATTGTAGATAAAGGTAGAAATAGAGAGACAGAGAAAATATTTAGAAGTGCACAGGGAGAGCCTGTCACTTGTTACTCATGCAAGTAGATAGGGCATTTCATTTACGAGTGTCCAAAGAAAAGAAATAGGCCTAATTACCATGGGAACAAATGTTTTAATAGAGCTGCGGCTCAACCAAGGCATGACAAAGTGAATTTAAACTAGAATGGGCTAAATCTGTCGGCCAAGGTTTAGCCTCAAGTTTTGAAGATGAATATAGTCATGACTTAGGAACAACTATAGAGGAGAATGAGATACCTAGTGACACAAATGATTTGACGTGTCTAATCAAGAGTAAGGAGAAAAGTCAGAGTACCAAGGCACAAGGTAGTAATAAGTGTCAAAAGGATCCGAAATCAAATGGAGAAACAACTATTGCTGAGACTAATGATATTGATCACACAGACTGTAGTAATTGCCATTGGTACCAAGATGATACGGCTGTATGAGAGGAGAGGATAATTAATTGAAGAAAAGTACAGGGTCTACCATTGATTTTGTAAATATGTCCAATCATACCAATCAAAATGTTCAGTTCTGGAGTGAGGAAGATGCAGGAGAGTATCACAAAATCCCAACAGTCGCCACTGCATTAGGGGCCTCAGCACTGATGACTGTGGGGAATGGAAATCGGATTTGCAGTTAAAACATATCTGGACAAGGGGAGAACTCAACTGACCATCCTCTGAGTGAGAAAGCCTACAGTGTAACAAAAACTAGTATGTTAGAAAGAAGCAATGAAGACACCAATGTTGAGATGTCAAATGGAAAAGCAATATCTCCGCTCTCAAAATTCACTGATCAAGGGGCAAATATGAACAGTAGCCCATTAACAATAGTGATTGATCGGGTGAGAGCAGTAACAATGAGTGTACAAATGAAGATTGAGGGGCAATCAGTTAGAGCTGTAATAGACACTGGAGCAGAGGTTACAGTTTTAAGCGAAATTGCGGATAATAAATTGCCTGTACACTGTAGACCACCTCTTCAGCAGGCCAAGCTGGACTTGGTTGTTGCTGAAGCTGGTAAAAAAATGGAATCACTCGGAACCATAGCAGCCAAAATAAATATTGGTGAAAATTTATTTAATTGGACCCTGTATGTCGCTCCAATAAGAGATGAATTGTTAGCCCAAGAACATTAGGTTTCACTAGGGGAAAAAATCGGAGAAAGCTGATTTTTTCAGGGAATGTCGAGTACATGTCACTGAACGATTAGACAAAAGTCCCCTAAAATCCCAGTTGAGCTTTTTTTCTACAGCCTTTTTTCGAAAACGCGTTTGAAAAAAATAAAAAAAAATCGCACGAACTTTGTAACCTCGAATTGATCCAACTGTATTTTTTGATTTACGCGTATTTCGAGCTACATAATGTCTAATATACATTTACCTAGAGGAAAATGTGCATTCTGTGACAATTTCTGCGAAAAATTATTGAAAATTCACAAAAAAGTATCGGATTTACGCAAAAAATGACGATTTTCCTAACGGATTTGCCCAAAGGGTCGTAGTACAGAACGGGATGTTAGTTGGACAGACGATAAAAAATCCACCACCATTTGAAGACTTTTATCATTGCTTACAAAATAGACATTATGGAATACCCCCTCTGCTTCTGGCCGAGTTCCCCTTTTGGCATAAAATTCGTCAGCATGAGAACTCAACTATTTTCGGGCTTGGGACCGAACAGATACGTCTGTGTCTGGCAGCATTAGATCAATAAATAATATTTACAGAATGTACAAAAATCAATAAATAATATTTACAGAATGTACAAATCAATCAACATGGATTAAGTTACATTGACTATTATCAACGCTATATACAGAAATGACATGACCTATATACATATTATTCATCGAACTCAGAAATTTCCGACAGGACAGTGTTTCTGTGGTTGTTACAAGAATCCGAACTGCAATTACACAAACCTGAGCAAGAGAGTCCTGCCTTCTTACACCCACACCTTTTTGTACAAGCACTCTTGCAACCACAACTGATCAGATTCAGTAGGTTATCGGGGGCACACGGCTTTGTGGCTGCAGTCGGTACAAGAAGTCCATTGTCTAGCGACCACCCCCAATCCGTCGGAGGAAGCGAAGTGCCCAGCCATTGTTGGACCTGGAGATAACATCTGTAGACATGTTGTTGTGCAGCATCGCTGCTTGGTGGGAGTGAGGCTAGGTCGATGGGTTTATTCAGTGTAGATTTTGCTTCATAACGCTTGTAAGTGACATATCTATATTGGTCGAGAGAGGAAACAGTTTTACTCCCGTATAAGATCAGGAGAAGTTGTTCCCCGGCAGCGGCTACTGCACTTGGTGTACTGTCATCCGCCAAAATTGTGTTGACATACTGTTGTGAGTCGCTAGTAACATCGGAGACAATTGTACTGAATACTTTCTTCTTACCAACTCGAAAGAGTGCAGAAGTAGTGTCACAACCACTTATAGAATGTGCTACAAGGAGGTTGCTTCTATGGTCACCCATTTTGGTTGCTATTTCACTAACTGAAACTAGTAAGTTTGGGGTAATGGAATACATCATGTGAATATTACATCCCGGTTGAACTCGAGAGGTAAGAATGACTAACAAGTCTGTGTCTGTTCCCACAACGACAACATTGTTGTCATCTTGAGCGATGTCAAGTGCAGTTTCGGCTATCAGTACATCAGCATCAGCCTCGGCCTGCTTGGACTGAATATTGATAGCAGATAGCTCCTGCATTAGAAGATCGATCAGTTGGGTTTTGTTCTTGGCATTTGCAAGGAAATCGGATTGGGGTGTGGTGGCTGGTACCTTTGTCGACATTGTACAAGCATAACCATCAAAAACAACCACGACGTTCGCCCCAAAATGTCTCACTAGATAATTGGAATATGATGTACATATGTCCTTATATGACGACTGTTTAGGCCATACAACTGCCCTCAATAAAAATCCACCATCTACAACGAACCGAGAATGTTCTGGGATTTTAGTTTGCTCGGAACCGTATGTTTTGAGGATCTTACCGAGCGTGCTTTTCTGTGTCTTCCTCATTCCAGCAGAATCAAACAATGCTGGTGGTTTCGGGGCGAGTTCCTATTTGAGATACTCTTCCATCTCTGCTTGTGACTGAATAACACATGTGATGCGGTTGAACAGAATTGTGGGGTCAATCACTACCTTACTTCCACGGACTTTGATGCTATTTGCCATCGATGCGAAAGACTTCACAGTGTCAACACGTCGTAGTTTGATGCTGTTGAACGTTTTGCTTACAACATTCGATACGCAACATTCACCAATTTTGCGAACTTGGTCACAGTTCACAGTTTCGTCGGCCACAAGCCCGGTCGCTATAGAGACTAATTGTAGTGGATCTCTATTCTGAAAGGGGGAATGCACTCTGAGCCAGTTCAATAATTTGGTGATATCATTGGCATCAGTCAATTGTGAACTTTGACGGAGATCCCGATGTTGTTCGCCATGACCAGTGTGAACATGAACAAAATTTTCGAGAGCATTACATATCGGAGGGCAAAGAGGTAGTCCATTCACCCATTTCGCAACAGTGCTATCGGTTATTCCCCTGCCATGTGTGAGACCACCAGGGAGCTTGAACATTCTCATTAAACACTGCTCTGTGGTCTGATCAGAATATATCCCGTCCCAGAATTTATCTGAGCGCCTTATGGTAAAGTAACCTTTCTCAGTGAACAACTTCAAATCATCCTGTTGCATTATTTCTGTTAGCTCATTCATCTGCTGCAAATAGAGATGAGAACTTTTTGCGTATGCAAAATGACCACCTACGTGAAATACTGGAATCATATTGCGAACACAATATGTGTGGAGTTCCCAGTCGCCTGTGCGCTCTGCTCTCAAGAACAACAGGAGAAGACCTATTTGCTCGTAGTATTGTACCCAAAGCTTTCCTGTGCGTCCTACGGACGCATTCTGGAGCAGTTCGTGTAATTTTGACAGTAGATGGTTGACACTTTCTTGATTGACAGCGTCAGCTGTTGTACAGTCACCTCTGGCAAGTCCACAGAATATTTCATTGACTTCTGTGCAGTCTATGTTATCTAGTGTTCGGCTTTCTTCAAACACAAGTTTTGTAATGGCAATTTGTGTTAGCAAATGGGCACGAACTGCTCTTGAATATGCATGACCACTGATCAAATGATGGATTGACCCACCAGCATAAACAGTCCCCCAAAGTTCATCCAAGCCGCTACCAGCCATGATCGAACCAATTGCCCCTAAATATGACATAATCATATGGAAGCCGCCGAGTCTAACGAAAACTTTTGTCAACTTATCTGACGAAGACACAATCTACACTGCTTTCATATAAAGTGGTTGGTCAAACGTCACTGCAATGCATCTTGAGTGTAGGCGAACACCACATTATGTGATTTAATCGAACATGGAAATTGAAACAATGATGCTATAATACGGTATTTGAATGAGAAAAGTCGATGCCGTTTGAATTTGAGTTTAGGGGGTATGGTTAATATTTCACACGTTTCACCAGTTCATTATGGAATAAATGACTATTGTTATATATCATTATAAAGCCACTGCTTTTCTGCAATTTTTGATATATAATTCAACTCCCAAAGTAGTCGTAGATTTGATTTAATGGACGTTGTGTACCGTTGTGTGTATGAAAACAATAAATTTTTTTTCGTAATTTTGTACATTTTCGTGAATATTTCACCATTGAGTGTGAGGATTGGTACAAAGTTGGCATTTTCTGTTGTGGATATGTATTCTCAATATAATTCAGCACGATATTTATGATTCTCACCCTACTAAGGCGAATAAGAATGAGAAATATGGAGCTGGGTCGAATTTTTTTTAAAATTTTTTTTTTCATCAAAAAAACGCTATAACTAAAAAAGCTCAACTCGGATTCGCGGGGACTTTTCACACTTTATCCGCAATGTGTGTCCAGGAAACACATAAAAAAAAATCAGCTTTCTCCGATTTTTTTCCTTACTTTCTCATTTTTATGTCTAATGTGCCTGGACTATGTTGTTGGGATGTGATGTAATAGATGCGAAAGACATCACACTGAATACCAAACATGGATTAGAAATAGCAAGTCAATGGATTGACTGCGAGGTTACTCGAAACAAGGTTTCTAGAGTAATATTAGACAAATCCATAACCATTCCAGCTACATCAGAATTTATTTCTAAAGGGTGTATAGCGAAGGGAGAAAATGCTCCCATTGTGGATTGTATGGCACTGGAACCAACGGTTGAAGATAATAGGCAAATAATGGTAGCACGGTTTTTGATTGACCCTACAAAGGAGGGAATCCCCGTACGATTAGTAAATACATCAGACACACCCATTAAGCTGAGAAAAGGTTATGTACTAGGAGAGTTACACCAAGTAGAGGAAATTGGTAGGGCGGTAGGAAATGTAAACCCTACTTTACGGGCCCAAATACCGAAAGTAGAAGACAAGAAAAATTTAGGCTGTACACAAAAAGTTAGTAAGAGGAGTAATAAGGAGTGCAGCCTAACTGAGGAATCACATGAAGATGATGTAGGCAAAACAGGGAGGAGGGCCGAACCTTCCACATTGCCTGTCCATCTTGAGGACTTGTATACTAAATGCTGCGAAAATCTACCACCAGGCGAGGCAATATTATAGCTAAAGACTCTGCTTATTAAGCATAAACATGCATTTGCAAAGAATAAGATGGATTTCGGAAACTGTTCATTAAATGAACATGAAATTAATACATCAGGAGCAATGCCCAGCAGACAGCCACTGAGAAAGACACCTCAAAGTTTGAAAATGAGGAAGAACAGTATTTAAAGGAGCAACTAGAGCGTGGGGTTGTTCAGACCTCAACATCAGCATGTGCCTCTCGAGTTGTTTTAATACGCAATAAGATGGATCTGTCAGGTGGTGCATGGATTATCGCAGATTAAATGACGTAACAGTTAAGGATGCTTATCCATTACCAAGGACTGACATGTGTTCAGATTGTCTGGCCACGGCAAAGTATTCAGCACACTAGATTTACAAAGTGGTTATTGGAAAATCAAGATTAGCGATAAAGACATGGCAAAAACTGCCTCCATGACCAAATATGGTTTGTTCCAGTATACCAAGATGCCTTTCGGATTGGCAACACTGCCAACAGCGGCAAGTACATTCCAGCGATGCATGGAATTAATTTTTAGAGGCCTTCAGTGGCAAACATTATTCATATATTTGGACGATATAATAGTGATAAGTTCCACATTGAAAGATCATTTTGAAAGGCTTGATGAAGTATTTAGACATCTGGGAGAGGCAGGGCTAAGCTTAAGCCTACAAAATGCCAGTTATTCAAGGAAGAAGTCCTATTTTGGGCCACGTTGTTGGCAAGGAATGGTTAAAGCCAAACCCAGAATTGATCTCAAAAGTATTAAGTTGGAACCCACCCAAAAATGTGAAGGAAGTCCAACAATTTTAGGTCTCTGTAATTACTACAGAAGATACATTTATAAGTTTAGTGAGATTGCATTACCTCTGAGCAGATTAACTAGGAAAGATACTATTTTCAAATGGAAGAATGAGTGCCAAGATGCATTCCTCAGTCTGAAGGAAAAGCTTTGTAAAGCTCCTGTCCGAGCCTACCCATTACCCACCTGTACTTACATTTTCGATACTGATGCATCAAATGTAGGCATTGGAGCGGTATTGTCACAAGTACAAGATGATACAGAAAAGGTAATAGCCTATGTATCAAAAAAGCTAGACAAGCCACAACAAAGATATAGTGTCACGAGAAGAGAATTACTTTTATGCAGTAATAACATTTATACACCAATTTAGACACTATCTTTTAGGAAATAAATTTCTTCTGAGGACAGATCATGGATCTTTAAGGTGGCTGTTCGGATTCAAAGATCCACAAGGCCAAGTGGCTCGATGGCAGGAAATACTATCCAGGTACAATTTTGAGATACAGCATCGGAGGGTAATAAACATCAAAATGCCGACACATTATCTAGAATGAACCTGGATGACTATGTATGTGAGCAAGATACTGCACATACCGATCACGTTTGTAAAACATCCTCAGAGATGCAACAGAATTGGATGGATTTTAAACATGAAGTTGATGATGTAACTGAACTGGGGTCTGTAACGATATTTGTTGGATTTGTGTATAATAATTTCAGGAACACATGTTTTGTTGGGAGAGGGGTTAAGTCGGCCTACAGGTAAATGTGTCGTACAATATGGGTATCTGTGATAAGCGAAGGTAATGTATAATGGATGTTTGCTTGTTTGTGAAGCTCCGGGTTTATCGGGCTGGTCAGTGAAGTCCAGTGTAAAGTCGATTTGTTCATGCAGTTTGTGCGGCTATTTTGTATGAATACACCTGCATCCCTGTGAGAGATAGCTTGTCTCTCGTTATTGCGGTCAAAGCAGGATCATGATTTAGAAAGCTGCGAAATTTCTGGATGTTTTATATACAGATTGGAGGTTAGTAATTCCATTAAATCTCTTTGGATCGCTAGTCGCGTTTATTAGGTAATTACTGTAAGCATTTGCGTAATTGCACTGTTCGAGTAAATGGTAAATTTGTGCCGTCAATGGGTGTGCCGTTAGGCAGGCGGTGCCTTCATGGTATGTGCTTGTGCCATCGGGCACGTGGTGCCTTTAGGGTACGTGATTGTGCCGTGTAGGTACGTGATAATTTGTGCTGCCGAAGCACGTGTTGTGCAATTTGTGCTGGAGTTGTTATGCCTGTGCGTGCGTGCGTGCATGCGTGCGTGCGTGCGTGCGTGCGTGCGTGCGTGCGTGCGTGCGTGCGTGCGTGCGTGCGTGCGTGCGTGCGTGCGTGCGTGCGTGCGTGCGTGCGTGCGTGCGTGTGTCTTCTTGCATAATTTAAGTGCGATTATTCCGGTACGTGTTGGTTTTAATACCAAGTTTAATTGCACGTGAGAGATGGCTAACATTGAGTTAGTACATCCGGTTTACTCAAAACACGCTTACGCTTATAAGTGCGTGCCACTTTCTAGTCTGTAAATGTAGATAGTTTTTATTTCCTTTCTTAGTCTGTTAACGTAGTAATAATTGGTTACGCGGTAGTATTAAGGGTTCTCTTTTGTATTCAGGTCTCTACGATCCATAATTGGGTGTAATTTCGAAATGGCCTGATGGAAGGGTGGTGCTATCTCAGTTTACATGGTGTCTTGTGAGAGTAATGTAAGGCAGGAAGTAGCTGAACCATGAATCTTGAAGCCACAGCGATTTGTTAGCCATGATATTGCCAACTTCATAAACTGTAATGTATCTAGTATAGCTAATTTTGCACTGGAAAGGATTACCTTTGCACCATTGGCATTTAGAGAAAATCCTTCGAGACGTATCAGATGTGCTGTCCTGTACTACTGTTAATATAGACCGTAAACTGTGATGCACGATACTTAGTATCGAGATGAACTGCAAAGAGTTGTACTGTGTTATACTCAGTATCGATTTGATCTATAAACCGCAAAGTGTTGTGACGATTTACTACGCTAGAACTGTACTAGGGATAATTTAAAAGTAGAAGCTGGGATTTATACATTTTTGTGATAAGTCTATTTTAAGGCTGGTGATTGCACGTAACATCATCCTCATTTTCATCTTGTCTTCATGTCAGTCAAACGTATTCATCTTGGTTTCATGTTGTAATCTCATCGACGTATATTCAATATCAGTGTATTTTAACAATTTAGTAAGTGTTTCTACAATAAACAAAGAGTATGTATAGTCTGTTAAATTGAGGTTTGTATGTTATCGGCCTCCCTTTGAGGGGTGTCGCCTTTGTCGGTGACAGGGTCAAATGGAAAAAGGCCAGCAGAAGAAATTAAAATTTGCCGTAAGGTGCAGACAAGCGATAACGAGCCAAAAATGAAGGATAGAAAAGTTAGAGCATTGAGAAGGAGTGAAACAAAAACAATGAAGAATACTCCCTGACAACTGGTCGGCTGGATAAATAAGTATTCTTACCAAGAAATGGAACATTTACTAAGAGATGACAATGACTTGAAACCACTACATGACTGGATGGATATAGATAAATGTCCATCACGAGATGCGGTTGCCAAACATAGTCCAACTACCAGACCTTACTGGTTGAACTGGAATAACATAGTGAGAGAAAATGGAGTTTTATACCAAACATTGATTTTCGAAGACAAATCCATATCGAACAAATTACTGTTGTTATTACCTAGAGTACTTAGAAATGAAGTACTAAGAGACAGCCATGATGCCTTATATTCGGCTCGCTTAGGAGTCAGTAAACCATTAGAGCATACTAAAAGATATTTTTACAGGTACAAGATGAAAGAAGATGTCAGAACCTACGTTGATCGATGTGCAATTTGTGGCAAGAACAAGCCTCCTAGCTCTAAACCAAAAATGCCATTTCAAGAATACACAGTTGGATACCCACTTGATCGTATTGGTATCGATATCTTGGGACCCATACCCATCACTGAAAATGCAAATAAATACATCTTAGTAATTGGGATTATTTTACCAGGTGGATGGAAGCCTATCCACTTCCAAGTCAGCATGCTGAAGAAGTAGCTAAGAAACTGGTGTATGAGTTTATTTCCCGTTTTGGAACACCGTTGGAAATACATAGTGACCAGGGAAAAAATTTCGAAAGCGAACTAATAGCAGAATTGTGTAAATTAATGGGGATTAAGAAAACCTGTACTACGCCATACTACCCTGCATCCAATGAGCTTGTGGAAAGATTCAACCAAACCCTGGCCAAAGTGATCCGTTCGTTTATAAATAAGAAGAAACCAGATTAAATATAGGGGGGCTACTACTTGCAGCATATATAAGTACAAAACACCCAGCAACTGGCTATACTCCAAATAAATTGATGTTTGGGCGTGAGGTGAACTTGCCAGCACAATTGCTGTTCCCACTCCCAAAACTTGGAACTCCAGAACAAATTAATGATTTCATCACCAATCTAAAAGAAAACATAACTGACTGTTATCACATGGCTCGTGAACATTTACAACAAACAGCACCCAGGCAAAAACAAGATTATGACACTAGAATTGTTGAGAATAAATATAAACCTGGAGGTCTAGTTTATCAAAGAAAAGCTTGTAGGAAAAAGTTTATGTCTCCTTGGATTGGTCCATATCTTGTAACAGAAAGCATTTATAGTCCATCATTGTATAAAATTGTTAAAAATGGCAAACTAACAATTAGGCATCATGATAGGTTGAAACCGTATACCTCACCTTCTGTACTAAATTGGATTAAAGTAGCCAGGAAAAATTTGTTAAAGGAATACCTCAAGAGTACATAAATAGAGGATATGGAATGAGTGTTTTTCTCATATAATATTTATGAAACGAGTCTAAGAATTTTCCGCTGAGAAAAAACACTCATTTCATATTCTATTTATCATATGACACACACATGCACAAATTAGCCACTTAGTATGACTTTTTAACCCATCATCTAACTTGAGTTGCAGGCGGCACTTGGAAAAAACATCCTCGTATAACTAAAAATTTTCATTTTTTGCTTCCAAAATATAGGTTATGACCCCTCAATGGGAAGAGCTCGTCGAGCTCGTTCCAATGAGGGGTCGTAACCTATGTTTTGGAAGCAAAAAGTGAAAATATAAAAAAAAATGAATGGCGTTTGCTTGTAGGTAAAAGATTAATACAATATAACCCACCCTAAATAGGACAGATAACGTAAATTCTCCCTACTGAAATTATGCAAATGTGACCCAGTTGTATTTTGTTTAGCCAATCAAATTGTCCAGTCTTGAAATTGACCAATGAAAGCTCCCAACTCTAATTATGCAAATTATGAAAATGTGGCCTTGTTATATTTTGTTCAGCCAATCAAATTGTCTAGTTTTGAAATAGACCAATGAAATTGACGGAATCCTATATTTATCACTGATTAATATGAAAACAAAATATCAAATGTTTTAAAGTGAACAAAACGGACGAGTCATACGATAAAATACATTAGTGTTCAGGCAACATCAATAGGGTAGCTTGATGGGAAGACTAACAGTTTTTTCCTTTCTTACAGTAAAATCAAAAATGGAGGATAAACAAACCAGAGGCAGGGTTTATGAGTGCACAAAGTGTTTATACCGTCGAGGAAAGCAAGCTGCTGTCTGGCATGTGGGGAAAACCCATGCCCCAATAGAAATGGTGCCCATTTACTGCCAGCTGTGCCAACTCCGTGCCTCCAAAAGAACATCCCTGGAGACATTATATGGGTTATATCCCACATTTAAAAAGAAAGCAGTCGAGAAAAGTGATTTAGCAGACGAAAAGTATTTCAGACAAGCGGAGAAACCGTACAATGCTACTTGGTTAGGAGAACATTCAGACTTGGTGGTGGTAGGCAAAGAGGAATCGAGACAAGAGTGGCAGAAAAGAGAGAAACAAAAAGACATTGTTCAAATAGCAATGAAAGAGAGTGGGTTGTGCGTTATTGAGAATGAATGTGTGGATGAAAGTCGAGTGGTGTTGGAGGAGCGGAAGAGTGATAAAAATATAAATAATAATAATAATAATGTACATGTAAATACCAGTGTGAATGAAATTGTGCCTGAAGAGTTTTTTGATACCTGATTATGACGAGTATGTGGATGAGTGTGAGTTGGTTGTGTGGGATCGAGGTGAGTGAAGTAAGTGTTAGTGAGCCAGAGGTGATGGAGGTGAGTGAAGTGAGTGTTAGTGTGCCAGATGTGATTGAGGAGCAAGTGAAGAGTGTGGGAGTGCAAGTGGAGGATGACAGAGATGAGAGAATCAAGGAGTTAGAGCGGAAAGTGAGGAGTTTGGAAAGGAGTTTGGAAGAGTCGTGAAAGGAAGTGAGAAAGCTGAGGGAGAAAGAGAACAGAGAGCCACTGTTTGGTGTGAAGTGTGGTAGTGCACTGGATGGGTTTGATAGTATGTGGAAGGAGGCGAAAGATAGGAGGAAATGATGAGAGAGAGTTGTTTGCGGCGCCAAAGTTGAAGAGTGTAGCTGCGAGAGTGAGAGAATGTGGAGTAAGACGGCGGAAGAGGCACGAAAGATGTATATTGGGGATGTGAGAAGGAAAGGGTATCGATTTTAAATTTTTCTATGTTTCAATAATTAATATTTTTTCATGAAGTTTATATGGTTGATTCTTACAATCTACAGGTTGTTGATAAATCAATTCCTCTGTCTGCATTCCGGTCCTTCACTCTAATTAACAAAAATATTATTCATTATACCATTATCTAATCGGTTCATTATTTCAATCTAAAATTTCATACTCATAGTTCATACCACATTACCAGTTTACCACACTCATTAATGGCATTATTACATTGTATAATTCATCTAGTTTATTAATTTGGTCCATCTCTCAAAAAGCGCATTTCGGGGACGAAATGAATTTTTTGAAAAGGGGGCTGTGTTGTGAAATTTTGTTAAGAACTAGCAATAATTATTACATAAAATACCCATTCAATTTACTTCGTTTTTGCAACGTACAGTATTTTCATGTATCGCATATTTCACAATGTTAACAGAACAGTACTATCATCTCCCGGTAAAAATATTTCATCTACTTACATTAATTCATGCATCGTCATGACTCGCAACCGTATTCCAGTTATCCATTGGTTCACTGTAACTTGTGTGCAAACAGTTTCCATGTTGACAAAGTTTAAATGTTTATATTTATTCCGTTTCATCTCACAGAACGTCAGAATTTCCAGGCACGTCTTGCAATGTTCCAAGCTATTTCTGGAAATACTAGTCGCGTGAGTTGCTTGCTGTCCTTGAACCTTAAACGTTCGCGACATTCCAATGGTTATTACGTCGCGTTAACTCTCTGCATACCATAGAAATCGGATATAAAAAGTCTTTATATCCGATTTCTATGCTGCATACTATCGTTCTGTTACAACTATGTTTCTCTTTGGATTTTACTTTTTTTCTAACCTTTAAACTAAAATCTAAATTATAATTAAATATCTTATCAATGTTTTTATGGGATAAATTTCTACCTGCAAGTTCCGGGCGCGGAGTTTGGAATATTTTATTCATTTTTATATCAATACAGCTTACAGTTTATTCATCACTAGAAATACGTTTTACGGGGTTAGATTGTGAGTTTCGTTCCTATATAACTTATAAGGCAGCGACGCCACAAAATCTAAAGTCTAAAAGCATCTTCTGAAATCCTAGAGTTAGCCGCGCCACACTTTCGGGCATATACCCCCCTTCCCTGGGGTAGGGCTTGGGTGGGTACCATCATGAAGTTATCTTAGTATATTATATCATTAGTTATTAGTCCCTCATCTGTATTCAAGGCAGCTAACGGAATTTAGTTTTTTTAGTGTCCGTTTTGTACTTAGTGCATAATCTATTTCGGACATCCTAGAACGGCGTAATGCTGTCGCTAAATTATCTGTTGTTAACCCCTTAAGGTTTACCAATAGTAGATTCCTAATATTTACAAATACTTTCCGCCTTGAATACAGATCCAGTCCAACTTAGGGAAACTTTTCGGCTGCTTATATCTAAATTATTTCGGGCCAATTCAGTGAGAGCCTCACACAGTTAACCCTCTGTTTTCCGATACGGTTCATGGCAAATTGCCATCGTTCAGAGATATCTATCCATTCCGAAGGGGCGTAATGCCTCAAGTGTTTGAATAAATGGTCCTGAATAATGAATTTTTAAAACTTTTGTTGATTGTGTCAAATTGGAGTTTTTCAGGTGCTTAGCCAGCGTCGTGGTCACGCGTGAAATATAGGAAAACCTCCAACAAGTTGATTCCTGATCCCCGTACAGCACAGTCGCCGTGGACTGGTCACTTTCCGCGGGTGGGCAATATTTCTACGAACGGAATAATATTATATTCCAAACACTAATTATAGGAATAATCATCAAACATTTAATTAATGAAGCACCGGGTACAACCCAGTGCTTCATTAATTGAAATTGTGCTGCTGATGATTTTTAATACCTGGTTATTATTTATTTATTTATTGGTGTTTAAGGTCACATATTTCTGCATAATGGCTAATCATGACCGCGACAGCTTTACGGGTGGAGGAAGCCGGAGTACCCGGAGAAAACCACCTAGCAACGCGTAGCAACTGTCAACTCCCCAACATCCTAACTCCACACAAGCAGGGTTAGCATTGGTTGAAGGCAAGTGCGCCATCGACGTGCAGTACGCCTTAGTATACAACGCCACCGTGCCCTCACGTGGGCAATGGAGGTGAAGTGTCTTGCCCATGGACACAACGCGATTGCCGCACATGGGATTCGAACCGAGGACCTCTCGGCTTGCAGTCTGCATCTCTACCTACTGAGCCACCGCGCCCCTTTAATACCTGGTAAACGCATGCGTGGACATCACTGTCCACGCGTTGATTACGACCAGTCCACGGCGACTGTACTGTTGGCCTTTTCTTTGAGTTGTGTTCTGTATTTATACTCGATTAAACTTGAATTAAATGAATGAAGAGAAGATTGTTAAAGAAAAAATATCACTTTCGGTGCTATGTTCATTTTCTTGGGTGACAGTTTGTTTTGTGTTCAAGCATTTCATTGGATTAACCCTTTACCCAACGTAACGGCCAAAACCGGCCAGCGCTATTCTCAAAAATCTTCAATTAATTTTCATTAGTTTTTCATTTTTTGTCTCAAAAACATAGGTTATGACCCCTCGTTGGAACGAGCTCGTCGAGCTCGTTCCAACGAGGGGTCATAACCTATGTTTTTGAGACAAAAAATGAAAAAAAATAGTTATTCGCGAATTGTGTTTGCAAGTGTCGTCTTCTTTTCATGTTAGGTAAAGGGTTAACCCTTTGAACACGAGAATCCCATTTTCCGGTCCATGAACATGATACGTCATAGTTTCATTAAGTAGGATGGCTGCTAAATGAATGTGCGAAGTAGACCAATCAATATTTTCAACGTGCAACCCCAAGGCTGCAGGTTGATAATATTAATGGGTCTACCACCAAATAATGAATACAGACTCTTCCAGTTGCTGCCGTTGAACTGACATGGAAGATACCACCAGGGTTCAAAGGGTTAAAGTGGCATTCCGTTGGCTAAGGCGATTCCCCCGCCATAAACGGGAATACCCACTTATGCGTAACGACCTAGGGGATGCGTTTTACATGCTATTAGGTTATGAGCCAGTATATGTTCTCGTCCCCCCCCCCCCCCCCGATTAGGTTAAAATGGCATTCCGTTGGCTAAGGCGATTCCCCCGTCATAAACGGGAATACTCACTGATGCGTAACGACACAGGGGATGCTTCTTACATGCTATTAGGTTATGAGCCAGTGTATGGTCACGTTCCACCCCCAACCCCACCCCATTAGGTTAAAGTGGCATTCCCTTGGCTAAGGCGATTCCCCCGCCATAAACGGGAATACCCACTGATGCGTAACGACACAGGAGATACGTTCTTACATGCTATTAGGCTATGAGCCAGTATATGGACACGCGCCCCCTCCCTCACCCCCCCCCCCCCCTCCCTCCATTGGGGAATTTTGCAGAATATGTTTCGCTGAAAGTCCAATAAATAGGAAATATTTTAATATATGTTTGCCATCTGGCGACCGGGGCGTTTAGAATCTACAGGCATTTGGTGGATCAGCTCATAAAAGCTCGTGTACAAAAGTTAGCGAAATCACATTCAAGGTTTCATAAATTGGCCTAAAATTTGAAAGACGGTACCACATAATGAGCATATTGTTTTGGTTATGAATCAATATACAGTCACACCAACCCTAAAACTCACTCCGCTTAATCCGTATTCCACCACACCCAACACTACCTCACCCCACCCCACCCCACACCATCAACATTAACAAATTTAAAAAAATTATGTTTTTTGAAAGTCCAACATTCAAATGTTGAGGGCTGGATAATTTTTAGTGGACTGAATTTGTTAATCGAAATTTATACTATTATAAATTCCTGCATTCAATCATTTAAAGCATGTTTTCCAGTTGGTGGCAGCAGATTTTATAATTAACTAGTATTTCCTTGGTCTATTTATAAAACCTCATGTACACTGTTTTTAAAAAAATTGTGTACAAGGTTTTATAAGCAAGCTGACGATTTGAATTAGTTAAATTGACCATATCATCAAGGCTATGGGCCACTATATTTTTAGAGCCCAATTCCCATCTTCTCAAACCCCAATCACTGCAAAACACCCCACAAACACACACACCCACCCAAAGACGGCCTACCCCCACACAATACAGCATCCCATTTTTATTGTATAGGCTACACGTGTTGTGCGCACATTGTGCATTAGCACATAAGCACATATTCGCACATCCAGCATGTGATATGTGTACACACTGTGACACATTGTGCACTGGCACACAAGCACATTCAATCAATCACCAGACCCACGTTTCGTGGAAACCCTTTCTAGTATCCGACTATACTTCTAGAATCCCTTTTTCATCGTATGTGCCTATATGCGGCATATTTTGTGTGCGCCTTGTGCATAAGCACACAAGTATAAATCGGCACATCCAGTCTGTGCCATTGTGCTGTATGCAATGTGTACACATTGTGACACATTGTTTATTAACGCATGAGCATATCTCGGCATGATCAACACACAGCTTCTTATGTGTAAGGTACCCTAGCTTGCATGAGATCTAGACATTGTAGAGACTGATAAGGCTTACGTGAATCGGATTGCGCCTGTTAAAGACCTGACATAGGGCTGGGTTGAGACAGGGCCAGGTATAACTACGAAGTATGGAGTTTTGCTACAGGTCAATAGCAATGGTACAGAGCTGTAAGGGTGGTAGAAGACTATAGTATTGGGTGACTACAGCAGAGGTAAATCATAGGACAGATAGTTGAAGACAAGAAGGAATCCAATAGTAGGACTACCTGGAGCTGTACTGGAGCTGTATTGAAGCTTAGAATCCCACTTATGGAATTTCACTTATGGAGTCCCTTCTCTAGAATCTCCGTAGAATCCCTTTTCATCGAAATGGGTCGAAGAGCACTATGAGGAGTCACTCATTCAAGCAACTGCTCGACAGCTCATTTGCTCGATAAGATTCAAGTCAATCGAGCAAGCAGAAGTGGAATACAACTTTGATAGTGATATCAATTGGGACACCTAGTGACATTAATGTACTAAGATCCATAGTAGTACCACACGTCGGTAATGGTTTAGACACTCTAGCTCAGGATAGAATAGTGGTAGTCAACATTAATGATACAAGGCAACAATGTTACGAGGTTGCAAGGTAGAACACCATACTAAAGGTGAATACAATGCATACTGAACATAGAACAGATTGTGGTGACTATGGACAAGTCGGCAACAGTAGTCTTGAAGCTATGAAGGGTTTGAGGGTGGATTAGAAGCCAGGAGCTGAACTGTTTGGATCCATAACTGTCCTCAGATAAATATCCTGCAGAAGATATTCTTAAAAATGTATCCTCAACAGGTATCCTCAAATCGTTTATCACCTTGTCATAAGTATCCTCAAATACCTGTACGTGCCTATGCACTGCATGTGATGTGCACATATCGTGCACTAGGACACCAGCACATATCGGCACATCCAGCATGTAATATGCACACATTGTGCCCTAGCACACAAACACATCTAGGAAAGTCAGAATAATTTATAGAGAGATTGGGGAAGTCATAACATAGACAGGACAAATCAAGGAATGGAGAGAATAATAAGCTATGGTATAGTCTAGGATAGGCAGAAGCAGAACTAGTAAAAAACAATTGTCGGTTTTTTTGTGGTAATTCTGGGTAATTAATCTTACACAAATAAAAGCACCTTACACCACAACATGCTGGTTTTATAAGCCTGTAGGTGATATTAGAAGCATTTAAGGTGCAAAAGCACTATGAGCCCCTATTAAAATAATGATTCTCAAGGAATCCGAACTAGTACAACTTGTCGCGTTTTTGTGGTAATTCAAACCGAGGATATTCTGGGAAATTAGATTGAATCTTATATAACGGAATGCACCTGTTATTGAGCAAAAGAGGATTCTGGGGGAATCATTATGAAATAAAGTGATTTTGAGTTGATTTTGGTGATCGGATGGATTGTCAGGTCTATTTGGGTAATTAGATTTACTCCTATTCAGTTGAACACAACCTCTGAACACACATCTTTGCTATTAGAGGATTTGGGGTCACATAGCAACCATGTGCTACAATAGAAACTAAGATGGTGGCCTCCAATATACAAAATGGTCGAAGGAAACATTATCACCCTAACAACACGCGCTACACATACACACTAGGATCATGTATCACTGTGGTAACTGTGTCACAAAATAGCCGCTCATGGGACAACTCAACATGGCGCCACTGGGTCACTTGACCATGACGTCACATGGGATCCACCACATGAGGTCCAAAAAAGATGCGGTCGAAGTGAAATACTAATAGGTATGCACCCTTTATATGGAAGAAAAAATAGTAGATCATGTTCCCGGACCACCACCCCGAGCCAACTATCTTATGGATCTCATCTGACAGATCTCATGTAACGTCATATCACATGACCCAGTGACACTATGTTGTGTTGTCATGGTAAAAACACCCATAATTCATATAGATACCAAGGTCAATTTAGTACTGTAACAGGTAAATTAGTTTAGCCGGGGTCGTGGTAGTTACAAGCGCATAACTCAGTAATGCCCCAACGCCTGAAGACAAACATTAGTGCAAATAGTAGCATTTGAAATAGGCTTTCAGAAAGTCATAACATTCAAAATTCCCTAATGGGAGGGGATCCATGAGCAGCTCACGCACTATATTGGCCGCGGACTCCACGCCTGGTTTTCCTTACATATTTTTCAATGCCTGTATTCCATCGGGTAACATTGGATACACAGAGTAATCGTGGTATAAATAGACAGAATGGCATTCACGTTAGAACTGCCATTATTTACCACACGAGATCGATTTTGGGGAGGAATAATACTCATTTATTGCCTCCGGCTTCTCTTTCAATATTATCTCTCCGCCAAAACCAATCGAGTGCGGTAAAAAATGACAGTTCGAACGCGCATGCTGTTCTGTGTTCTCTGTTTACTGCACGCCTACAGTTTACAAAAAATTATTAAAAATACAAATTATTTCAAAGATAACCAAAACGTAAAAAAAGAAATATTATTCTGTGGCAGTTAAAGGGTCAATGTGTTAAATAGTTCGCGCACGTCATCCGTATTGTTCAAGGACAATACAAAAAAAAATTGTTCGCTTCGGTTTTTGCAGAAAAGGCGTGTATTTTATAAAAATAAAAGCATAGGCGTGCAGTAAATATTGAGAGTGGTGTAGCTTGACCCTCTGCAGCCAGAGATGAAATTTCTGTGAACTCTTTACTAGACAAATTTCTTGAATAACTACAGATTTTCATTTATTGCCTTCATTACATGGCTGATGACCCCCTCAATGGAACGAATTAGCCATCTCCTTCTAATGAGGGGATTATAAGCTAGGTTTTTAGGTAAAAATATGAAAAGATAACACAAATTGAATGGCAATTATGACCCGCTGGTAGTCATCTAATTTCTTCAGGCCGTTTTTGTACATCAGCTGGGCGAATGGGGAATTTACCTCGCTGCAGCAGGTGACCGGAGTAGGTGATAAAGGCCGATTCGGTATCACTTTGTACATGTACCGTACATGTACACGTACATCGATGTACGCCTCCATCGGATTTAGTGTTAAAATTGTGTACAGGTACACGATTTTTCGTTTTTTAGGGTGATTTGGAATCGGCTTTGCCGATTCCAAATCACTGGATTCTATATACAAATCGCTCAAGAGTGAAAAAACGCAGGAAATTTTAAAGAAAAAGAGGTGTATCGTCTGATTTGGAATCGGCAAATGGGTTTCCCCCATAGGATTCAGTGTTAACTTGCGAGCAAAAAACGTGTTGCCGTTTCTAAATCATCATCTATGCTGATTCTAAATCATCCGTGTCTGTACACGATTTTAACACTGAATCCCTATGGAGGCGTACACGGAAATCCATTTGCGGATTTTACGTCAGAAATCGAATCGTGTACGCTACACGGAAAAGAGGTGATTTGGAACCGGCAAACCCACTGTCACGATGATAGTAAAAACTAACACACATGTTTTTGTTGTGATTGAATGAGGTTTTCGTTCAAAAGAGTAGACTATAAATATAAGTGTCAGTTTTAAAAGAGTTGCGTGAATGAAAGGCATTCGTTCAAAAGAGTCGACTATAAAATATGATCTGTAAAAATAGACATTCGTGTTTTGTTTCAATGTAACGAAAAGAAATTGAGTTTAGAGACAATTAGAAAAAAATCAGAGGTAAAAATCGTTTGTTCGCGTTTTGTTACTATTAACTTTTGTGAAGTAATCTTAATAAACACTTAAAGGAAATGAGGTTTTCGTTCAAGAGAGTAGACTATAAATATGAGCGTCAGTTTTAAAAGAGTTGCGTGAATGAAAGGCATTCGTTCAAAAGAGTCGACTATAAAATATGATCTGTAAAAATAGACATTCGTGTTTTGTTTCAATGTAACGAAAAGAAATTGAGTTTAGAGACAATTAGAAAAAAATCAGAGGTAAAAATCGTTTGTTCGCGTTTTGTTACTATTAATTTTTGTGAAGTAATCTTAATAAACACTTAATGGAAATGAGGTTTTCGTTCAAAAGAGTAGACTTTAAATATGAGCGTCAGTTTTAAAAGAGTTGCGTGAATGAAAGGCATTCGTTCAAAAGAGTCGACTATAAAATATGATCTGTAAAAATAGACATTCGTGTTTTGTTTCAATGTAACGAAAAGAAATTGAGTTTAGAGACAATTAGAAAAAAATCAGAGGTAAAAATCGTTTGTTCGCGTTTTGTTACTATTAATTTTTGTGAAGTAATCTTAATAAACACTTAATGGAATGTTTGATGAAAAATGTTGCTCATGTTTTTGTTGTGTGTGGTATGAATGAAGGTTTTTCGTTTTTAATGGATCGTTTTAATAATGTATAATAAAACGCATTTTCCACCCAATTAGGTTTGAGTGGTAAATTTTTAATATATTCATGATAATGATCAGAGATTTGAATGAATGAATCCCTTTAACGTTAAAATAGAAAAACCAGTTTCTTTTATGTGCTAGAATGTTTTTAACTGTCTTCAAAGGTTCTCTCTTAATTCGACATTGAGTGAATGTTTTTTTTTTTTGATATATGAATGAAATTCCTTTTAACAAACGTAAATTACTCTCAAATGCGTTAAATCAGAAACCGGTTTGTCATGTGCTTAAAACGTTTTTAAACTTTCAAGTTTTCCCAATTCAATCAATACTGAGTTGAGATATGAATTTTTTAGTTATTATATTAAAGACAGAAGATTTTTTATTAACTTAAAACATAAAAATATAATTATACATTTAATTTTGAAAATAATAAAAATAACTCACATTAGCATACTTAAAGGAACATTAACAATTAAAAACGAAAAATGTTTTTACAGATGTATTCTAGGCGCCGAGATCAAATTTTAGACGAGTATGAACGTGCTAAGAAGGGCATTCAATCGGCTGACAGAAGCAGACGTCTTGGTGAGATTGAACTCAAACGCAAAGCCACAAAAATATTTAAACCCGTGACGGAGAGTCAAGAGCGAAGCAAGAAGGAGATAGTCAAAGAATTGAGACCCATAAAAGAGAGTTCTTTGAGAATGGGTTCGTTGCCCGGTAGTTTTGGAAATCGGTATTCCGTTCAATCTACACCAGATTACGTTCCCACGGGGATTCAAACCGACTTGAGCGAGAGCGACGATACAGCTTCGACTATCACCACTGATAGCGTCGCGTCGCCCGAGGATGGCAGTAAGAGAGATCTGTTGTATGGATTTTATAAGGATTCGGACGGGAGAACTTTTGTCGGTGACACAGAAGTAGAAATAGATGATGATGAATTAACCGTAGGCTCGAATAGATACAAATTATCTGATGGACTGCACAGATTGCTCCTTTACGACAAGCCTAGTGATTACACGGAACAGGATTTCGACAATTACGGCGACATTCTGGTTCAGACCCACGCCATGAAGAGAAATAACGATGCCAGAGAGACGAGACCCAAAGCCAACAGAGGTTACAAGTGGGCGAAAGTGGTGAAACCCATATGGGATATGAATAAGAAGTTCGTCGAATCGGTGACTGGCAAAGGGGTGAAAACCACTTTTCTTCCGAGCGATTCTGACGCTCTGTCTCAGAGATTGAGTTTGTTGATGGCGAGCAGACGGGCTGGTAACACAGGGTTAGATAATGAAATAGTTACTATATCTGACGAATTGTTAAGACAGAAGGTTTTGAATGAAAACCATTATAAAAGGCTGATGAACGAATTGAAGGATTGATGTATATATAATAAGTAGAGAGAAACAAACAAACAAACAAAAATATACAAAATAAAAAACAGTAAATTTTTACACTAGAATAATAAAAGTATTTAAACAACAAAACGATTTACCAGTGAAAAAACAAAATATATTATAAAAATAAAATATGTTGGTGATAAAGAACAGGGGATACGTCAGGACTTCTGTTCAAGGCGGTTCTGGCATCGTCGATTCTATAATGCGAGCGTTCACGAGCGATGCGGGTAGAAAACTCGCATCGACTGCGTTTGAGGTCGGTAAGAAGACGGCTTTGGATGCTGGTAAGAAAGCTGCTTCCGAAGCCAGTGGTAGGATAGCTTCTGTGGCTGGCAAGAGGGCAGCCGACGCGTTGATCGACAAGTTGATCAGTCCACCGGCGAAGCGAGCTGTGTTAGAGCGAACGCCGAAAAGATCCGGATTGAAGAGAACTCGTGACGGTGTGATATAAATAAATAATAATATTAAAAACTCAGTTTGAAAAACATAAAAAATTGTGTTTGAAAGAATTTAAAATAACAAACAAAAAAAATAAAACAAAGATGAACATTAAAGATATGTCTTGGAACGATGCCGCGACTAAGAGGTCGAATAATGAGTTTTTTCCCAAAAGCATAAGATGCTTGATAGTGGAAAAATCGAATTGTGGAAAGACCAATCTGTTGATGAATCTGTTGTCCTGACCCGACTGGTTGGATTACGACAGATTGTTCATGTTTGGCAAGAGCTTGTTTCAACCCGAATACAGATTGCTTCGAGAGTGCATGGATCGTAGATTGCCCAAGGACGTCATAGCCAGAATCTTTGACAGTAGGGAGGAATTCGACAAAAGTGAAGCTCCTCTATCGACCATTTTGGATGGTGCGGCGATGGAACTGATGAAGAGAAATGCATCTTCGAACGTCGAGTGTCGATTTTATGAGAACGCTAGCGACGTTCCGGATCCTAGAGAATTGAAATCGGAAGATAAGAATCTCATGATTTTCGACGATCTGCTTTTGGAGAGACAGAACCGATGCGAATCGTATTACGTTAGGGGTCGACACAGCAACGTGGACTGTTTCTACCTGTCGCAGAATTATTTTCGATTGCCCAGACAGACGATAAGGGAGAACGCTAATTTTCTATGTCTCTTTCGCCAAGATCTCAAGAATCTCAATCACATCTACGATGATCACGTCGCAAACGACATGAGCGTTGTGGAATTCAGGAGATTCTGCAAGAGGGTTTGGGATGGAGGACTTTACAATTTCGTCGTGATCGATTTGACTAGTGAATTTAATCGCGGAAAATATCGGTGTGGATTCGACAAGTTTTATGTTTCTGATGATAATAAGATAGAGCGTGAAAATAAAAAAAAATTAGAAAATAATAAATCCTCAAATAATTAGTTTTGAAAAAATAAAAAATAAAATTAAAATATAATGTTCGAACAAGGAGAATTGTTAGAACGGATAGCCGAGAATACAGCTGCAAAACAATCCATTCAAATCGTGGTGAGTGGCAATTCGACTCGATTCGCTACGAAATTCGAACCTTCCATCGAATTGAATAGAGAGAAAAGATATGAGATGGCGTTGGTGAATCTTGAGACTTATTATTCCTTTCCCAACGTCACCGAAAAGAATAACTCGTTCAAGTATTCCGACGGAGTGGATTGGTTGGAGATTCAAATTCCCAAAGGAAGTTACGACATAGACGATTTGAACAATTACATTCAGACGCGAATGAAGACGGATGGAAATGGAAGCAACAAGATCAGACTCGCGCCCAATCCTAATACCTTACAGACGATGTTGGATTTGGAAGATAATTTTCGAGTGGATTTCAACACGGACGATTCTAAAGGCAAGATGCTGGGATTCGATCGAAAGATGTATCGAGGCCACGCGGCATCTGAAAATACGGTTGACATTCTCGCAGTCAACAGCATTCTGGTGAACGTGAATGTGATTGCTGGAAGCTACGTGAATGGTAGCACTCAACCGACGATCTATTCCTTCTATCCAAACGTGTGGCCGGGTTATAAGATCGTGGAGCGACCTCAAAATTTAGTTTATCTAAGAGTGATTTTAGACACGTATAGTCTCAAAACCACATTGAGGGATCAAAATGGAGAACTGTTAGATCTTCGCGGAGAGAGGGTGATGATACTATTTCACATAAGAGAAACATAAAAGCAAAAAAAAAAATATATTGTGTATATATAGAGATAACAAAAATAAAATAAACGCAAAATTAATTTTACAAAAATTATTTAATATATATAATTATCATTAAAACAAGAAAACAATTGAAGTAAATATATTTTAAAAAAAAGAATTATGACAGAACACGTGAAAAAAATGTGAACATATCCGCAGGACAGAGGAAGAAACTTGAGAGAGCGTTAAGAACTCGAGGCGAGGCGGTGAAATTCAAATTCACTCACGAAGATCTGACGAGAGGCGGTCAGGATTCGATCGCCTGGACCAAAAGTCAAATCAAAAGGATGGAGAAAGCGATTCGTGATGGAAGAGGGTTGACGGTGAGATTGAGTCCCGCTCAATTGAGATACAATTTGAGAATGAAAGGTGGTTTCATACCGCTATTGGCAGGAATCGCCGCAAAAGCATTACCCTTTGCCGCAAAGGCACTACCCTTTCTCGGAAAGACTCTCGGCGTGGGTGCTCTCACGGGACTCGCGAGTTCGGCAGTTGAGAAATTAATGGGTGGTAGCGGACTGTTTTTGAAGAAGGGAAGAGCCGTGTGTCGCGTTCACGTAGACGACAGCGGTAAAGGATTGTATCTAGAACCCGTTAGAGGTGGCAACTCTTTGAGTGGAAACGGTCTCTATCTGAAGAGTGGACAGAACGTTGAGCGACTCGGCAAGGGTTTGTTGCTTGGTGAGAATTTGCCGTTTAAGAATATACTGATTTTGAATATGTTATTATAATATAAGAAAAACATTATATAATTATATAAAATATAAATCATAGAAAGTATAAAATAATATATAAAATGGATAAAAAGGTGGAAAAACAATTAGACGATAATGATGAATATTGCGAGATAGGGTGCGAAAAAGATGTGGAAAAATGGTTAGATGCTAATGATGGATATCTAAGGAAAGAACTGATGAAAGAGTTAGATAAACAGTGGGATAGATGGTTGGAATTGAAAAGAATGAGATGCTTTCCACCATCACCACTACCTTCTGAAGAGAATGGTAATGATGCGAGTGTTACCAAGAGATGCACAACATTTGTTCATAATTATGATTCGGATAAACAAATGTGTTATTATAAAAAACGTAGCATATCACAAAAAAAAAGAAAAGAAGAATCGACGCTGAAATTTAAGAAAAAAGGAAACGTTATTATATTATATGGGTAATAGTGAAGAAGGAAAACAAAAAAAAAAGTAATGAGATCTAAAGATGATCTCATTACTCTTTTTTTCCTTTTTCTTCGCTAAAAAAAATCAATCTCTCTATTGTTTATATTTCCAAGTCCGTTATTAGCATGTTGACACTCGTGTATTCTCCTTTTTCGAAAATGTGTTGAATGTTTATCTTTACTCTTTTGAGTTTTTTTACATCGGTGAATTTGCTCTCACCACCCGATTTGTCCATGACTTCGCGTGAGATTTTTGGATATATGTAACTTCCATAGAACAACGTCAAATTGTCCTTGTTGAATTCTTTATCTTTAGCGATGATGATTTTCTGCAGATCGCTTTGGTACTCGTAAAACAAATCGAGCATGGCTTCATCCAATTTCAAAGTCATCTTATATTTGTTGCATTTATGCTCTAAATCCTTCATCTCGATCTCGTTCAATTCGATGGGATCGTGTTGTTGTAATCTATAGATTTTAAAACCTAATTTCTTATTCGTTTTGACTCGTTTCAATTTCAATTCGCATCTTTTAGGTGTTGCAGTCATGATCGATTATTTGGGGTTTTTTTTGTTTTATGAATTCTTGCAAATAATGTATATTTAAATTTTGTATTTTAATAATTTGTTTAAAAAGTTTTGTTTTTTTTTTGCTCTTTATATATATATAAAAAAAAAGTTTTTTAATTTTAATTTTCTTTAATGTAAAAAATGTTTGTAAAAGTTTTTTCTCTTTATATATATAAATAAAAAGTTAAATTTTAACATTTCAATCTCTCTATTGTTTATATTTCCAAGTCTGTTATTTGCATGTTGACACTCGTGTTTTCTCCTTTTTCGAAAATGTGTTGAATGTTTATCTTTACTCTTTTGAGTTTTTTTACATTGGTGAACGCGCTCTCACCATCTGATTTGTCCACGAGTTCGCGTGAGATTTTTGGATATATGTAACTTCCATAGAACAACGTCAAATTGTCCTTGTCGAATTCTTTATCTTTAGCGATGACGATTTTCTGCAGATCGCTTTGGTACTCGTAAAACAAATCGAGCATGGCTTCATCCAATTTCAAAGTCATCTTATATCTGTTGTATTTATGCTCTAAGTCCTTCGTCTTGACCTCGTTCAATTCGATGGGATCGTGTTGTTGTAATCTATAGATTTTATGACTGAATTTCTTATACGTTTCGACTCGTTTCAATTTCAATTCGCATGTTTTAGGTGTTGCTGTCATGATCGATTATTTGTTTTTTTTGTTTGTTTTTTTGTTTTATGAATTCTTGCAATAATGTATATTTTAAATTTTGTATTTTAATAATTTGTTTAAAAAGTTTTGTTTTTTTTTTTGCTCTTTATATATATAAAAAAAAGTTTTTTAATTTTAATTTCTTTAATGTGAAAAATTTTTTTGTAAAAAGTAATGAGATCATCTTTAGATCTCATTACTTTTTTTCCTTCTTCTTCGCTAAAAATCAATCTCTCTATTGTTTATATTTCCAAGTCCGTTATTAGCATGTTGACATGCATCATTTTTCCATTTACCAAAATGTCTTGAATGTTTATCTTTACTCTTTTGAGTTTTTTTACATCGGTGAACGCGCTCTCACCACCCAATTTATCCACGAGTTTGAGTGAGATTATTGGAAATATTTTTTTCCATAGAACATTGTCAAATCATTCTTGTCGAGTTTTCAGTATTTGGTGATGATATTATTCAGCAGATCGCTTTGGTACTCGTAAAACAAATCAAGCATGGCTTCATCCACTTTCAAACACATCATATATTCATTGTCACAGCACTCTAAGCCCACCATCTCAACCTCGTTCAAAATTTGATGGGATCGTGTTGTTCTAATGTGTAGATATAAGTACCTGATAGCTTATATATTTCGACTCGTTTCAATTTCAATTCACATCTTTTAGGTGTTGTTGTCATGATCGATTATTTGGTTTTTTTATGAATTCTTGCAAATAATGTATGTTTTAAATTTTGTATTTAAATAATAATTTGTTAAAAAATTTGGTTTTCTCTTTATATATAAATAAAAAGTTAAATTTTAACATCCATTTTTTTTTTTTTCTCGTATTAATTCAATTTTTTCATGTTAAGGAACATAGAAAAATTGATTAATTTCATGAAAAAAAAAAAACATTTTTCACATTAAAGAAAAAAAAATTTGAATTAAAAAAGAAATCTTTTTATATATATAAAAAGTAAAGAAAACAAAACTTTTTAACAAATTATTTAATACAAAATTCGAAAAAAAAATATTCTTACAAATGGAGCAAACAGATACAAAAATGGAAAATTTAAATTTAAACGAGATTTGTAAACTCTTAAAAATTTCACATTTCAGAAATCATAGAACTAAATAAAAAAAAATTGAAGTCATACAGAAATATTTGCGAAACGATGGAAAGGCAAATGAAATGCCAATAGCAACGACATCAAAAAATGCATCGGTTGTGAAAAATGAGAAGAAGAAGAAAAAGATAGTAAAAGGAATCGAAATGCCAACGTCTAAAAAAAACCATAAACGTTTCAATTGTGAAAAATAAGAAGACAACTAAATGAAAAGCCATTGTAGAATTTCAAGTTTCAAAAGAAAAGAAAAGAAAAACTAAAACGAAAACGAGTGATGCACTTCAGATTCTAGACAAACGAGATATATCAAGCGAAATTCGACGAGCAATAAACAAAGGGAAAGGAAAAGAATATCTAGCACAACTCACCATGGAACTATTTCAATCGAAGTCCATAGAACGGGAGAGTGCGATCAAAGGCATTTTTAAAACTTTTGACGTGGTTCCCTTGTTGAAGAAAATCGATCCGAAATTGTTCATGGAACGGGTGAAGAAAAAAGTATTGGATTTGTTTCGCAAATACATGAACGTGGGACTAAAAATTAAGATGATACTCCATTGCGTGATGAATAAAATTGACGTGAAGTCCGGCTAGAGCATCGTGAAAAATGCATATTTCAGATCTAACGTCGAACCCATATTTCGAGGTTCAGATTTATCGGACGTTTTCAAAAAGATGAAAGACAAGATGTTGACGTCTCTCGCGAATTATCAACATGAAGGTAGTAATTGGATGTTCGATGAGGTGTTGAAACTCGAAATTCACATAACTGAAAACGATTCATTGAAAGGGTCTTCCTACGTGAAATTACCGTATTTCTTAACTAAAAAAAATGCTGTGATCAACGTGAGAAATAAAGATGATCAGTGTTTAAATGGGCAGTCACCTCCGCTTTATACCCTGTCAAAATGAACTCCAATAGAGTTTCTCGTTACGAGAAGACTTCTAAAAATCTCGATTGGACCGGAGTGACATTTCCAACAGAGTTAAAACACATCGAACATTTCGAGGCTCAAAATCCCACCGTAGCAGTGAACGTCTTGGGATACGACGATGAAAAATGAACGATCTATCCTCTCAGACAGACTTCGTATCTCGAAAGAGAAAAGACAATTATTTTATTATTGATTTCGAATGATGACAATCGTCATTATTGTTGGGTTAAACATCCGAGCTGATTACTGTCAAGACAAAATAATAAACATGAACATAAGGTATGTTTATGTTGCAACTGCATGAACATGTTTAAGAGCGAAAAATCGTTAGCGAAACATCAGGAATATTGCAACGAAAATCAAGGTGTCGCCGTCGAAATGCCCAAACCCAACACCATCGTGAAGTTTGAAAATCACAATAGAAGGTTAAAAGTACCATTCGTCGTGTACGCCGATTTCGAATGTTTCACTGCGAAAATGAGTTCCTGTCAACCCAACGCTCTTCAAAGTTACGTCGAAAGATATCAAAAACACATACCTTCGGGCTATTGCATTTACGTGAAATGCGCTTTCGACTCGCAACACGACATGGGTCCCTTCACCAACATGAAACAGTATGAAGACGACGACATGGCCCAATAGTTCGTGGAAGAGTTAGAATCGAAAATTCAAATGTTATACGACAAATTCAAAACTCCGGCAAAAATGATCATCACGCGAGAGCAGCAGGACGAAAATAACAGAGCCAACAAATGTCACATATGCAGACAATCATTTGACGAGAATTCGGAGGAAAATAAGGTCAGAGACCATGATCATTATACGGGTCTGTATTGCGGTCCAGCTCACAGCAAGTGTAATTTAAAATATTGAGATGCCGTTTTCTATCCGGTGATGTTTCACAATCTCTCGGGTTACGACAGTCATCTGTTCATGAAAAATCTCGGCACCTCACACGAAGAATTAAATTGCATCGCGAACAGTGAAGAAAGATACATTTCCTTCATGAAATGGAAGCTCATGGAAAAGAAAAGAGTAATCAACGGAAATACGTTGGAAAAAAAAACGAAATCCATTCGTAGAGGCATACGTTTCATCGACAGTTTTAAATTCATGTCGACCGCTCTGGAAAAATTAGTCAATAACATGAGCAAGGATAAATTTAAAATCATGAGCGAACATTTCGGAGAAAGAGTAGATGTCATGTTGAGGAAAGGAGTCTATCCTTACGATTACATGAATGATCTAAAGAGATCTGAAGACACCGCACTACCTTCAAAAGAAGATTTTTATTCGAAATTATACGAATCCGACATTTCCGACGAGAATTACGAACACACCAAAAACGTGTGGAAATCATTCAATATGAAAACCATGAGAGATTATCACGATCTCTATCTGAAGACCGACGTTCTGCTCTTGGCAGATGTGTTTGAAAATTTTCGAGACGTCTGTCATCGAAATTACAATCTAGATCCCGCTTGGTATTTCACCGCACCCAGTCTGGCGTGGAACGCTCTGTTGAAGACCACTGAAGTTCAATTGGAATTATTATCCGACGTGAACATGTTGCTCATGTTCAAAAGGGCTGCGAGAGGTGGCGTCTTGATGATCTCCCACAGATATTCTAAAGCTAACAATCCCTACATGAAAGAAGGTTTCGATTCAAAACGATCAAATAAATACATACAGTATTGGGACGCTAATAATCTGTATGGTTGGGCTATGAGTCATCCTTTACCGATTGGAAATTTCAAATAGGTGACGGAAGCGGAAGAAATGCAAAAATGGAGAGACTATCCTTGCATTTTGGAAGTCGATTTGAACTATCCGGAAGAATTACACGATCTACACAATGATTATCCGCTGGCTCCCGAACGAATGGAACCGAACGAAGGAGACGAGGAAAAACTCATTCCCAATTTATTTAACAAACGTAACTACGTCGTCTACAGCGAGAATTTGAAACAATACGTCGATTACGGGATGAAATTAGTTGACATACATTGCATCATTCGATTTGACGAAGAGCCTTGGATGAAAAAATACATCGATCTCAACACGAATCTCAGAATTCAAGCCGAGAATGATTTCGAAAAAGATTTTTTCAAACTCATGAACAACTGCGTGTACGGTAAATCGATGGAAAACATCAGGAAGAGAACCGACGTTCGACTCGTCACGTCTGAGAAAAGAGCTAAAAAATTAGTGGCGAAACCCAATTACAAACACCGAACCATATTTGACGAAAATCTAGTGCAAAAGACGCACCTGAAGTTCGACAAACCGTATTATCTTGGACCGATCATCTTAGATATCAGCAAGCGATTGATGTATGAGTTTCACTACGATTACATCAAACGAAAATTTGGTGATAAAGCCAAACTACTGTTCACCGACACGGATAGTTTAGTTTATGAGATAGAGACGAAAAATATATCTCAGGACGTGGCAGCGTGGTTCGACACGAGCAATTATCCCGTCGATCACCCATCCAACATTCAATCGAACGACAACAAGAAGGTGTTGGGTAAATTTAAGTATGAGAGCGGCGGTAAACAAATCATCGAATTCGTGGGCTTGAGACGCAAACTGTATGCTTATCGTCTAGAAGATGAAGAGAGATCAAGAAGTGCAAAGGGGTTAAAGCGTGCGTGGTGAAGAAAAACATCTCTTTCCAAGAGTATAAAGATTGTCTGTTAGGAAGTGGTCCGGTGTATAAGACTATGAAATCGATTCGAAGTGAAAATCCTGACTTGTATACCAAAATAGTCGACAAGATTTCGCTGACGGCCGATGACGATAACAGATTCGTGTTAGACAATAAAATAAGCACTTTGGCACGCGGACATTGGACTTTGGATCTAATTTTAGATGATATGAATGTGGATGATAAGATTCCAGATATGATTGTGGATGATTGGATTCCAGATATGATTGTGGATGATAAGATTCCAGATATGAGTAAGGATGATAGGATTCAAGAAAATCAAGAGGAATTAGATGGATTCGAAATTATAGAAATCGATAGAGACATTGAGAGAGTTAGTTTAAAAAGAAAAAGAAAAAATTAAAAAAATAACATCATTTTAGTAAATTATAATAAAATAAATAAATAAAAAAAAAAAATATATATATATACGCATTTATGAATAAGAAAATAGAGATATCCGTAGAAGTTGTCGTCTTACCTAACAAACCCCTATCCAACATCGATCTGTCGAATGCGGCGAAGGATTTGAAAAGCAAAGATTTTCTAGGTGTGTTTTCCAGAGATGCCTTGCCGAAGAGAAGACCTCGACAATCGGAATGCAGAATTTTAAATCTAGACGATTTATCGGGTGAAGGCACTCACTGGGTGGCGTGGTTCAAGAACAGGAAGAAGAATTATTATTTCGACAGCTACGGAATCTCGCTGCCAAAAGAAATAAAGAACTATTTCAACAAATTGATGGTTCGTTACAACACGGAACGAGTGCAATCACCAGATCAAATGTTTTGCGGTCACCTGTGTCTCTACGTTCTCAAGAGATGGTCTGAAGGAGATCGGTTTCAAGACATTCTCAATGATTTACATTAGAGAGAGATTTTTTTTATAGTATATATAAAGATAAAAAAATTATTTTAAAAAATTTTAATCAAATAAAAACGAAAAATAAAAATAAAATAATTCATTTTAATAAACTGTGTTTTGAATATATTTTTTCTAAAAAACAAAAATCTCAAAACAACATGCCAGTTGATAAATTTGGTAGAAGTGACGACGAAAAAGTCAACCTAAGAAAGAAGAGGAAGACGTTCGAAGCCGACGATGGTTACGACATTGCCAACTTGGACGAACGTTACGTTCGGAGATACGAACCTCGAGAGGAACCTTTGAACATGAATGATAAGAAGCTCTACAATCTTCCCGAGCCAATAGATCTCGCAGATGCTGCGACTAAAAAATACGTCGACAGGGGGAACGCCGATTTCGAATGAATCATGCTAAATAATTACATGGATAAAACCATGACCGACGATCTCGATCTGAAATCCAAATGTTTGGTGAACATCGCGAATCCCATAGATCCCACCGATGTCACGACCAAGAAATACGCGGACGACTCTCACGCGAGATTCAGCAAACACCTGAGAAATAGATACGTTCAGAAAACGATGCACTCGGAATTGAACGCCAATTCTAACAAGATAACGAACGTGGCCACTCCCACGAATCCCAAGGACGTGGCGACCAAACACTACGTAGATCTGGAACAGAGAAAGTCTGACAGAAGAGAAATGAAATCGGATCTGAATGCAGGATTCAACAAGATATTGAATCTGTCAAAGGTTGACGACACGGATGCAGACTCAACCGTGGTCAACAAGGGCTACGTAGATTCTGCCGTGATACGATCACAAGAATATCTAGAATCGCAAGTGGACGATCTCTACCTGAACAAACAATCTGGTGGAACCATGGAGGGTGGTATCGACATGAATGATAAGAATTTATTTGGACTCAGTCACGATCCCGAATTCGATTCCAGCACGGTCAGCAGAAAGTACGTGGATGACAACTCGGTCTGGAGAAAGGATGACATCATGGAAGGTAAACTAGACATGGGTGGACACGCGCTCACGAATCTACCGGATCCCGTGAACATGACGGATGCCTGCACCCTGATTTCGGTGGTGGAGAAAGTCAAATATGCTAGACAATTGATCACCATGTGGACCGAGGAGGCCGGCACCTTAGATGAGGGAAAAGCTGAGTGGTCTTTCGGAAATGGAGGTAGCGGATCGAAACATGGTCAGGTGGGATATCCCATGCCACTGGGAGGTGAAATTCTTTGAATGAGTCTGGCTTCCTCGGATTTGAATAACAGAGCAGTCGTCAATCTCATGGTGAATGGAGTAGAGAGCGATAAGAGAAACAGCATCGAAAAGACTGAGAATCAACACGCGAATGTTAGCACGTTCGACACGCCTCTCAAAGTGAATGCCGGAGACAGGATTAATTTCGTTACGAAAACCAATAATCCCGAAGCCGCCACTTCCGTGGTGAGTCTACTGATCGAACTAGTTCCTTTGAACAAACAGTGAACGCGTGGAAAATAACGAATTAAAAAAAAAAATAATGTGTGATTTATTAAAAACAAACAAAAAAAGTAATGAGATTTAGAAAGATGTTCAATCTCTCTAGATCACATTACTTTATTTATTTTTTTTTTGGGTTTTTTTTGGTTTTTAATAATTACTCATTACTTTTTTTTTGTTTTTAATAAATCAAACATTTTTTTTTTTTCCACACTCGTCTCTCATTGAATGATCAACATCTTATTTCCATCTGATTCGAATTGTAATTCTCTGTCCGACAGGACCAGGGCGAAGGCTTTGGTTTTTCTCGACATGTTCCTATCGAATTGCATCTTGATCTGAATGTCTAAGATGCTACTCTTGAGTCGTTCACTCTGTTTACTGACGTCGAATACGAACATGGGATACATCGACTTGTATTCGCCGGGAGATATGTTAGGGTTGCTCATCAATTCGTCTAGACCGTGATACTTTCTAAAATCAGTGGCGTCGCTGTACAGTCTGCAGAAATCATTCTTATCGAACGACGTGTTGTAATCGATTGCTGGATATCTCGTGGCGTTTAGAAACACTTGCATGTTTCTCAAATGGCAGTGATCAAACAGCGACACATTCTTTTCCTGAGACCTGTCCCTATCGGTCTGAAACGCAACCATGATGAAACGCGGTCTCTCGGAAGCGGATTTCACCATCTATCTCCAATCGAAGTCATTCGTGGAGAGATAAATGCTAGCCGTGTCGCACTGCTCATTCTAAATCCCACAGGTAATTTACTCTTGGATTCTATGATCTTGTAGAGACCCGCTTTTTCCACGATCGAAGGCTCCATGTGCGGAACGAACCACGATATCTTGTGTAGAGTTATCTTACATGCATTGGTCGCAGTGAGTCTCACTATTGCATCATCGTCTCCTTTTCGAATCAACGTCATATTGTGTTTGAATCCGTACATGATCTTGTTGTAATCGTCCGCAAATCCGAAGATGTGTTTCAAAGGTATCCTGAACGAAAACGTTCCTTTAGGTCTGGACGGCTTGACGACGTAGCCGAATATCAAGGTGGCGCCGGCGCTAGCAGGGCCGATGGTGTCTTTCACCCACAACTGATTAAGTCCTCTGGATTTCGAAAAATCATCAGGATACGTCAAGAGTCCGAACATCGTGGTGGCCTGACTGGGATGAAACACAGATTCTATCTCTTGTCCAGATAGCATGTATTTTATATTACTGAATAGATGCATGATGCCATTATTGGCTAGAGTAACCGTGTCGTCGTCAGCGTAGTCGCTCCCATCTTCCTTGGTGAGACATCCCTGCACCACTATGTAACTCTCGCTAGGATGTAAGAATAGATCTTGAGTTTTGACGTTGATTCTTATCTATCCCGCATTGTTCAAACTCGTTCCGGTTACCGGTTCATATTCGTGAACCTCATATTCTTGAATACTTTCATCTTTCACTATGCATTGTGCTATATCTAGTATATTTATCATTTTAAAAGATTTTTGTTTTTTTGTTTATTAATTAGCTTGCTTTTTTTAAAAATAGTTTTTAATTATTTTTTATTATTATTTTTCTTTCTTATATATATATATATGTAAACAAGAAACTGTTAAAAAGAGTAAATAAAAGAAATTTGTTTTCTTATCAAAACTTTGTCTTCTGTAATTGTTGTTCATAAAACTGTCCGATGATCTCTTCTCCATCCAAAGCTTTGATTTCGTAAGTCACCGGATCGGTGTGAAATATTTTGATTATCACAAAGATTTCAGAGGTCCATCGAGGAGTATAACACTTTTCGAAGTGCTTCTTATAAGCGTAGATTCTCACTCGATCACCGGCCGCAAATTTCGGCGTTCTAGACTTCTTCCTAATCTTAGATCTTTCAGGATATAGATTCGCGTAGACCCGTTTTTCATTTCGAGGATCGCTAGCTTCCACAGGAGTCATCTTGATCGATCTGTGTCGCGTGTTGTTGTAATCTTTGACCAGGCCGTTCAGAGCGTATATGTATTTCTTAGTCGAATTCGCCGTGAAGTATCTGTGCATCTTTTCCTTCATCGTTCGATTCCAACGTTCCACCACGCTGGCTTTCTCTTCGTTTTCGATCGAGTAGAGGTCAACCAATCGATGAACGTCCTTGTTGTAGAATTCCTTTCCCTTATCCATCCACAATTTACTCGGTTTTCGAGAAAACGAGTCGAACACGCTCTTCAGAGCCTCGGCGACGCAAGGTCCCGATTTATTCTTCAAAGCTCTGATCCAACCATATTTGAAAAACACATCAATGACCGTCATTAGATATTTGACACCCTCGTTCCACCTCGAAAACGATCTCATATCGACCAAGTCGGCAGACCAAATATCATCTAAACCCTTCACGAACACCCTTCTCTTTCGAAATTTACACACGATGGGTTTGTGTAACTCCTCGGCCAATTCGCTCGTCAATAATCGTTTCTTCTTCTTTTCCGATGCTTTTTTTTTTTTGAACGCCCCATCTGGATCGACGTTTCGCACCGATCAGATTGTCGACCACCGAACGTTCTATCTTCTCTTTCCTGGTCGGATTCGATATGCCTCTCAATTTCCCCAACATGTTTTTATCGCAGACGTCGTTGCGAGTCTTGGTGTCGGGATGTCCGGCGTAGCACAGAACGTGATCATATGCGGCCGCGTCCACCCTATTCACAGGTTTGCTCCAAGATTTAGGTGTCAGATCAGCGTTGAGTCTCTTGTTCAATTTCGTTCCGGGTCCCGTGAAACTGTGACCAGGCAGATGCATTTCGAAAGGTAGATTATTGATCATTTTTTTCACGATGCCTTTACCTTTGCTCGCGTTCTTTTTTTTTTGACGAATCGAGTCTTGATAGAACCACACACGTCGCAAATTCCGCGAAGCATCTGTCTATCATTTTTAGTTCGTACTTCTCGAGAATTACTCGTCTCGGTAACTCTCTTAGACTTTACGCAATACATTTTTAAGAGTTATTTAAATTAATTTCGTTTTTTTATTTTATATATAAATTTAATTTTTTTTTTTTTTAAATTCTGTTCTTATTATTTATATATATATTTTTTTTTCAATCGCTGCTCTTGAGTTCTATCATCTTACTGAATTCCTCCCTGGACTCTTTCCTCCCCTTTTCCACGAGAGAATCCTTCATCTCTTCCTTGATGATCTGACGAGTCTTGATTCTCACGGCTTCTTTCAAGGCTTCGTATTTCCTTTTCTCACCCAATATCGCGAAGTATTCTCCGTCCGATATCCTACCGTCTTTCAACGCCATCGAGATCATTTCGGATATCGTGTCGATCTTGGAGTCGCCCAAGACGCGAATCTTGTCGTGTTTCCTTGCCTTCAGATATAATTTCCTACTCAAAAAGTTTCCGAGCGTGCTAAACAATCCGGCGGCGAGAGCCACTCCTTCTACAGTCAACACGATCGGAATGCCGACCGTGGTCGACAACAATCCGATGCCGGCCGCGTGTAAACCCATAGAAATCGTGATGAGTGTCGTGTCGATCGTGTTGACGAATTTCACGAAACGCGAATACTTCTTCTTGAGAGAATGACGAGAATCTCTCTCTCGAGTTAGATACTCTTGGATTCTACTGATTAGATCAATGCGATACCTCTCTCCTCTTTCTTTTTCTTCTAGCGACAGTGCCGTTGGCAAAACGCTGATCAGATTCTTATCCTCATCGTCCACTAACGCCGGATACAATTTATTTCTGGTTCTCGTTTTTGTGTTTTTTTTTCTTTCTAATATAAGATAAAAAATTTATGTGTGTATTTATTTATTTTCTATTCTCCCTTATTTTATATCAACGAGAAAACTTAGATGTATGCTTCATTGAACAATAATTTCATGACGCATCCCTTGTCTTCTAAAGTCAGACTTGTACGCACCAATTTCAGTTCTTTCGAAACTGTGGGCTTGCTTTGATCCTTACAGAAGAGTAATCTCTTCCAAAACCCGATCACTTCGTCGATTTGAACGCGTTCGAACGCCGGTTCGAAATACTTGACGACCATATCTTCCCTTTCCATCGACAGACACGAATGATTTTCGTGATCGAAGTCTAGGTGATCCCGACATCCGATGCATCGTTCTAACAAGAGGCGACCTAGTTGTTCGTTCACGCAGAATGCGTAGACTCTCATCAGCATTTTTAAAAGAAACCTTGCTCTAATAGTCTGGGAAGCGCACGTGATTTACTTATTTTTATTATCTATTCGATTTGATATATTTATTTTTTAAATAACTATTTATTTATATATTTTTTTCTCTCCTATATATATCAATCACTTTTTATTTCCTCAGGAAACGTGACAGTGGGTTTGCCGGTTCCAAATCACCTCTTTTCCGTGTACCGTACACGATTCGGTTTCTGACGTAAAATCCGCAAATGGATTTCCGTGTACGCCTCCATAGGGATTCAGTGTTAAAATCGTGTACAGACACGGATGATTTAGAATCAGCAAGATGATGATTTAGAAACGGCAACACGTTTTTTGCTCGCAATTTAACACTGAATCCTATGGGGGAAACCCATTTGCCGATTCCAAATCAGACGATACACCTCTTTTTCCTTAAAATTTCATGCGTTTTTTCACTCTTGAGCGATTTGTATATAGAATCCAGTGATTTGGAATCGGCAAAGCCGATTCCAAATCACTCTAAAAAACAAAAAATCGTGTACCTGTACACGATTTTAACACTAAATCCTATGGAGGTGTACATCGATGTACGTGTACATGTACGGTACATGTACAAAGTGATACCGAATCGGCCTTTATCACCTACTGACCGGGAAAGGGTCGTAGTTGCCAACATGTGAACCCTGCAGAACAAGAAGACGAGCGTTATTTTATCCATTTATTTTATCCGAACTCTAAACAAGCATTTACGTGAAGTCTTTTGGCACATGTACATTTAAATTTCGTTACAAATGGTATGAAGTTTCATATAACATTTTATTCGCTCCAATACATTATGGTTACAATACACTAAAAGGTTTGTATTCACGACAGTGTTAACATTCCACTCTCTCCTTAGCTCATCAAGGTCATTTGAGAGAAAACAGTCCTGAATTCACTTAGTATATCATCTCATTAAAAAACTGAACAGGAAAACATATATGTTATCTTGTGTTTTCTGTGTTTAAATTTGACGATTCCCCAACTACCGCCCAGTTTCACAATGAATTGAAAAGGCATATTTTACTTGTACCCCTTACCTTATTTTTCAATTCTCACATTTTTCAAAGGACAGCCAGTGTAAATATTATCAGTCTTTTCTAATATAGACACTGCGGCATTTTTATTGATGATTTCTAAATCAATAAATATTGCCCCAATCAGCATATCTCCTTCATTTTATGCTCTATTAAATGTTGAGGTAAAGTCCGTTAGGGGGCGCTTTTGCCCCCATTTAGTGTATTGTAACCTAAAGTTTGGAGGAAAAAATACATTCAAATCATTAATACAATTTAAATAACCTCAGTTGTGGCCAATTGTTGGCCGATAGATTCCTGGGACCTATTTTCTTACCCTCTGGGTATACCACGGGCTACCACTACTCAATCAGCCGAGTCGGTGGATTGAGCAGAGGTAACTCTGGTTTACACAGAGAAACAGTCTCATAATTATATCTCATACCATTGTGCCATACCGAGTCGAACGCTTTTTCTACATCCAAGAAAAGCGCTGTTCATATTTCGTTTTGACTAAACGCTGTTTTCATATAATCGACCAGTCTATAAACGTGTTCGATTCCCTCTTTCTGACGCCTGTGCGCTCTTTGCCATTTGTTAAAAAATTGATTGATTCGAGATAGCTGCGAAGTCTCATGGTGAGGATCCGCTCAAATATTTTTCCAACACAGCTAAGCAAGCTAATTAGGTGGTAGTTAGAAGGGATGGTAAGGTCTTTGTCGGGTTTAAGTATCATGACTCCTGTGGCCACTTTCCAGCATTTGGGAAGTACCCACAGGAAAGACAGCAGTTTAGAAGTTGGGTAAGTCTATAGTAGAAGATGTTGGGGCATTGTTTCAGTATTTTGTAAGAGACTTCGTCATCTCCGGGGGACGAAGATGACTTACATTTTCGGATTATACCCATGACCTCTTCTGCGCTTATTGGTTCGGTAAACTCATGATCGTCCCCATCTTCGGGCCTTTGGTCGAAGCTGGGTTCGTTAAAAATTGAGTTGTTGTCTTGGACAAATTTATTTACTTTTACTTTGAAATTGTTGTCAAATCTGTTCCCTTCTTGTGGACGATGAACTTTCTTGACATCAACGGTAAAAATTACGAAACAGAGGTATACCGTGTACTTCCGCAACCCGTTCAGTGTCACAAGTGTCAGAAATTTGGGCAGTTGTCACACAAATGTAACGGGGAGCAACGATGTATGAAATGCGGCGACAAACACATCGCGAAGGCATGCAATGGCACAACTCTGAAATGCCCCAATTGCGGGGGGGGGGGGGGCAACACCCCAGTAACTACCGGGGGTGTAGCCACTTCAAGAAAGTTAAAACAAACATCCAGCTTAAAGCTCTAAATGTAAGTAATGTCGAGAACTCATCCTCCCATTATTCCACGTGTACCCTAATGGCTGGCTCTATTTTCAGCATAATGAAGAAACACATGGACACCAGTCTTTTGGACGCATGTAAAGAGATCAGTAAAACATGCAAAGAGATCAGTAAAACAGCTATATAAAGTTATATAAAACTCAAATATCTCACACGCTACTAGAAGCGGCCGTCCACAAAATATAATTAGGTAACAATATTACAAATAGTAAATAAACTTAAATAAACTTAGTGCAGTTATTCCTAAACCATTCATGGATACACTAAAAATAGTTCAGTTGAACGCTCGAAACGTTAATCAGAAAAAGTTGCAACTGTCACATTATTTAAAAAATACGGACATAATTGGAATTAGCGAAACATGGCTTAAACCAAACCAAAAAAATTTGTAATGTGGATTTGATATTATAAGAAGAGATCGCTTGGCGGCGTCGCTTTGCTAATAAGGCAGGAGATTAAATACAAAACAATACTATGCGACCACCTCAATGCCGAAGTGATTGCATCTGAAATTGAACTTGACCACAAACACGTGGCCATCATATCATAATATAACAAGCCGCAAGCAACAGTAGACAGTGATGAATTTGAATTCTTTACCCCAAAAATGCAAGCACTAATTGAACTTTCTCAAATTTTCTTGCAACACCCTTATAAAGAAGACGCATGGAAGTAGTAGACGAAGCGTAGGAGAAATTGGTACAACCTACCTTTTTGTTAACGTACAAGGGAAACCAACCACCAAACACCAGACAAGGATTGAAACAAGCTTGCCCGGCTGGGACGAGTGTACATTTTAAATAAATAATCATTTGAATAAAGATTAACAGCCCTTTTAAGTGCTTTCGGGTGTGTGTCTGTGAGTGTATGTGTGTGTGGGGGGGGGGGGGCTTGTTTGTTTTGTTTTTTTTTTTGGGGGGGGTGGGGGGGGGAGGTTCTCACCCATCACCCCGTCATCTGTTCTCCCTGAAGGCAGACCAGATGGCCAAGGCTCAGCATTCACTCTCCCGTATAGAATGATGGATGACTCTCAGCTTCACATATTGGCGGATGTTTTCCTGTTTGTAACCGTTATGGATAACATGCTGAAGCTGCTCCGAAAATAGCGACTGTTTGGGTTTCTTTTTCTTTTCTAAAACAACCAACAAACCGCGGTTTCAGTATTACCATAAATATGCCCACGTCTCTGAGCAAACACAGAGCAGAATTCTTGTAGTTATGCACAATTCCTGGTCATCTTTCATTTCGAGGTTCGAGGAGATCTGCACTCACTGCCCTACTGTCTGTGCGCACATGTAAACCAAATAAGATTATTGGTTCTCGCTTCCGACTCTCGTGGATTCGTAAGCAAATAAAGTAATAAAGCAAATAAAGTTATTCGGTCACAAGGGATTTAAGTCCCACATCGTCCATGTGCGCCTTCGGCGCGCTGAAACTTTTCATTCATTCTTTGTGATACAATTTTTTGAGTAGCACTGGCTGGTTCCATCGTTAGGTAAGGGAAAGGGTTAAAGGCAACTAGAATATTTTAAGTTGTCATATCGGCCATTATCGGTGCCTGGAAGCCGAATCCGTTCGAAATTATATCTTCCATCGCTCTATCAGAATATTGTATAACAAAACACGTTGTTCGCGATACTTTTTATAATCTCACAGTTACCGAAAAAAATGTTGAAACAGGTCCAGAAAAAAAACAAAGCAGGACTTAAAGTAAACAATATACCAGAATCCGAATATCATTTACGGGAATCAACTCTCTCTGCAAGAGTGCACTGTGCAACACAGTTGAATATTAATTCTTTATCTATCACTACCAGAAACTGACACTTACAAAATAGTTTCTAACCCTTTAAGCCGTGACGTCCTTGAGTGGTATCGACTAATAGACTACTGTATCTAGCGAAATGGGCGAGTCTGTCTTGTATTTGTAGGGAGGGTTCAGTAATAATTTAATCCTACAGCCCTTTTGGGCTGCAGGATTAGATGATTGCTAATCCTCCAGTCAAGTTTGGTGTTTATCATGAGACCATTCACTGATTGTCAACTTGTGCTCTATACAAAGATTTATGCAGGCCGCAGTGACAGGGCTAAATAAAACTTTTAATTCATTTTTTGCCACTGAGACATAGCTTATACCAGGCCCGAGGTAGTGGTGAGAGGCCGAGTGAGGTTCACTCCCATTACCTTGACTCTGTCGATTTTTTATTTGTTCGTGGGAAAAATCATTGGTTGTTAACGCCAATATTTTCTCCGAATTATTTATTTATTTATTGGTGTTTAAGGTCACATATTTCTGCACAATGGCTAATCATGGCCATGACAGTTTTATGGGTGGAGGAAGCCGGAGTACTTGGGAGAGAACCACCCAGCAACGGCGAGCGACTGTCAGCCCCCAACATACTAACTCCACACAGGCAGGGTTAGCATTGGTTGAAGACAAGTGCACCATCGACATGCAGTACACCTTAGTACACAACGCCACCGTGCCCCACGTGGGCAATGGGGTGAAGTGTCTTGTCCATGTACACAACGCGGTTGTAATTGGTGAAAATAATTATAGTACACGAACGCCTCCCGACTATTTCGTTTATTATTGTTTTAAAGAAGGGTACTTTTAAAGAAGGGGTTATGTTTCAAGTTCGTACCGACGGCCAACGCCCCGGGACACTGTCGAAAAATTGTAACTCTTGCTCCACCGGAAAAGTTTGAGATCCCAGCTTCGGGACTGCTTGTAACCCCTTATTGAAACAAACTCGTCGAGCTACTTGGGTGCGTTACGATGGTGAGAGGTTAATAAAGATTACGACCTAATCCACAAGGTAGTACAGCATAGCACATCAGATGCAGGGCCGGGGAGAGGAAATTCAGGCGGCAGAGTTAATTCTGTGATGGCCCCGTTTCGACAGCGTCGGGATACTGATGCAGATGCTGAAGGCATCTGTGGCGAGCGCCGAAGGAAGCAACAATTTTAGGAGTTTTTTTGGGAGGGGGGGGGGCAGTTCTCCTCCTAAGAAAATGTCAAAATCATAAATTTAATGGAGACTTTTAGTAGCTTTTGGGTTGAAAAATAACGTTATTTTATGGCCGTCAAAATGACGTTTTTAGCAGCATGTTTCAAATTTGCAAGTTCATCGGTGAATATCCAGTGACCTAGAGTTATAGCTTTTGATTGCACAATTCTTGAAGTGATAACTTTATTACGTCAAGTTGATCTAATAAAGTTATCACTTCTAGAATCATGCACTCCAAAATTACAAACGTTGGTGCTGAGCTCCATTCGCGATACAGCCCCTTCTTAACATTTAGTTCTACGCAACTATAGAACTAGTGGGTCTCAGATGAAATGCGTTTATTGTATGACCCACTAGTTCTGTTGCATAGAACTAAAATGTTAATAAGGTAACAGTGGTACGAACTTTGGAAAGGGCACACAGCGGATAATTGGCTTCGTTCGAAGCATTCGATATTCGGACCTCACGTCTTTGAGGTAAAGAGTATGAGAAGGGTAATCAGGGGATATTTCGGGGAAATTGTTCAAATTTGGACTCCAAATGTCGCATTTTTCTTGAAAAATGACGCAGGCCATTAACCTTATACATCAGCCTGTATCTACCAATCTACACATTTAACTGAGCCGGTGTTATCGTCACGGCATGGCTGCTCACGCGGGTTGCTATGACAAAACAGATAAGACCCATCAATCACTTGACAGTCAAATAAATAACAGTTTAAAAGACGCCTGCATTACCACACAACATGGTTGATATATCAACCTTCAAACATACGCACCTCGTGTGAGCTAATAATATTAGCTGTGTATATTCCAGGGTGTACAGTGCGGTCGCTGTGGACTGGTTACTTCCCACGGGTGGACAATATCTCCACGGACGCAATTATATTCGACCCCAAACACTAATTAAAGGAATAATCATCAAAAATTTAATTAATGAAGCACCGGGTACAACCTGGTGCTTCATTAATTAAAATTTTGCTGATAATAATTTATATTACCTGGTAAACGCATGCGTGGACATCACGGCTCACGTGTGGATTACGACCAATCCACGGCGACTGTACTGTAGGACAGTTCACACTGGTTTGAAAACCTGTACATCCTGAAAACACCAAAAATGCGCACCCGGTGATAGCGCCTGCATGGGGACAGCGCCTGTGTCTGTAATCCACTAAAGCCGATTAATTAAAGCTGAACACACGGAAAATTAAATGGCCTCATAGTGTTTTATAACGCAATTCCCATTGATATCATTGGGTCATTCTTGGTGTAAATATTACGAACAACTAAATAGTAGTGACACTTCGTTTTTCGTTAGAAAAAACTTTATTTAACATGATCGTTTAACCAAGCGATTTAAAAATAGATAACATACATGGACGATATTAAATTAAATACGAACATCATTTTTGTATAATATGTGGGGATTGGATTTTTGTTAATACCTTTACTTAAATTTGTCAAAACTGCCGTCTTGCTCGAGAGTTGACTCCCTTCGGAGCAGCTTTTATCTTTGACCAGTTGGAGAGCTGTACCAATATACGCTGCGTCACCGGGACGTTAAATTTGCGCATCATGCTGATAATTCATAAGGTGGGCGTCTAATTTTTCACGTTAATCCACCGTCGATCAACATGATGTTCCCGATATCGATCTTAGTTTTATGAAAATGCCGACTTGTATCTTCCTTGGGTGGCAACAAGTGAAGATAAAGATACTTATTTCCAAATGAAACAAAATACTGCGTTTTAAGTGGCTGAGAGATATGGTGTAACTTGCAATCCACGGTTGTTTTTTTTACACCGTGGGTAACCACGGTGTAAAAACAAGAATACACAATAGCAGGCTATATAGCTAAAAAGTATCAATTTTTAATTGTAAATTCATACCTTCTACTCGGTTATATGTTTGAACAAAAATAAAAATACAGGAAATTTAATATTTATGTGCAATAAAATATTACAGATATGGATGTCATTGGAACTGGCTCATTGACCCAGTTCCAGTTCCAATGACATCCATATTTGTTGGGTTTTATTAAGAAACTTACAAAGTACCAGTTTTCTGTCAGTTTTTTCCAACGATGTAGGTTAAAGGATTAAGTACACCAAAATTCTTGGAAATTAATCCGTTATCCTTGTGTTTTCCAGGGTGTATGGGAGTTTTTACCGGTCTGGGAACTCATACACCCTTCGGCTTCGCCTCAGGATGTATGAGTTCCCAAACAGGTGTATATTCCCATATACCCTGGAAAACACAAGGATAACTAATATACCTTCTCGTTACAGTTTATCTTCAACTTTAGTAGGTTTTATTTTATCCAAGAACCCCCCCCCCTCCCCCTCCCCATCGTAACAGAGACAAGTCCATGGGTATTGCGCATTTACAAGAATCTGGATTATTTTTCTATCAGGACTCCCACTGGAGAGTTCGTATCCCTGGTAACAATGGTGAGTTTACAAAATGTATCAACCGTATCCAGCCAGCCAAATACTTGTCGAACCAGCGTAAATTTCCATACACTCTGGGATATACGCTAATAATGAATTTATTTCCTTCACTTTGAAGAGCAATTTCATTTCCGTAGAATAGCCTTGTAACCTCTACGAGCTCTGTCAAACAAAATATAATAGTTTATATTTATAATTATCTTCGGGATGAGATTAATCAAGATAAATCAATCAGTTAATAAAAGGCTTTTTGAAATAATCAATGAGTATATTGACATTGATGAGGTAAGTAAGTGGATTTTACTGTGATAAAAGGACAGACAAAGAAAGTCAACAAATGATGTCCAGTTGACATGTTTAAGAAGAAAAAATTATTGATAACTCCACATTAACCCTTTGAACCCGAGCGGCCACTTTCCGGCCAGGACCATGATACGTCATAACGTCATTAAATAGGATGGCAGTTCAGTAAATGTGTGGGGTAGACCAATCAATATTTTCAACGTGCAGCTTCCCGAAGCTGCACGTTGAAATTATTGATTGGTCTACCCCAAATAATGGATATGGAATATTCTCATTACTACCATTGAACTGAAATGGAATATGCCACTAGGGTTCAAAGGGTTAAAATATAGTTGCAGTAGTGACCTCGTGCTTTGCAGTGAATAATACAAAACTAAAGATTAAATCAAAAAATACATTTGGTTCTCGACCAATTAGTTTTTCAAATCAGTGAGTGAGGAATGCTTTTATTTTTTATTCTTTTTGTTTGATAACTTGTAGAGTGCTAAATTATTTTTGGTCGGAAAAATTTGTTTTTGCCTTGTTAAAATTTATGGGAGAGAGCCTAAGGGCACTCACTCATAAATTTTAACAAGGCAAATCCATACAGACTAAATAATTTAATTTCACAAACAATATGAAGCACACCCACAGAATTGTGTTCAGTTATATTGATGCAATTTTTTTCGATAAATAAATGCTGTCCCCATTTTATTTGGGCTGTTTTCTGCAGAATAGAGTAAACTGAATGTTTACAAAACAAACATTATAAATAGACTCTGTATTTTAATCATGCTTTGTTGAAAATATGTGAAAATAAATATACACCGATCCCAGAAAAAGTAAAAAATTTAAAGTATATCGATTTCAAATTTTGGAAGACATTGCGAGCCATTACAACGTTGAATGAGGGGGTTCAATTTCAGAGGGATTGCGTGAGAACCAAATGTATTTTTTTTCACTGCAAGCCAATAAATATGTTCAACGAATTTCAATGAGGGACTGTCTGAGAACCAAAAGCCTTTCTTCAGTCTAAAAGTGTAATAATAAATTATTGTTTTTGTGGGTTTTTATAATGAATGACCGTGTCAATTGTAATATATATATGTATCATCATCATAAATTATTTTTATCAACTTTACAGGAATACATTGTCTGCATATCAGTTTTTTTCAGACCTAGTGAAACCAAAGTGTAAATACTCCAAGAGGGCGGCGGAAATATTTACATCGTAACTTTTAGCCATCAAATCGCTAGCTTCCAGTCTATCAGGGAATAAAGGCTCTAAAACACTGCACGCAATTGCGCGCGATTCGATAATGTATTACTTCACATTTTTTATTACCCGTAACTCTGTGCGATTTTGACCCAGTGTCATACTTCAAATTTACGCTGGTATTTATTTATTTATTTATTTATTTATTTATTTATTTATTTATTTGTGCTTTACTCCACTTCATCATCTAGGGCTATTTGCGCCTTACTTTGGGACAAACATAATGTTAACCTTTTACCAAACGAATTGGTCAGAGTAGAATACATATTTGCAGTAGAAAAAGAAATTCAACAAAACATATCATGAGACCTCGTCACTGGAACAAGTTCGCCGAGTTCGTCGCGTTATATGGTTTATTGAAATCGTTTGAAAATAATTGAAAAATAATATTTAAAATAATGGATTTGACATTGTCCGCGTTTAGCAAAGGGTTAAAAGTAATGATATCAATATGCGAATTGAAACATGAACTCCCTATCGACAATTTTGGCTTTGACGTGACATATGGTTGGTGAAAATTATATTCAGTGTTGGTAGATTTCAGTTTGGTTATTGTACTCAGTTAATTTCCTGTCTGTGTTCGACAGGGGGCGCGGTGGTGCTGCGGTAACCGGTTCTCGTCAGATCACCAAAGTTAAGCAATGTCGAGCCTTGTTAATCCTCGGATGGGTGACCGTCTGAGCGATCGATTCGGACTCCCGCGTTGTATCCTTCGGCAAGGCACTTAACCCCGATTGTCCACATGGGGACACGATGACGATGTACTAAGGCGTACTGCACGTCGATGGTGCGCATGTCGTCAACCAATCTAACCCTTCGTGTGCTGCAGTGCGGAGTTACGATGTTAGGGGCTGGCAGCTGCTCGTCGTTGCTCAGTGGTTCTCTCCGGGTACTCCGGCTTCTTCCACCCGTAAAAACTGTCACGGTCATGATTAGCCATTGTGCATAAGTATGTGACCTTAAACACCAATAAATAAATAAATAAATATGTGTTCGACAGCGAGGCATCACACTATAATGAAATTGCAAACTATGAAAAAAGATCGTATGTTTATCACTTTAATGCATCGTATGCATTGCTCCTTTCGTGTCGAGTGTGCAACAACCTTAACAATGATTGGATGACTTTCAAGGCAATATAACTAGGATTAGGGTTAGTCTATTAACCCTTTACCTAACATGAAAAGCAGACGACACTTGCAAATAAAATTCTTGAATAATTACTTTTATTCATTTTTGTCTCAAAAACATAGGTTTTGACCCCTCATTGGAACGAGCTCGATGAGCTCGTTCCAATGAGGGGTCATAACCTTTATTTTTGAGACATATAATAAAAATTAAGTGGCGATTTTTGGGTAAAGGGTTAAAACTATAGACTCGAAACTATTATGATAGAGAATGGAGATGTTTTTTCTTTGAGACAGAACCGTGTTCGTAAACGCTAAGTCTTTCTAGATCCAAAATGCAACACAGACTCAAGAATGAACAAAAGAAAATCGCAACTGAGATTCAATGTTCTCTTTTAGCATTTTTGACGGGTGAGATTCTGGGGGATGTGACAACCGTTAATCCGAAAATCGGTTGATAACGAATGTCGAATAAGGAAATGGGAATAAGTAAGGGCTGTCGCGTTTTTTTTTTTTTTTTTTTTTTTTTTTTTTTTTTGCAGTATGGTGATTACAATAGCGGACAGAAATTTTCGATAGAATCACAACTGACCCGGTAGAAATCTCCGTCCGCTTTTGTAATCACAGTCAGGGACGTTGTGACAGGGGTTGTGCGGGTGTCTCACCCCCATCATTCGTCAATTTTACAACAGTTAGAAACTCTTATCCCTAAATTGGGAAAAGTTGGAAATTTCAGACACGACGTTGATGGAACTTTTCCAAACATGTAGAATTTGTTCAAAATATGGAGTTTCTACATTAAAAAGTTGTGAAAGTCCTCCATATATTGATGTTGTGGTTGTGCAATAAATTTATCTCTCTTACTGACTGAAAAGTAATAAAAATTCCAGAAATAATGATTTAAAGTGGAATTTGTCACTACCAAGAGCCTCAGGTGAATAATTTACAGTCAAAGGGGGCGGGGGTGTACAAATGGAATTCTGCAATTCAGCCAATCACCTAACAAATCGGCCGCACACGCACGCTCAATTTACATGAGCAGAATTGAAAAAAAATCAAAACATTTCAACAAAGCCATTTTCATGTGGCCCTTCATTGGAACCAGCTTGTCAAGCTCGTTCTAATGAAGCATTACATGGTATGGTTTTCGTGCATTTTTTTTAAATTAAAATAACAAAATTTGACATCGTGTGCATTAGGTAGTAGTTGGAAGATTTTGACTAGTTTGATGGGGGTGGGGGAGGGGAGGGGGGTGGCAATTGGAATTCCCAACTTGTTGGAAATTATGTAGTAGTAGTCGAGCTTTTGCAAACGGGGAGGGGTACAGTTGGAAATTTAGAGGTCGATACCTCCATCCGAGATCCCTTAACAACGTTCCTGATCACACTATCGTGTAGGAATGGGCAAATGCGCACTATTCGGGTGCATGCCTGTTTTCTCTCCCTTGTAATTTATCAACCGTTGCATTAATGCATTAATGGGATCCAAATAGGAAACATGTTTATTCTGATACTTCTGAAGTAACGAGAGAAGCATTCGGTACGAGTCTCCAATCAAGCAGAAACACCTGTCTTTGAAATCAAACCCGCTACAACGCGAATAAGATAAATAAAATATTAAAAACAAAAACATGAAATATCTTACACCCTCCGAATGAACAGCTGCGTAAATATAGGAGCTAGAATTTAACACACATGGAAGCCTTATCTGTCAAACAAAATCTGTGAGGCAGAATCCCGATAGCGAGAAACAAGTTCATCATACAGCTGTAATATCCTTCGTATTATCTAAGATGAAAATTATCCTTTCAGAAGACTTTGTCTGTTGGCACCTTCGTACACCGATGCAATACACATTTATGAGAATTAGTAAAAGCAATAAAATTTACCGCCACCGGACAAAGTGTAATAAAATGTATAAGATTTATCAGTCCAAAGACCAAGAAAAGGTTTCAAAAGCTCACGTACTGTTTCGGATTCTTATTGGGCCATTTTTGTACGAGACGCGAAGTCAGAAATCTATTTGGGGAAATCTTTTTCCTCTTTTCTCCATTTTTGATTTTTGTTGGGTTTTTGTTGTTGTTGTTGTTTGTTTTTTGGGGGGTTGGGGTTGGGGGGATGGGTTTGTTTGGGTAATTTTGTTTATCTAAATAATTAACCCTTTACCTGACATGAAAAGCAGACGACACTTGCAAACAAAATTCTTGAATAACTAATTTTTTTCATTTTTTGTCTCAAAAACATAGGTTATGACCCCTCATTGGAACGAGCTCGACGAGCTCGTTCCAAAGAGGGGTCATAACCTATGTTTTTGAGACAAAAAATGAAAATATAATGAAAATTAATTGGCTATTTTTGAGAATAGCGCCGTCCGGATTTTGGCCATTACGTTGGGTAAAGGGTTAACATGTTATTGACCTGTATTTTTAAATTTGGTTCGCTTCATTCAAAATCTTTTTTCATCTGAAAATTAGGTTTGAGGTAAAAACATTGTAACTCCCGATGACTGATGCGATCGATTTATTTCTCGTCGAACTTGATTAAAGAAGGATTATATTAAGGTATGTTTTTCAGGAAAAAATATTTTTTAGCTCTTCATCAATTTTTTTTTTTTTTTTTTGTAAGCGTTGCCCTCTAATCATGTTTGGTGAAAACTTAAAATATTGTCTCTGAAACTTCCTTTTAATTAACATTGCTAGTCGCCATCTGAGCTGCTGCAATATCACTCCAGCCACTTATATTTGAGATGGATTATAAATAGTTTAAAACATGTTATATTATACATTCCCAACACCTCTGGCAGAAGAGGCTTTCTTTAAACAAAGCTGGATCAAAGGCTTTTGGCGATGCTGGACGCTATGTACCAAGTTTGGATTTGGTCCGTTAATTATCCCGAAGAATAGAGGAATGTAAACATATACAACCAAAGGCTCTCGAGCCGAGAATTCCGCATGTCTTCACTTGACGACGGCCAGGACACAAATGAACGGAAAGCCGAACTCGCATCCTTTTGATAACTTTTCCACTGTAGTACATGGGTGTAGGGTGAAGTATCCGGATGCAGAAGCCTCATATCTTCTACAACTATCCTCAAAAAGATATCCTCCAAAAAGTGTCCTTCTTACATCTTGTAGTTCCACTAACTGTGTTGAACTCTTGATTGTTTCAGTGTGAATTAAATACTAAGGGATTGGAATATCTATAACTGGATCATCAAATACTATCTTTGTAACTTTGTGAGTAAAATGTTAAACGAACGGTAGTTTGCGCGCAAACTCCATAAAAATTGGGTAAACAAATAGCCCATCACAGCGTCAAATTCCCAACAGAATTAGAATGGTGACCTCAAAGCTTGTTAAATTATGTACAGAATTCGACACTATTATGGCTTGGAACTAGTCTAGCACTTAAATAGCCCATCGCCTATGCTTAGATTCTAAAATAGTTCAGTTATTCGGAAAAGCAAACCTACGATTTGCTTTCCCGACAAACTGAAATATTCCATCCGATTGAATCTAAAAAGTATCGTAAACATTTATTTTTCCATCAACACAAGTAATGTTTCTCAATGGATATTTGATTTTAACCCTTTACCCAACGAATCGATCCACCCGCGTAATATGCAAATTCAGCAGTTGAATAAATTTTATTTTTCAAAAAAATTCAACAAAACCATGTCATGTGAACCCTCGTTGGAATGAGCTCGACGAGCTCGTTCCAACGAGGGGTCACGTGATATGGTTTTGTTGAATTTTTTTATTAAATTCAAAAAATGATATTTAAAATAATAAATGTTGATATCATCTGCGTTGGGTAAGGGTTAAATGACTTCGCCTGTATTATAGAATATGTTTGTTCTTCGAATAATGATGATAGTATTCTCCCTACAGCTGTCGTCGTTTTATGATTACACCGCGTAGTTTCACAAATTGTGTTAATACCTCGATGTCTTCAAGATTGAATGAATATTCTTTAATTTGAATATCTATACCTGGAACTGAAAAAAAATATCTGTATATCTCAGTGAGTAACTCGACATCGCCTTTCATCAACGGTAATCTGCACGCAACTCCACGAAAAGTGTGTGGAGCCCATAACAGCGTCGGATTCCTAACAGAATTATACTGTTGGCATGAGAGCTTGATACAGGCACAGGACGACGAACGACGGAAGCTAAATGTTAGCAAATTGCAAAGCTTTCAAGATCATTTGTCCAGCAGACATGTACTTGACAAGGAGTAGTCGCCCAAACTAAAAAAGAACGCCCGCCCAGAGAAAAAAAAAGTCAAGTTGTAACTTGAAATTTCTAAGATGAAAAAGAAATTTTTAAATCGACTCCTCTCTCTTTCAACCAATTACCTTATGCGAATAGTAGACGACACTTTTAACCCCTTGAACCCGAGGGGACGTTTTTTCCGGCACAGGAACATGATACGGCAAAATTTCATTAAGGATGATGTCTGATAAGTGAAAATGTTGGGAAGATCGATCAATATTTTCAACGTTGAAAATATTGATTGTTCTACGCCCAAATAATGAATATGGACTCTTACAATTGCTGCTCTTGTCAGATACTACCAGGGATCAAAGGGTTAAAGATATTTTGAATGACTAAAGAGAAATGTCTATGTTTTCTATCATCATGATTGCTGTGTGCATTTAACGCTCCCCGACACAATACAGAGATTGAGAATGGTTGAAGATACGCAACGCGTGTAATTCAGCCCACGTGTGAGAACATCGTGTCAGAACGCATCTGATTGGTTCTTACGCATCTGATTATCGTTATGGCGCTATGCTTAAGCTCAAAACAGTGTCAAGAAAGAATGTAAACAGACCGCCGAAGGTGATACTTTTCTTTTACCCACTCCACACTCACGATGCGGCTGTTTTTTTCTGGCATACCACACTCGTCTTTCTCTGTATTTATTTATTTATTGATGTTTAAGGTCGCATATTTTTGCACAATGGCTAATCATGACCACAACATGTGTATCAACTCCAGAACAGGGGTGAGAGTTAATAAGTCATATTGCCCATTTTAGAGAGGGGTTGCCCCTCCCAAGCATTGGTGACTGGGTCCTCTTTTACCAGTAAAACACAGCCTGTTTACCGCAGTGAACAGGCACTGCTTCACCTCCTGGGGTTCCCACGTGGAGTCTTTCGCTATAAAAGTAAACGATCAGTTGTCGAAAATCAGTACGCATAGTTGTGATCATAAGATTTATGGTAACACAGAACTAAATATTTTCCCATAGGCGACCATTAAAACGTTCAGGCGGAAAAAAAATGATCGCATCACTTTAATTTTGGCATTCAAATATCTCTGTCAAGTATAGCCCTTCAGACAACGTTTTCTGATCTGAAAACAGGGAGTCATGCAACAAATAATAGAGAAAAAACTGACACAAAGGGAAGTACCGGCCACGTGCACATATTTATCAGGGAATTCCCTACAAAAACACACAAAAAGTAAATTGTATTTTTTAGGTCGAAAAGTCATCAAATCACCCTCGTTTTTATCAGGAATATTCAACAATAATGCAAGATGTCAATAGAATGTTTCAAACGTTTATTGAAACAATATATTTTCCCAAGGCTGTTTTATTTTTAGAGATTGCATCATTTCCGAGTGCAACATTTTAAGGCGGTTCACTCTAATTTCAATATTTAGTTCTGAGATACCTATAATCATCCCCAACCCCACCAAAGAGACATTTTACCACTTCTATAAGATAAAAGAGTCATTTCTGCATTAGAATCCAACTTTTGGCTTTGGCTGAGTCAAAAACATGGAAAATTTGCTCTTTTAAGGAAAAGTGTCCAAACTTTGTCAAGTGGGCTTGAAAACTGGTATTGCCTCCAAAAGATTTTTCTATCCTGTTACTTTATAAATTAACTGAGAAGGATCAGAATTTACAGCTTTCTTTAAAAAAACTACCCTGATCCCAAAATAAAACTAAAATCTGCATCAGCACAAATATTTTTAGAAAAAAATCTGTCTCATTTAATCATACTGCAAGCAAAACAGTGTCCCAACCCCCATGGAACAATATGGATGTCAATTTTGTTTCCAAAATTGGGGATGCAGCTATGTATTTCACCAATATGAAAGGACTCTACCCGTTTATCCTAACAACTGATGTTAAATTTTATTTTACCATCTGATGTAGTAAAATTTTGCCCTGAATAGGACCCCCCCCCCCCCAGTATGCCCCTTTTCATCAAAATCTATGATATAATTCATAATTTAATTGATATTGACCCAAAACAAACTTACTGTGATATGAACTTTCCCATCTGTAATAGTTTTTAAATAACAGTCTGGTTTCTGAAGACATTTCACATTGTCTTTGATGAATATTTTGCAATTTTTGTAAAGGAAAAACCTCAGTTTTCTCAGTAAAGGCACATAGAGTCATTGGTATGGCACTGAAAAAACATAAAACAAATGTTTTTTCCAAAAGAATGACCAGTACCTGCTACTGTGATATCTCATAACACTGGTAAGATGCCTAAAATCAAATATTGATTCTATAGTGCTATGCTTATGCTGCAAGTTCCCATAAGTGCACTTTCATAACCTTTGTTTTAATCCCCACAGACACCCATTCTGGCAAAAAGCTATCAAATTGTTGAAAACATGTTTCCAAAGAGGATGAATCAGACATTTGCTTCCAGAATATAGTGGTATTTGATGTTTAATATACTTGTGTGTGTGTGTGGTGGGAGGAGGAAGTTAGTCAGCTGCCAATTATTGAAAATGTAGAACCAGGCAAGTGAAAAGCAAAGAAACACCATGTTTGATGAAGAAACAGACACACAGACAGACAGATAGGCTTGCAGTCACACATGTAGGATGTCTATATGAGAGTACTGAACGGCATACAATGAAAAATATAGCGGAAAAGCCAGGGCAAGGTTGTTAAATTGAAAAATAACTCAGTGGACCATGAGTGCTGAAGCCTCAAAGTAAATCATAAGAAACTGAAAGTGTATGATACTAACTTCAGCCTCTAAAGACATGCTGTTCAGTCTTTCCAAATGTTTATCATCAGCAGAAGGGTTAAATATGTGTGGGAGGGAGGACTTGGTTCAGGGAAAGAGCAATATTTCACAACTGTCACTGTAAATTTATGCTGTATCATGGGAACCATGACAGCACTAGTACTAGACTACTATATTGGCAGCTATGCATAAATGCCATTCACTCACATTTGTAATTTTATTATGTTATTCTCCACTGTAGCCCCACCCCCTCCTCAAATTTGTGTTCCAGGATACTCTTTCAATGAAGGAATTGTTTTCCAACATTTTGAAGAGCATAATATAGAAGAGAAAAACTTCTAAATACTAGTGAATAGTAGGGCAGTGTAGGTTTTCTGTCTGTGTTTGAATGGTGATTTGGGAGGGGGTTGGACGATTTGGAATCCTCCCTGCCCCTAGTAATATGAGGGGAAACCATGGTTTAAATAAATATGTTAATATGGTAAGACAGGCGGTTAGTTAGCAGCTGCCAGAGGTTATAGTGTGCTCCTGGGGAATACACTTGCTCAAGATGGTGAATATTCTTGCATGAACAGTCTTAGTTTTGGAAATATATAGCTTTTATCGCTGACTGTGACCAAAATGTAACTTTTCAAAACAATAAAATAGTTTGGTAAGGTATGTGGTCCCCAAATAAATATTTAAATGTGAAATAATCCCCCAAAATAATAATTGAATCTGGTTTGGAAGCCAAAAAACAAATTTCCTATAGGTATCATAGAACTAAATATTTTCCCATAGGCGACCATTATAACGTTCAGGCGGAAAAAAATATGATCGCATCACTTTAATTTTGGCATTCAAATATCTCTGTCAAGTATAGCCCTTCAGACAACTTTTTCTGATCTGAAAACAGAGGGGGGGGGGGGGGGGGGGGTCATGCAACAAATAAGAGGGAAAAACTGACACAAATGGAAGTACCGGTCACGCGCACATATTTTTCAGGGAATTCTCTACAAAAACACACAAAAAGTAAATTGTATTTTTTAGGTCCAAAAGTCATCAAATCACCCTCTTTTTTATCAGGAATATTCAACAATAATGCAAGATGTCAATAGAATGTTTCAAACGTTTATTGAAACAATATATTTTCCCAAGGCTGTTTATTTTTAGAGATTGCATCATTTCCGAGTGCAACATTTTAAGGCGGTTCTCTCTCATTTCAATATTTAGTTCCGCGATACCTTATATCCAGTACTGGGCATATATTTTGTATAAAATGATGTCCTATTCTAGCAGTGGGGTGCATGGCCGATCACCAATATAAAGGAAACTCATGAGCTTCGTAAGCTGTGCAACACAAAAATACGTTGATCTCACAAACAAAATACAAGTTCGTCGGAAAAAATTTATATAATTGTATTTCAGTGTTTGTCTTCTGTGCACTGCACTGGTATGTGTTCAGTAACAGCGATGGCACCAGTGGTATTTAACCAATAATATATTGTTTTAATTCTTAAATTTTTCAAGTTATATTACCCACTAACTAAATGTAATGTCTTTGCCCCAGATACACTGGATCTCAAATTTTGTTATGGGGTGGGTGGGTGGGGGGGGGGGGGGGGGATTCTTGCCGATGTCCGATGGTTTCTACGAGAATGTGAGTATTTATCAGTGTTTGAATCACTAGGAGATTCCATCTAGTGCACAATGTTATATTATTAAGGATATGCCAAAGGTTTGGAGGTCATCCAACATCTCCACAAATGCGAGTGGAGGCTTTTTCAAGTAAGTTCATATCCACAAATACGAACTGTATTGAAAATATCCCCACATGACTTAGATATACCTTCAAATCATTTGGATATATTTTCAATTTTTTTGGAGATATCTTCACATTATTTAGAACTAACTCTAATTCTTTTACGGATATATGTCACAAACGAAATTTATATCTCTCTAAATGGATTTGAAGATATGTCTAAATGATTTGAAGATATCTCCAGATAATTGAAAGTTATTACTTTCCAAAGTGAGATTTACTGGGATTTCCGGGTTTGATTATAAACGATAACTTCACAAGTGAATTATGCAATCAACAATTGTGTCATGTATCCATGCGCGCAAACGAAGACCTTTTGCCGTGGGTGTAATGGGGACTTCATTGTTTTGTTTTGTTTTGTTTTTTTTTAACCCTTTACCTAACATGAAAAGCAGACGACACTTGCAAAAAAATTCTTGAATAACTATTATTTTCATTTTTTTGTCTCAAAACATAGGTTATGACCCCATCATTGGAACAAGCTCGACGAGCTCGTTCCAATGAGGGTTCATAACCTATGTTTTAGAGACAAAAAATGAAAAAATAATGAAAATTAATTGGAGATTTTTGAGAATAGCGCTGGCTGGTTTTGGCAGTTACGTTAGGTTACGGGTTAAATAATATAATTATCGTTAATAATGAAAAGTAATAAACAGAGTAATCGCTTGCCTGGACTGGTTACGTGAAATAATTCATTCGAGGCGAGGGACTATATTGTAAAAGTCTCGTGCACATTCGCGCACTCGTGTTTGTACAACATCCCTCACCTCTCATGAATTATTTCACGTAACCAGTCCAGTCAAGCGATTACTCTCTATATATTGTTATTGAATACGTATTCAAACGCTAAAGATATCTGCAAATATTGAAATGTGTACATATCCTCAAATATATCTAAGTATTTGAAGATATCTTCAGTTCGATTTAAACGTATCACTAAAAAGATTTAGAGATATTTCCAAATGATGTGAAAGTTATCTTCAAATATTTGAAGATATATACAAATTCTGATGAGAGATATGAAGGGTGTCTTCAAATATTTGATTTTATGTTAATTTGGCAGCCCATTCTTTTTACTTTATATGCACGAATTCAAGTCTAAATTTCCGTTTGGCAAATATGTTATCCAGGTTGGCTTTGTCCAACGTAGCTTTTCTTGAGTTGACAACCGACTCTTCATCTTGCTTCGAACGATCGGTACTGACTTCAGTTGCGCAAATGAGAGCATGTAGCCTTCCCGACCCGTATAACTGTTGTAACCTTGTGACTTGTGAAACTCAATTTCATATAATGTTACTGAGATTCCCTTTATCTTCACCCACTTCCCGTTCAAGATGTGCGTATCTCATGTGAGAAGGCCACGTGAGATAGATATCCATCTCACATGACCCACGTGGCCGGCTTATAGCATATTTAATGAGCGCAGGACTATTCAATCATCGCACGTTCTTCTGTGAACAAACAACATGGTATTACTGCATTGTCACATGGCTATCATGGAAAAACCATAGCTCTTTCGCATGCCATGGTTGTTCTACCACACATGGTAAAACACAGCAAAACCATTGTTTTTATTTATATGGCAGTAACATCCTCCAATATCCAGATAAGGATACGAGCCGTAAGAGGAGTCAAAACATGCCATGCTCATGCGTATATATATATACTATAGCATAACATATGTGCAGTACGTACATCGTATGCCAGATCTAGCTTATGGAGCCGAAGTTTTGGAAAGGAAAAGTTGCACCCCCAAAAGCTCCGGTTCCTATGGGAATTTAACACTAGTTGCTCCCCCAAAGCTTCTGGCAATGAGGGATCGTCTGAACCCTCCTATACTACTCAGCTGATTTGAATTGGTTTTTAACTCAACTAATTTTAGAGTGTATAATAGAACTGATGGATAGCCATACACATTGTACTGAAAAGAAACCCCTTTTCTCACAATAATACATTTACTAATCGCAGTCAAAGGAAGCCAGTGTTCGCGAATCAAAGTTTATTCAGGTATTTTACGTGGGCAACATTCACTGATAATAATGTACCCCCATATTATACTAACGTTCTAAACTACCGGGCATTACCCCCACCCATAATACCGCTTGGCCTGGTATTACGTTCAACCTATACCAACTGTAGGCCAGTATAACACCTTGACTCGATCAATAATACTAAGGGCTAACAGTTGGCCTACAGGGGTAGAGACTGTACATTCTAAACTACCATTCCAAACTTCCTTGGACTAACTTGAAATACCACACTAGACGACCATGTATTACCTCCACACACACCCATAATACCACCTGGCCTAGCATTATGTATTACCTATAACAATCATTGGGTAGTACAAAGCATTGGGTGGATAAGTAGTACCATGGGCTAACAGGAGACCTGCAGGGGTATATACCGCACATACTATGCAGCCATATCAGTCCAGTACGAGAAATCCGAAACACCCTGACCCGAACAACGTGTTGTCGGACTGTAGAGTGGACAACAACAGCTGTCAACGTTTCTATGACGTCGCGTGTGCATCATGACGTCAAGACATCAATAGCAACGTCAACCGTTTCGCGAGGAAAACTTTCAAGAAAACCCAACTTCCACCGTCAAAATTCCATCACATTCCCCTACTATACACATGGAACTCAATTAAGCACCCACTGTTTGTTTCGCAGTGGTGTTAATATAAACTGTAATTACTTTCATGCTATCTTTCAGATGGCCAAATGTAATTGTTTGCGGAAAGAATGGTCTAATGACAAATGAATGACAACACAAAGATGAAAATATGCAGTATTTTGATGACGCTAATTTCACATATCTGTCACTGATGTTTTTGATGGTAAAATGTTCTCTCGACAAGTATGGTGCTAGAACGGTCCATGGTGAAACAATGCCGGTAATTACTGACAAAACAAAATGTAACTTGTGATCTCCTGAGCACAATAGCAGTGTCTGACGTCAGTAGCGAGTGGATCCACTACGTACCCTGTTGGCAGCCTGAACCCTCCTCCTAATGCTACCAGTGAGCCTTCTGATACGATCAAGAGGCAATTGCTGCTACTCCGCATGCAAAGCAGTTTCAAAAATCGGCCAAATTCTGTACAGGTCGATCCCTCGCTTGCGCATGACGTCCAAGAAAGTCCCCGATGTATTCTAAGGGATTCAAATCGAGGCTCATTGCAGGCCAAGGTAGTGTTGTTATTGCGTTGTCCCGAGGGAATGTTCTACAAGCATTGAAACGATGTGCACTTGTATTGTCGTCCATGAATACAGGGCGATGCAAGACAACCGGATTGAGGATGTCCCGGATGTACTGATGACCATTGAGATTCCCACGAACAGTCACCATATCAAGTTTACAATCACGAAAGAGGCATCCTCAGATCATTACTGATCCTCCACCATAATGAACAGTAGGTCTGGTGTTCCTGGGCACGTACGCAGTATTTCTATGCCTCCACCCTCCCATGCGACCACCTGTGACGTGAGACAGGAACCTACTACACTCGTCTGACCAATGGACTCTCCTCCACGTCCTGAGATTCCAATATTGCCGTGCCATACACCACTCCAAACGTCGTCTTTGATGCTGATCGGGCTGAGCTGGACGCTTGGTGACCCTTCTGGACCTCACCTCAGTGCTTTGGGACGTTTCGGAGAGTTCTGTTGCAGAGAAGCCTGTTGGGGAGCCAAAGGCGATTCAAAACCCCAACTGAAGAAAAGGGTTCACGTCTAAAGAGGCGTATCAGACTCCGATCTTCCAGAGGAGAGATCTTTTGGGGTTGTCCAGGCCTTGGTCGGTCCTTAACATCGTTGGTTTGTTGATATTTTCGGACAAGTCTGCTGATGACAGAATGACTATAGTCAAGTTGCCTTCCAATAGCTTTGAATAACATGCCTGTTGCATGCATGCCAACGATTTGCCATCTTAGTGCCCCTGACAGTCTCCTCCTTGCCATGTCAGCAAATATTGATAAAAGAAGTGACAGATTTTCTTGTTTTATACCCAGATATTGCATGTGTATGATGGTGTTTTTTTGTGACATTCGTGAGAAGCATGCTTCACGTCGACGAGGGGATGTGTTTGGGGTACGCTATCAACTAGAACATCACGTTTCACTAAATGAAATGTACTGCAAAAAATAAGCAATTATTAAAACATAATAATCAGTAACAGCAACTTCAGTGTTTCAGGGGGTGCTTAATTAAGTTCCAGGTGTATATATACCCAAAGCCATGGACATACATAACAATACATCCCATATCCATGCGTATATATATAACATAGCATATTATATATGCAGTACGTACACCACTTGCCAAATCTTGGTGTATGGAGCCGACGTTTTGAAAAGGAAAAGTTGCTCCCCGAAAAACTCCGGTTCCTATGGGAATTTAACACTAGCTGCTCCCCCAAAGACCCGGGTAATGGGAGGTGGTCTGGGCCACTGCTCAATTTATAAATTATGTGGGCGGATGCTTCCGATTCGTTAGGTAAAGGGTTAAGGTCCAGAAGGTTGCGAAGGGGGGTTTAAAGGGTACTCACCCCCACACCACCATCACTACTACTACCACCACCACCACAAATACTGTTCAAGTCGGGACATATTTTTCGGGATTTGTGTCTGTGATGTCCATTCGCTCCTCTTTGTAATCATGCAGTTTCTCGCGATACGTGATTTGACATACGTGGATTCATGTCGCACACACACAATCGGTAACACAATTGGAGGCCTGTGATTCGGGCTTCCAGCATGACCAATTTGGAGTTCAGTGTGTGCTGATTAAACAAGAAGTTGGAAATTCCATACGTCTACCACGACAACACGTATTTATCCACACATAAATTTCCAACTCTTGACATTTCAATTATATATACTACTCAAAGTTTGCTGAGCACCAAGTATATCCAACTACCTACTTTACGTTTTAGTTGAAATATTGTAATGAAAAGTGTATATATCTTTTATTTAATTATATCTTTAATAATTTAAGTACAGAAATTAAGATTTTATTGGTGTTTGACATTATTTTTTAGCTTTTGAATACGATAACCATGGAAAATGGATATTATTGGTAAAAGAGAAAACTTTTCAATATGCCAGAAAGTTGAAGGAGCGAACTGTCATGGCTTCAATATCGAGTATGAGACCCATTACTGTTAATTACAGCTTGACAACGCCTTCTCATGCTCCCATTCAGGTTCCTGGTGGTCCTTTGTGGGATGTTGTTCCATTCTTGGACCAGCATGGCGCCAAGCTCCTTGGCTGGACTGGACGGGCTGAAATTGCAAGCTGCAACTCATTCAAGACATGTTCGATTGGATTGAGGTCAGGGGATCTTGCTGGCCAGTCCTTACGCTCAATCCCCTCCCTCTGTCGGTACTCCCCGACAGCATGGGCAACATGAGGACGGGCATTATCGTCCATCAGAATGAATCTATCACCCACTGCACCTGCATACAATCTGACGTGGACATCCAGTATCTCATCAGCATACCGTTGTGCAGTCAATGTTCCACGTTCAAGGACACAGAGCTCTGTACGCCCATCCCAGCTGATGCCGCCCAGACCATGATTGACCATCCACCATAGCGGTCATGCTCAGCAATGTTGGCTGCATGGAATGGCTCTCTTTGTCTTCTCCATACCCTAGAACGCCTATCTGTGTGGTCTGGGCAGTACCATGACTCATCTGTAAAAAGGACAGGCCGCCAATCTTCTCTGGTCCATCCAACGTGGTCCATGGCCCATTCATATCGAGCCTGGTGGTGGTTCTGGGACAGCGGAATGCGAATACATGGTCTTCTCGATCGGAGACCACCTTCGTGCAACCTTGCCTGGATAGTCTGCGTCGAAACATTTACCTCGGATGCATTCTGATGGTCACTGCGAAGTTGGGTTGTTATGGCAAAGCGGGCCTGAATGATCAAAAAACGGTCTTCAGCTGCAGATGTTGCCCTGTCTCTGCCACCACCATGCCGTCTTACTGATGTGCCTTGCTGCTGACATCTTGCCCAGGCTCTGATGATCACCGTATGGTGTACGCCAAGGGCGTCACCAACCTGACGATGGGTAGCCCCTTGCTCCACTATCCCTACAGCCCGCCACATTTCTACTTCAGACAAATGTCTTCTTACATTTGCATTTGCCATATTCAATCATTATATCACAAGGGTTTGTGTTGAAATGAAGAATGAATACCCTACACATGTACACGAAAACATCATGAAAATCAAGGGGTACATGCTTTCCATGACTGTCACGAAAAGTCTGCCTGTCAAGAGAACTAATATAAACACTGGGGACCATCTCAATACATTCCTCAATCACATCCACCAAAAATATCGCAAATATGTCACAAGCAAATTTGACAATGATGTGTCAAATATTTGGTGCTTAGCAAACTTTGAGTAGTATATATAATCTCTCGTCGGACTAATATTCCAACTTCATCATCGATGAAGGCATGCCTTGATGATGTAGTAGAAATATTTTATCAGTCGGAACTTGAGTCATTACAGAAGGGACGAATCAGGTTTACATCCCCGCCCATTCGATCATATTCGCGATGCCCCTGTGTTTAAGTGGTTGAGGGCTAAATTATTTTGGGGGCCTGAACTTATTATTCAAAATTTGTTTCGTTACAAATTATTGGAGAGTGCCTACAGGCACTCTCCAATACGTTGTAATAAAACATATTTATCTGAACAAAATACTATATTCGTTCGACTGAATATGAAACATGAGAAGGAAAATATGGGCTTCTGCTCTGGTACCCTCATTTCTTTTAAAGCATGGTAGTCGCTTAAGCATTCAGCCAGTTAACCTACAGGTTAACAATATTAATTAGTCTACCTTGAGAACGGAGGGAGCCCGGTGGCTCAGTGGTTAGTCCATTAGACTTTCAACCGGAAGGTCGACCATTCTATCCTAACCAGTGGTACCTGTGTTGTGTCTTTGGCATCACAGTGACTTGTATTGTCATGAAAATCGACTTTCAATAAAGTTATCTACCCTTAAACGATTAGACTAGTGAGGAAGGTCCAATTAAGAAGCATGTAACTGTTGTTGTTACTTTTAATAAACGAGCTGTCTTTTGTTTTCGTTTATTAAAAGTTACAGAAGAAAACTTGGCTTTTTATGGCAAGCTAATTTGAAACAACTAAGTAAACGTCCACTTTGGTTCTTTAGCGAATTTGTATTCTTCCCAGGAAAAAAATCAGCAAATCTTATTTCCTCTACTTTTATATTTATTTATTTATTGGGGTTTAACGACACTTTTGACAGCCAGGATCACCTCGTGTCGGACAGTTTTACGTGTGAAGGAATCCGGAGTACCTGGAGACAACCACCGAACAACGGCGAGCAACTGTCAGGCTCCCCAACATACTAACTCCACTCAAGCAGGGTTAGCATTGGTTGAAGACAAGTGCACCATCGACATGTAGTACGCCTTTGTACACAACGCCACCGTTTACAGATCAAGGACACAACGTGATTGCCACATGTGGGATTCGGACAGAGGACCAATCGGCTTGCAGCCTGCACCTCTATCCACTGAGCCACCGCGCCTCCGACTTTTATATTAATCGAAAGGATAGTGTCTGTATTATACACGATGTTCAAAGCGCACACTGTTGATATGATGAACAGAAAAAAGGTTACAGAACATCAAAAGATGATGAAAGCGTCGTTTTCTTATTTTTAAATGGGTTTAAACAGAATAAAGGTCAAATCTTCAAACTGATTGGGAAAAAAACTGTGAAAAGCCAGCTTCTGTATTTTAATACTGCTCTGATGTCTCTACAGGAAAATGCCTGGAGTTTGTGCAGTGATGCGCATATCGATGATACAACTTCGCTAACATTTCGAAATTTCAAATTTTACATGAAATTTCCGTACCCTAAGTGTTAAATTTACAGACAACGTTAGAAAATTAAAGCGAGCTAACTTTCCTGCTACAAATCCCTTCCAATGACGAAAAAAAACTGTTGGAATTGCCAATGTGGGAAGAAAGGAGGGGGGGTGGGGGGGACGGTGGCGCCGTGTGTTGAAACGTACTGCACGTCTACGGTGCACTTCCCTTCAGTCTCTGCAAACTCTAACAAACCTTGAGAACGGACTCTTTCCAGACAAGTCATCTTTTGGCATGGGTGATGTTGTTATAAAGGCAGTAATTAAAGAGTAAAATGTGTTCGTTCTTTAAAGAACTAGTCCCACTGTACATGCGTACCCCTCAAATAGTATCTCGTTTAATAACACTCTGTTGTGCAGTAACGGTTGTTATTGTAAACGTCACGGTGACATAGATTGCTACAAGTACTTTACCGTTTATTTCACAGTGTTATGTACTGAATATGGTCCATATCTGACAACCTCATTTTACTATTGATTGCTGACCTGTGCATTAAACTCACTGGTTTTACAGTGTGTGTGTGTGTGTGTGTGTGTGTGTGTGTGTGTGTGTGTGTGTGTGTGTGTCGGCAAAAAATCCAACTGTTACTATTCACAGCTGCAGTGTATGCAATACCGATCTTCATAAGTATGCATTATGTCAAGCGGTACGAGATTTCTATAGTACGTTTACTTATCATAATAAAAATAAATCCTCGAAATGCACTTCAAGAAAAACACATCATCATGTAAAATCGTTATCCTGAGTTAATTCCATCATTCACAGTTAGAAAATGATGAAACATCGAAAATTGATCAATCCTGCATAAGATCTGATTTAATGTTAGGACAGAGTGAATTGTTCAAAGTTCTTAGCTTGAACATTTGTTTAGCACATATTCAATTCCCAGAAGAATACAAAATAATAATAACCTGATAATTCTATCATAAATGTGTTGGCATTTCAGTTACTAGAATCAATTTTATGCCCCCTTTCATGGCTTTATTTTCAAAATCTTTCTCGGTAGTGAATTTCAAACTACGGGGAGGAACCGGGAGGGGATTTCCCCCTACCCCAGTTGGAAATTCACTACCCTACACCCCCAATCGGAAATCTCTAGCTACGTCCCTGTTTTACAGATCAAACATTATCCATGCACCACAGTTTCCACGCCAAGTTTGGAAAGTTTTGTCTTGCACACAAATAATGTTTATTACGGAATACTGTAGGCTAAATAGAACCTAGACTAGATTAAAATGGAATGGCACATGTTGGTTATTTCCTGTTGTTAATTTTAATATTTTTTTTTCAAGTTAAAGCATGGTATTCCTTAGAGGAGCCATTGTTTGATTTGATCAACTATTCCAAAAACTGAGAAGTAAATATTATTTTCTAAAAGTCCTTTCTCTTCAGCTTTGTTGCTTTTCTCTTCGTGTACCAACACAGGAGCACGGTGCTCAGTGGTCAGATCATTGTACTTTAACCGTTTTACCTAATATGAAAAGCAGACGACACTTGCATACAAAATTATTGAATAACTTTTATTTTAAATTTTTTGCGTCCAAAACATAGCTTTCGAGCTCGTTCCAATGAGGAGTCATAAGCTATGTTTTTGAGTCAAAAAATGAAAAAATAATGAAAAATGGATGGCTATTTTTGTGAATTGCGCTGGCCGGTTTTGAACGTTACGGATACTTAAATCCAAATTGTCCGGGGGGGGGGGGGGGTAGGGTTGTGCTGTGCATTAAGGCGTTGATGCACGCTGATGGTGCACTTGTTTCAGCCGCTGCTAACTCTGTTTGTGCAGATGTAGTAAGTCGGCGAGTCTGGCAGTTGCTCGCCACTCAGGGTACTCCGGCCTCATCTACCCATAAAAGCATCAGACACGATGTGACTGGCTGTCGAAAGTGTCGTTCAACCTCAATAAATAAACAAATACACGTGTGCTGGCATTCGATAAGTGTTCGTTGGAGGAAAGACTAATTAGCGAAGAGTTTATTAACCTTTTACCTAACACGAAAAGCAGACGACACTTGCAAAAAAAATTCTTGAATTTTTTTTTTTTATTTTTTCGTCTCAAAAACATAGATTATGACCCTTCGTTGGAACGAGCTCGACGAGCTCGTTCCAACGAGAGGTCATAAGCTATGTTTTTTGAGACAATAAATGAAAAAATAATGAAAATTAATTGGCGATTTTTGAGAATAGCGCTGGTCGGTTTTGGCCGTTACGTTGGGTAAAGGGTTAACTAAGGAAATGTTAACTAAGGAAATGTTTCGTATATCATTAATAATACGTTTACAAAAAAAAGTTTTAAAATTTTAATTTGACTGAAGCAGTAGACTGGTATAAAGGTTTACAGATTGTAAACCGACTGATCTGCACTCCGAAACGGTCGGGTATCGCATCGATACAAATTTCGTCAATAGGAGGACAAAGCTAATTCAAAATACTCGAGTGGGTGCAGCACAACCTATACCTATCATTTGGTGCTTCGCGCTCGTGCGCATTCTGCACCGAGTGTTAGCACGCGATTATCGGCACGTTGTCTCACAAAAAATTTTTTGGATGGCTCTGACGTCATTGTTTTTCCTAAATTTGCTATTTGTATCCGGTTCTTATTTATTTTTTTATTATTTATTTATTTGATCTTGATTTGCTTTTTTTAAGAGGTGAGGATACTTTTCCTAAATTTGCTATTTGTATGCACTTATTTATTTTTTTATTTATTTATTTATTTATTTATTTATCTATTTATTTATTTATTTATTTATTTATTTTGTCTTTTTAAAGAGGTGAGGAACCCTCAATCCCACATATTAATATCATCCAGCACTTTTTTGCCAAAGCATTGCGTTCGCCTTTCGTTTGCCGTGACATCTTGCTACTCAATGCAGAGATACGGCGTGAGCTCTGATTTGATTTATCTTAATATCTATATGACGAGCCTGCACGAATAGAATATAATTATAAAAGTAGTTGAAGTAAATTAACCCTTTGATACTTTTGTACATCTTATGACGTACGAAATCAAACAGTGCGTTGGTACTTTCTGGTCATTTGTTTTGTTATTATTTTTCGATTTTTTGAAGTTTAAACCTCAATTCATATTTTCTCCCGAGTAGTGGTCAGTGACAACCGTTGAGCCAAATGTTATCGCAGTTTAAAATACTAATATAATCCTGCTGTCAAGACTTCTTAACTGGTTGAGTGCAAGAAGCCACTCTCGGGGCTTTCAAAAAATGAGGATACCAGAGCAAAAACCAACACTTTCCTTGCTTATATTTCATATTCAGTCAAACACAAATAATATTTTGTTTATATAATTTGTTTTAAAACAAGTTTTGAATGACAAATTCAAACCACCAAAAATAATCTAGCCCTCAACCATTTAATCACCAATGTGAAAAATATCTTGTTATGTTATGTTATTGGAAATACCTCCGTTAATTTTTTGGAGCACCCTGTGAGAACCCCACATCACCAGAATCATCTCGGGTATATTTCGTTGGACTGAAGCTGCAGTTTGCGTCTTACACCCGTTTTATTCCGGTAGTTGCACGATTCAATGCGCTTGTACAGTCTTGTATGGGTTTTTTATACAGGTAATGAACTATATACACTATATACAAGGGGGAATCGGGGGAATTTTGCCGAGCTGCAGCTCTTTTGCCACAGTAGGGTTCTTTAACGTGCACAGTAATTACTGCACACGGGACAGCCATTTACGTCCTCACCCGATAGGACGAGCATAGCACCATCCCGAACATGGCACTATGCAGGAGCAGTGTGGGATTTTTTAATCCACGTCGGTATTGCATTACGTTACGTTTCCCCGGCTGGGGTTCGAACTCGCAGACCTTGTGCTCCGAGCGCAACGCATTACGCTCTCGGCTACCGCATCCCCTATTGTTATTTGTACTTTCCAACGTTTGACGTCGCATTTTGAAAAACGTTGAAGAAACTGAATTCCCAGTGACGTTTGAACGTCAGGATAATTAAAGTCTTAAAGGGTTAAACAACAAACCCAAGTGTTTCGTCAAGTGCATCCACAATCTTGAAGTCATTCGGGAACAGAAAAATAATGTTTGTTTGGTGATAATTGCTTCAGTTTCAAACAAGACGGGAAAATAAACGAAGGTTAACAACATTAATATGTCTTCGTATCAGTGAGGAATTTGATTGAGTAAACAATACAGGAAAAGATATGAAGCAACACTTCCCAGTTGATTGCTTTTTCATCTATTTTGTGGATGTTCATCTTATCAACACCAGTTAATTCTCCTTTCAGCAGATGAAATCCAAAAACAACTGATATGAAAGGCATCAGCTCGACGACAGAAGCGAAAGAGCATATTTTTGGTATGTTCACGGTTGAAATTAGTGTGGCATGTTCTTCACGTCGGTAATGTCGGAAGCTGAAGTTAAGTTTGCTGATAAGGGCATGCTAAATCAAACTAATTGATGGGTTTTGCAATATGTCAAGTTTACACTTCCGATCGTTCAAGCGTCTACGGCCTCAACGAAATCACAAAATGCAACAGTGCTCGTTTTCTATGGAAGAGTAGTTCTCGTCCGGTGTATCGGGCCTGGGCAGCATTATTACGTACATAGAAAAAGTTAATCCTTTAGCTATTACAACACTTCACACTGCTATGTTCTTACGTAACTCCAACAGCGAAGTGTTCCTTCTCAACCAACGCCTATGAAATCCCATCACACCGCCTCACTTTTTCCGACCATTATATTTATTTTATTTATTTATTTATTTATTTATTTATTTATTTATTTATTTAGTAAGGTTTAACGGCTCTTTAACAGCCAAGTCATATCGTGTCGGTGACAGTTTTATGGGTAGAGGAAGCTGGAGTTCCCGGAGAACCACCGGGCAACGACGAGCACTGACAGCTTCCCAACATCGTAACTCCACACTGCAGCACAGGCAGGGTCAGATTGGTTGAAGACATGAGCTCCATCGACGAGCAGTACGCCTTATTACCAGGCGTCAACGTGCCTCCATGTGGACAATCGGGGTTAAGTGCCTTGTCCAGGGACACAACGCGGGAGTCCGAATCGATCGCTCAGACGGTCACCCATCCAAGGACTAACCGGGCTCGACGTTACTTAACTTCGGTGATCTGACGAGAACCGGTTACCGCAACGCCACCGCACCCCCTTCCTACCATTCAAAGCATACTTTAAAAGCATTAATAACAGTCCGTTAGTTGGTCATGTATACGAGGGTGTGTTCTTGCGTAGTTGGATAATCGTTGACATTGATTCCAGAGATGATGAATGAAATAAAACTACCTTCAGTGACATCTTTTCATAAAAGTGAAACCTTGCTTCAATGCAATTCTTCAACTGAATGATGCCAAATAAAAATATCTACGCCAATGGAGACTATATTGGGAGCGTCCGCTCTCCCAACATAGTCCTCAATGACGTAGACATTTCGCAGATGAATAATGAAATAAAACATTTTCAGTGACAAAATATAATAGTGAAGCATTGTTTCAATGTAACTCTTCAATCGAATGTTTCAAAATATCTGAGTCATTGGGTGGGGGCTATTTTTCGGTTTGTTTACTCAGAAGATCAGTTCACAATGATGTAACTATTTCTGGGATGAAGAATAGGATAAAAACACATTCAGTGGCATCATTTAATTATATTGAGCTTTTTTTCAATGCAATTCTAAAAGTGAATTCTTCAAACTAACTACGCCATTGGCACTATTTTTTGGAAAATCTGCTCACCAAACTAGTCACCAATTGCGTAGATATTTCGTGGATGGCAATGAGGAATGGAATAAAGGCAATTCCAGTGACATCACTTAATGAGTTTTGAACCATTGTTTCAGTAGAATTCTATTACTGAATTCTCCAAAGTATATACGTTATTTGGGACTAATTTTTGGAGCGGACGATCTGCATTGCTTTTACCACGAAATTCGAGGTTTTATATGAAGCGTTGTTACTTTCTAGGTCCATTCAGGCAGTTGCTCTAAGTGTCCTGTTATTCGTGGTAAGCAGACTAGATCGAGTGCTCATCTGTGCGCATGGGAAAACTGTCTCTAATTATTGAAATGGTGACCAAGACAAATATTAAAAAAAAAAAATACCACTATACCAGAGCACAGTGTTCATGAAGTGTCCAACCCAACTGTTTCGGTATTGTTGGTGTGTTGTTGATATCTGTTGTAACTCTTTTGTTGACTAGTCTAAAGTGTCAAGCTCTATGGTAATTGACATGGTATACCTCGACTGCTAAAGAACTCTCCTGTTCTTTTGCGATTCTCTCCTCCGCATGAATCTCACTCAAGTTTCTCCCTCGGAGTTGTTGAACCATTGATGTCTGTCCAATTTCACTGAACGAGAGGAAAATATGTTTTGTCATCTTTTCATTGTATCAAGACTCCTCTGCTTTTTCACCTGGCTCCACTGTTCAAAATACTGATATAACACCACATTGCTATGTTGCTACTGTTGAATTTGCATATTTCGTAAGGTAAAAGGTTAAGTGCCAGGGGCGTTGCGAAGGGGGAATAGAATGTGAACACCCCACTCCACCATCACCACAAAATTGTTTAGGTAGGGACATTTTTTTGGATTGGAGTATTTGATATTCATTCGCTCCCACTTGTAATCATGCAGTTGGTCACGAGACGAGATTTGACACACATGGACTCATGTCACACACACGCAATCGATAACACGAATGCAGGTCTGTGGTTCGGGCTGCCAGCATGACCAATTAGGAGTTAGTAGGTGCTAAGAATAAGTTGGGAACCCCATGCCTCCAGGACGACTACATGAATTTATCCACAAATAAATTACTAAGAACTCTTGAGTTTTTTTAATTATAATCTAGTCTGACTAATATTCCAAGTACACCATCAGGGCATGCCTTCAACGAAGGTATGCCTTGATGATGTAGTAGAAATATTTTATTATTCGGGACTTCAACAATTACAGAAGGGAGAAATCGGGTTTACAAGCCCCCCCCCCCCCCCCGCCCCCCCCCCCCTCCCAATCAGTCATATTCGAGATGCCCTGTCTTTAACCTTCAGGTTAAAGATATTAATTAATTTAATTTGAGAAGGGAGGGAGTGCGGTGGCTCAGTGGTTACACCATTTGACTTTAAGCCGAAAGATCGACCATTCCATCCTATCCAGCGGTAACTGCGTTGTGTCTTGGGCAAGACGCTTAGTCCCGATTGCCTATGTTGGGGCACGGTGGCGCTGGCGCTGGCGCTGCGTACTAGGGCGTACTGCACGTCGATGGTGCACTTGCCTTCAGCTCTCCTTGTATAGAGTCCGTAAGTTGGAGAATCTGACAGTTGCTCACCGCTGCTCGATGGTTCTTTTCGGGTATTCCAGTTTTTTTTCGATTCTTAAAACTGCCCAACACGATGTGATCCTATCTGTTGAACTTATCGTTAAACCCTTTGAACCCGCTTTTCCGACCAGGAACACGATGCGTCATAACGTCATTAAATAGGACGGCTGTCCAGTAAATGTGTGGGGTAGACCAATCAGCCTCGGGGCTGCACATTGAAAATATTGATTGGTCTACCCCAAATACTGAATATGGACTCTTTTAGTTGCTGCCATTGAACTGGCATGGAAGATACCACTAGAGTTCGAAGTGTTAAACCCCAATAAACAAACAAACAAACCTTGAGAACGGACTCTTTCTAGACAAGTAATTTTTTGGCATGAACGATGTCGTAATGCAAAGGAAGTAATTAAAGACTAAAGAGTAAAATGTGTTCTTTCTTAAAAACTAGCCACACTGTACTTGTGAACTCCTCCAATACATGTAGTATCTCGTATAATTACACTCTGTGCAGTAACGGTTATTTATCTATTTATTTATTTATTTATTTAGAAGGGTCTAACGACACTTTCGACACCCAAGGTAACCCCGTGTCGGACGGTTTTACGGGTGAAAGAAACCGGAGTACCATCGAGCAACTGTCAGACTCCCCAACGTACTAACTCCACACACGCAGGGTTAGCATTCGTTGAAGACAAGTATACCATCGACAAGCATACCTTAGTACACAACTCCACCGTGCCCCCACGTAGGCAATTGGGATGAAGTGTCTTGCCCAAGGACACAACAAGGTTGCCGCAGGTGGGAATTGAACCGAGGACCTCTCGACTTGCAGCCTGCATCTCTACCTACTGAGCTACCGCGCTCCCGCATTAACAGTTGTTAACGTAAAAGTCACGGTGATACAGACGGCTACGCAGATAGCTACAATTATTTTACAGCGTATTTAAGGACACTATTTTATAGTGTACAGTATTGAATATGGTACATATCTGACAACCTCAATTTGCTACTGATGGTAGACCAGTTCATTACACTCACCGGTTATACAGATCAAAAATTATCAATCCACATCTGCCTCCACGCCAAATTTGGAAAGTTTTATCTTGAGCACGAATATTGTTTATTACTAGGCTAATTAGAACCCAGACACAATTAAAACGGGATGGCACATTTTTGTTGGTTACCTCCAGGGACGCCGGAAGCACGGGAGCAGAGGGGGCAGTTGCCCCCCTCGCCTTCGGACTACTTTGGCGGGGGGGGGGGGGGGGGGGGGGGCAGACAAGGCACTTCCTAGGTTCGTCACTCAATTTTTTTTCAATGATTTATTCTCGAAATAAAACTAAAATGCACCCAAAATCCGTTCTGGGAGCTTTCAACACTCAGTGGTGGAGTTGGAGGGAGTTTGGGAGACATGCACAGTTTGGCATGTCATGGCGGGGTTGCTAGTGTGAGTAAATTACCTTTTCCTGGGGTTTGAACATCTCCCCTTGCCTTGAAGTGCTTCCGGTGCCCCTAGTTATTTCCTGTTGTTGCTTTTTTAAATTGGTTTATCACGTTAAGCATGCCTTCATAAGAGTAGACATTGTTTGATTTGATAAAATATTTCCAAAACTGGCCAGTAAATATTATTTTCTAAAAGTCATTTCTCTTCGGCTTTGTTGCTTTTCTCTGCGTGTTCCAACGCAGGAGTGCGGTGTTCAGCGGTTAGATCATTGGACTTCAATCCTTTACCAAACATGAAAAGCAGAAGACATACAAAATTATTGAATAACTATTTTGGGGGAGGGGGGGGGGGGGCATAAGCTATGTTTTTTAGTCAAAAAATGAAAAAATAATGAACATTGAGTGTCAATTTTTGTGACTAGCGCTGGTCGGTTTTGGCCGTGACGTTGGTTAAACCCATTAGCCGAAATGTCGACTGTTCGACCCCGACCAGTGGTAAGAACATTGTATCCTTGGGCAATACACTTAAATCCAAACAACCCGCAGTGAGGTGAGGGGGGGGGGCTGTGCATTAAGGCGTTGATGCGCGCTGATGGCGCGCTTGCTTCAACCGCAGCAAATTCTGCTTGTGCAAAGGTAGTAAGTCGGCGAGTGTGGCAATTGCTCGCCACCACATGATGGTTCACTCAGGGTACACACATCAGGACGTCTCACTTGCGGGATCGCTTCCTTTCGGCGACGAGGACAGCAGCAATTGCTACTGGTAAAACTAAAAATAGAATTAGTGCACAAACTGTCCGCAACACTGCCAACAGATTCGCTGAACACGGCATCCGAAGTAGGCGTCCATACCACGGACCAATCCTTACCCAACGGCCTCGTACCGTCAGAATGGAATGGGTACGTCAGCGTGTTCGCTGGACTCAGCTGCGTTGGAGCACAGTTCTTTTTAGTGATAAATCACGGTTTTGTCTACGACGCGCTGATGGTATGCATCGTCGGCGAGGTGAATGGTTTTCTGATGCTTGTGTGCGGTGATGCGACCGTTTCGGCGGGGGTAGTACAATGGTTTGGGCAGGAATGTCCTTGCACCATCGAACGCAGTTGATCTTCGTCGATGGTAATCTGAATGGACAGCGATATAGGGACGAAATTCTTAACGCTGCTGTTGCCCCGTTGTTCAACGCTAACGTCGGATTGCAGTTATTCCAGCAAGACAATGCTCGATGTCACGTGGCGCGTATCTGTCGTGACTTTCTCGAGGAGCAGAGCATCGAACTTCTTCCCTGGCCCTCACTTTCGCCAGATTTGTCGCCAATCGAGCATCTTTGGGATCAGTTGGACCGTCGGGTACGACTTCATGATCTTCAGACGTTAGGCGATTTACGTCATGTTCTAAGGCAGGAGTGGAACGCAATAACACATGGTGACATCCAGAGTCTTATCAGGTCCATGCGCCGTCGATGTTTTGCCATCCAAGAGGCAAACGGTGGACATACACGCTACTGACTGCATGTGAGAACGTTTCATTTCAACCCATGTCTGAATTGCGACGTCCTGGTGTGACGCTGGAAACAGTAAGAACATGAAATTATGCAAATTCATACATCTAGACTCGAAATATGAATTTACAATAATTTGTTTGGGATTAAAGTCGATAATACTAAAAAAAATGCTTCCCGAAGTTTATTATACTTTCTTTTTTTTTTGACTCAGTATATTTATTATTTATTTTGCTTTGTTTTTTTTAAACCCTTTACCCAACGTAACAAACAAAAATCAAAATTCAGTTTTCATCATTTTTCATTTTTTGTCTCAAAAACATAGCTTATGACATCTCATTGGAACGAGTGCGTTGCGCAAGTGTCGTCTGCCTTTCGTGTTAGGTAAAGGATTAAGAGGTGAGGATACTTTTCCTAAATCTGCTATTTGTATGCACTATATTTATTTATTTATTTTTTTTTTTTTAAAGAGGTGAGTAACCCTCAATCTCGCATATTAATATCATACGGCACTTTTTTGCCAAAGCATTGCGTTGACCTTCCGTTTGACGTGACATCTTGCTACTCAATGCAGAGATGCGGAGTTAGCTGTGATTTGATTTATCTTAATATCTATATGACGAGCCTACACGAATAGAATATAATTATCAAAAAATTAGATGAAGTATATTAAACAATAAACCCAAGTGTTTCGTCGAGTGCATCCACAATCTTGAAGTCATTCGGGAACAGAAAAATAATGTTTGTTTGGTGATAATTGCTTTAGTTTCAAACAGGACGGGAAAATAAACGAAGGTTAACAACATTAATATGTCTTCGTATCAGTGAGGAATTTGATTGAGTAAACAATATAGGGAAAGATAACACCTCCCAGTTGATTACTTTTTCATATACTCTGCGGATGTTCATCTTATCAACACCAATTAATTCTCTTTTTAGCAGATGAAATTCAAAAACAACTGATATGAAAGGCGTCAGCACGTACTCAGAAACGAAAGAGCATACTATTTGTATGTTCACAGTTGAAATTGTTGTGGTATGTTCTTCACGTCTGTTTTGTCCGAAGCCTGAAGTCATGTTTGCTGATAAAGGGCATGCTAAACCAAACTAATTGATGGGTTTTGCAATATGCCAAGTTTACACTTCCGATCGTTTAAGCTTCTATGCCCTCGACGAAAGCCTGAAATGCAACAATGCTCCTTTTCCATTGAAGAGCAGTTCTTGACCAGCGATGTTTTTGAACAGCATTATTAGGTTTATAGAAAAAGTTAATCCTTTATCTATTACAACACATCACACTGTTTGCTTCTTGCGTAACTTTTCAAGCAACGCCCATGAAAATTTATTTCACCGTCTCACTGTTTACGACCATTAAAATCATACTTTAAAAGGGTACATAACATTCAGTAGGTAGGTCAGGTATACGCATATTCGATCTTGCGTAGATGGATAATCTTTGACATTGATTCCAGAGATGCGGGATGAAATAAAACCGCATTCAGTGACATCATTTAATTATATTGAACTCTTGCTTCAATGCAATTCTATAACTGAATGATTCAAAATAAACATATAAACCTGGAACTTAATTAAGAACTCCCTGTTTTCTACGCAGTGGTGTTAATAGAAACTGTCATTACTTTCATGCTATCTTTCTGGTGGCTAAAAGTGATTGTTTGCGGAAAGAAAGGTCTATTGACAAATGAAAGACAACACAATGATGAAAATATGCGGTATTTTAATGGCACTAATTACACATATCTGTCACTAACGTTTTTGCTGGAAAAATGTTCCTTCGACAAGTATGGTTCTGTTTCTGTCCATGATGAAACAATGCCGGTAGTTACTGACAAAAATGTAACTTGTGATTTCTTGAACACAACAGCAGTGTCTGACGTCAGTAGCGTGTGTATCCATCGCGTGCCCGGATGACAGCCTGAATCCTCATCCTAATGCTACCAGTAAGCCTTCTGATAAAGTCCAGAGGCAAGTTCTGCCACTCCTTATGCAATGCAGCTTCCAGATCGGCCAAATTCTGTGCAGGCGGATCCCGTGCTTGCACACGACGTCCAAGAAAGTCTCAGATGTGTTCTAAGGGGTTCAAATCGGGGCTAATTGCAGGCCAAGGTAGTGTTGTAATGTTCTGAAGGAATGCTCTCACAGAATGGGAACGATGTGGCCTTGCATTGTCGTCCATCAATACAGGACGAGTAGCCAACAGGCGGTTGTCAAAATGAGGCACGATAACCGGATTGAGAATGTCCCGGATGTATTGATGACCACTGAGATTCCCACGTACGGTCATCACATCAAGTTTACAATCACGAGAGAGGCATCCCCAGATCATTACTGATTCTTCACCATAAGGAATTGTTGGTGTGATGTTCCCGGGCACGTAAGCAGTATTTCTATGCCTCCACACTCTCATGCGACCATCTGTGACGTGATGCAGGAACCTCCTCTCGTTTGACCAATGGACTCTCCCCCACGTCGTGAGATTCCAATGTTGTCGTGCCATACACCACCCCAAACGTCGTCTTTGATGCTGATCGGACTGAGCTGGACGCTTGATGACCCCTCTGGACCTCATACCCAGTGCGTTGGGGCGGTTTCGGACAGTTCTGTTGCACAAACGACTGCTGAGGGGCCAAAGGCGTTTCAAAACCCCACTCCACTTGAAGCAAAAGGTTCACATCTAACGAAGCGTGCCAGACTCCCGAGGAGAGGTCTTTTGGGGTTGTCCAGGCCCTGGTCGGTCCTTAACATCGTTGGTTTGTTAATGTTTTCGGACAAGAAGTCTGCTGGTGACAGAATGACTATAACCAAGTTGCCTTCCAATAGATTTGAATGACATGCCTGTTGCATGCATGCAAACGATTTGCCATCTTAGAGCATCTGACAGTCTCCTCCTTGCCATGTCATCATTTATTGATAAAAGAAGTGACAAATTTTCTTGTTTTATACCCAGAAGTAGGTGATAATTGCGGATTCCAGACCACTTTTCCAAAAACGTGTACAAGTACACGTACATGTACGTGTACCGCCATAGGGATTCAGTGTTAAATCGTGTACAGAGTGCAAAAAATGTCGTTCTTTCATGGTGGTCCAGAATCCGAAATTGTTTTGAGGCTCACAGATCGCACTTTTAACGTTCAAACACCCGTTGGCGAACGAGTGTATTCGACACATCGCTCAAAAGTGAAAAAATGTACGAAATTTGAAGAAAATGTAAATTTAAAAAATTTTTCTCGACGTTCCCATCGCGGATCAGACCATCGATCTATCGTTGGTGAACGCGAGCAAAAAACGTTTTGCGGATTCCAGACCAGCATCAAAAAAGCGGTTTGCGGATTCTGGACCACCTACGTTCGCCAACGGGTGTTTGAACGGTAAAAGTGCGATTCGATCGGCGAAAACCCATTTGCGAATTCTAGACCAGGAAAAATCGACCTCAAAACGTTTTTTCGACATTCGCCAACGGTGAAAAGTGAGCGTGAAGTGTAGCTACTCATCGAGGATTTTTTTTAAAATCGATTTGGGCCTCCGGTAAATGGAAAAAAGGCGGTTTGCGGGTTCTGAACCACCGCCACATTCCCGATCGCGTTTCGGACGGTCTAGGGTGCGATCCGATCGGCGAAAACCCGATTTGTCGATTCACCTCGCGAGTTTTGTGAGGTGAATCGTGATAGAATCGGTTTTGTCGAGAGGAAATAGAAAAGTGATTGATATATATAGGAGAGAAAAAAAATATATAAATAAATCGTTATTTAAAAAAATAATATCAAATCGAAATAGATAATAAAATATACGTAAATCATGAACAATTCCCAGATTTTGAGAGCAAGGTTTCTTTTAAAAATGCTGATGAGAGCCTACGCATTCTGCGTGAATGAACAACAAGGTCGTCTCTTGTTAGAACGATACGTCGGATATCGGGATCATCTAGACTTCGATCACGAGGATCATTCGTGTCTGATGATGGAAAGGGAAGATATGGTCATCAAGTATTTTGAACCGGCGTTCGAATGCATTCAAATGGACGACGCGATCAAGTTTTGGAAGAGATTAGTCTTCTGTAGCGGGCGAGATAAGCCCACCAATTCAGAAGAATGAAATTGGCGCATAGAAGTCTGACTTTAGAAGACAAAGGATGCATCATGAAATTATTGCTGAAGGAAGCATACGTCTAAGTTTTCTCGTTGATATAAATAAGGGAGAATAGAAAATAAAAATAAATACACACATAAAATTTTTTATCTAATATTAGGAAGAAAAAAACACAAAAATGAGAACCAGAAATAAATTGTATCCGACGTTAGATGACGACGAGTATGAGAAGCCGAATGGCGTTTTGCCAACAGCGCCGTCGCTAGAAGAAAAAGAAAGAGGAGAGAGGTATCGCAGCAATCAAATCAGTAGAATCCAATTGTATCTGACTCGAGAGAGAGATTCTCGCCGTTCTCTCAAGAAGAAGTATTCACATTTCCTGAAATTCGTCAATGCGGTTGACACGACACTCATCACGATTTCCATGGGTTTACATGCGGCCGGCATCGGATTGTTGTCGACCGCGGTTAGCATTCCGATCATGTTGACCATAGAAAGAGTGGCTCTCGCCGCCAGATTGTTTAGCACGCTAGGAAACTTTTTGAGTAGGAAATTATATCTGAAAGCTAGGAAACACGAAAAAATCCATGTCTTGGCCGACTCCAAGATCGACACGATACCGAAATGATCTCGATGGCGTTGAAAGATGGTAGGATATCGGACGGAGAATACTTCACGATATTGGGCGAGAAAATGAAATACAATGCCATGAAAGAAGCCGTGAGAATCAAGACTCGTCAGATCATCAAGGAAGAGATGAAGGATTCTCTCATGGAAAGGGGGAGGAAAGAGGCCAGGGAGGAATTCAGTAAGTTGATAGAACTCAAGAGCAGCGACTGAAAAAAAAATATATAATAAGAACAGAAAAAAGAAATATTAAATTTATTTATAAAATAAAAACAAAATTAATTTAAATAACTCTCAAAAAATGTATTGCGTAAAGTGTAAGAGAGTTACCAAGACGAGTAATTCTCGAGAAGTACGAACTAAAAACGACAGACAGATGCTTCATGGAATTTGCGACGTGTGTGGTTCGATCAAGACTCGATTCATCAAAAAAAAAGAACACGAGCAAAGGTAAAGGCATTGTGAATAAAATGATCAATAATGTACCTTTTGAAATGCATCTGCCGGGTCACAGTTTCACGGGACCCGGAACGAAATTGAACAAAAGACTCAACGCCGATCTGACTCCTAAATCTTGGAGCAAACCCATGAATAGGGTGGACGCGACCGTGTATGATCACGATCTGTGCTACGCCGGACATCCTGACACCAAGACTCGCAACGACGTCTGCGATAAAAACATGTTGGCGAAACTGAGAGGTATATCGAATCCGACCAGGAGAGAGATGATAGAACGTTCGCTGGTTGGTAATCTGATCAGTGCAAAACGTCGATTCGGATCGGGCATTCAAAAAAAAGCGCATCAGAAAAGAAGAAGAAACGATTATTAACGAGCGAATTGGCCGAGGAGTTACACAAACCCATCGTGCGTAAATTTTGAAAGAGAAGGGTGTTCGTGAAAGGTTTGGATGACATTTGGTCCACCGACTTGGTCGACATGAGATCGTTTTCGATGTGGAACGAGGGCGTCAAATATCTATTGATGGTCATCGACGTTTGTTCCAAATACGGTTGGATCAGAGCTTTGAAGAATAAATCGGGACCTTGAGGCTCTGAAGAGCGTGTTCGACTCGTCTTCTCAAAAACCAAATACATTTTGGGTGGACAAGGGAAAGGAATTCTACAACAAGCACGTTCGTCGATTGGTCGACCTCTACTCGATCGAAAAAGAAGAGAAAGCCAGCATGGTGGAATGTTGGAATCGAACGATGAAGGAAAAGATGCACAGATACTTCACAGCGAATTCGATCAAGAAATACATATACGCTCTGAACGGTCTGGTCAAAGATTACAACAACACGCGACACAGATCGATCAAGATGACTCCCGCGGAAGCTAGCGATCCTCAAAACGAAAAACGGGTCTACGCAAATCTATATCCTGAGAGATCTAAGATCAGGAAGAAGTCTAGAACGCCGAAATTTGCGGTCGGCAATCGAGTGAGAATCTACGCTTATAAGAAGCACTTCAAAAAGGGTTATACTCCTCGATGAACCTCAGATATCTTCGGGATAATCAAAATATTTCACACCGATCTGGTGACTTACGAAATCGAAGCTTTGGATGGAGAAGAGAGCATCGGAAAGTTTACGAACAACAGTTGAAGAAGATGAAGTTTTAATAAGAAAAATTTTTTTTTTTATTTACTCTCTTTAACATTTTCTTGTTTACATTATCTATAGGAGAGAAAAATAAAAATAAAAAATAATTAAAACTATTTTTAGATAAAAAAGCAAGCTAATTAATAAACAAAAAACAAAAACCCTTCAAAAATGGCAAATATACTAGATATCGCACAAAGCATAGTGAAAGATGAAAGTATTCAAGAATATGAGGTTCAAGAATATGAACCGATAACAGGAACGAGTTTGAACAATGCGGGAGAGCTAAGAATCAATGTCAAAACCCAAGATCTATTCGTCCATCCTAGCGAGAGTTACATAGTGGTGCAGGGACGTCTCACCAAGGAAGATGAAACCGACTACGCTGATGATGGCACAGTTACTTTAGCTAATAATGGCATCATGCATCTATTCAGTAATATAAAATACTTGCTATCCGGACAAGAGATAGAATCTGTGTTTCATCCCGGTCAGGCCACCACGATGTCCGGATGATTTTTCGAAATCCAGAGGTCTTAATCAGTTGTGGATAAAAGACACCATCGGCCCTGCTAGCACCGGCGCCGTCGCGATATTCGACTACGTCGTCAAGACGCCCAGACCTAAAGGAACGTTTTCGTTCAGGATACCTTTGAAACACATCTTCGGATTCGCAGACGATTACAACAAGATCATGTACGGATTCAAACACAATCTGACGTTGATTTGAAAAGGAAACGATGACGCAATAGTGAGACTCACTGCGACCGATGCGGGTAAGATAACTCTAAACAAGATATCGTGGTTCGTACCGCATGTGGAGCCTTCGATCGTGGAAAAAACGCATCTCTACAAGATCGTAGAATCCAAGAGTAAATTACCCGTGGGATTTAGAATGAGACAGTGTGACACGGCTAGCATTCCACTCACCACGAATCACTTGGATTGGAGATTGACGGTGAAATCCGCTTCTGAGAGACCGCGTTTCATCGTGGTTGCATTTCAGACTGATAGGGACGGGTCTCAGGAAAAGAATGCATCGCTGTTTGATCACTGCAATTTGAGAAACATGCAAGTGTTTCTGAACGCCACGAGATATCCAGCAATCGATTACAACACGTCGTTCGACAAGAACGATTTCTGCAGACTGTACGGCGACGCCACTGATTTTAGAAAGAAGTATCACAGTCTAGACGAATTGATGAGCAACCCTAACATATCTCCCGGCGAATACAAGTCGATGTATCCCATATTCGTATTCGACGTCAGTAAACAGAGTGAACAACTCAAGAGTAGCATCTTAGACATTCAGATCAAGATGCAATTCGATAGGAATGTGCCAAGAAAAACCGAAGCCTTCATCCTGGTCCTGTCAGACAGAGAATTACAATTTGAATCAGATGGAAATAAGATGTTGATCATTCGATGAGAGACGTGTGTGAAAAAAAATTAATAAACGTTAAAAATGAGGATGTAAGATTAATTAAAAAACCAAAATCTCGAAAACAAAATGGATGTTTTTGACACGAAAACAACAAATCATCTGTTCACTTCAGATCACTATGACGTTAAAATAAATTGCTTGGAAAAATGGATTCAAATTGAACATAAAGAATGTAACACAAAAAAAGGATGGAATAATTGTGATTTTAATGAATATCGTTTAAAAGAAAAAGAAGAGTTTGATCTCATAAGATCTAACGAAGAAATTATAAAAAATACAATTTTAAAATGTTGCAAATGTAAGAAACGTCAAATAAAAATCGAATCTCAACAAACTAGATCTGGTGATGAACCAACAACCGTATTTGCAAAGTGTATAAATTGTAATCATAAATGGATAGAAAATTAAAAAAGAGATGTAATTTTAATCATCGTCATAAGTGACAAAATTCTTTTACTAAAGGAAAAAAAACATTTCAGAAATCATATAATAATATATAATAATAAAAAGTTATCAAAAAAAACCAAAAAAATAAAAGTAATGAGATCTAGAAAGATTGAACATCTTTCTAAATCTCATTACTGTTTTTTTTGTTTTTAATAATCACTCATTATTTTTTTTAATTAATTATTTCCACACGTTCACTGTTTGTTCAAAGGATCTAGTTCGATCAGTAGGCTCATCACGGAAGTGGCGGCTTCGGGATTATTGGTTTTTGTAACAAAATTAATCCTGTCTCCGGCATTCACTTTGAGAGGCGTGCCGAACGTGCTAACATTTGCGTGTTGATTCTCAGTCTTTTCAACGCTGTATCTCTTATCGCTCTCTACTCCATTCACTGCGAGATTGATGACCACTCTGTTATTCAAATCCGTGGAAGCCAGAGCCATTCGTATGATTTCACCTCCTAATGGCATGGGATATCCCACCCGACCATGTTGCGATCCACTACCCCCGTTTCCGAAAGACCACTCGGTTTTTCCCTCCTCTAACAAACCGGCCTCCTCGGCCCACACGGTGATCAATTGTCTAGCGTATTTGACTCTTTCCACCACTGAAATCAGGGTGCAGGCATCCGTCATGTTCACGGGATCCGGTAGATTCATGAGTGCATGTCTGCCCATGTCTAGTTTACCTTCCATGATGTCGCCCTTTCTCCAAACTGAGTTGTCGTCCACGTACTTACTGCTGACTGTGCTGGAATCAAATTCGGGATCGTGATCGAGACCGAATAAATTGTGACCGTTCATGTTGATGCCACCCTCCATGGTTCTGCCAGATTGTTTGTTCAGGTAGAGATCGTCCACTTGCGATTCTATGTATTCTTGTGATCGTATCATGGCAGAATCTACGTAGCCCTTGCTGACCGCGGTTGAGTCTGCATCCGTGTCATCGACCTTCAACAAATTCAATATCTTGTTGAATCCCGCATTCAGATCCGATTTCATTTCTCGTCTGTCAGACTTTCTCTGTTCCAGATCTACGTAGTGTTTGGTCGCCACGTCCTTGGGATTCGTGGGAGTGGCCACAGTCATTATCTTGTTAGAATTGGCATTCAATTCCGAGTGCATCATTTTCTGAACGTATCTACTTCTCAGATGTTCGCTGAATCGTGCTTGAGAGTCATCCACGTATTTCTTGGTCGTGGCATCGGTGGAATCTATGGGATTTGCGACGTTCACCAAACATTTAGATTTCAGATCGAGATCATCGGTCATGGCTTTATCCACGTAATTATCTAGCATGATTTGTTCGAAATCCACGTTTCCCCTGTCGACGTATTTTTTAGTCGCAGCATCTGTGAGATCTATTGGCTCGGGGAGATTGTAGAGCTTCTTATCGTTCATGTTCAAAGGTTCCTCTCGAGGTTCGTATCTCCGAACGTAACGTTCGTCCAAGTTGGCAATGGCGTAACCATCACCGACTTTGAGCATCTTCCTCTTCTGTTTGGGTTGACTTTCGTCATCACTTCTACCAAATTTATCGACTGGCATGTTGTTTTGAGGTTTTTGTTTTAAAATATATTTCAAATGCAGTTATTAAAAATGAATTATTTCACTTATTTTTTAGTTTTATTTTTATTCGATTAAATTTTTTAAAATAATTTTTTCCTTTATATATACTATAAAAAAATCTCTCTCTAATGTAAATCATTGAGAATGTCTTGAAACCGATCTCCTTCAGACCATCTCTTGAGAACATAGAGACACAGGTGACTGCAAAACACTTGATCTGGCGATTGCACTCGTTCCGTGTTGTAACGAACCATCGATTTGTTGAAATAGTTCTTTATTTCTTTCGGCGGCGAGATTCCGTAGCTGTCAAAATAATAATTCTTCTTCTTCCCGTTTTTGAACCACGCCATGCAGTGAGTGCCTTCACCCGATAAATCGTCTAGATTTAAAATTCTGCATTCCGATTGTCGAGGTCTTCTCTTCGGCAAGGCATCTCTGGAAAACACGCCTAGAAAATCTTTGATTTTCAAATCCTTCGCCACATTCGACAGATCGATGTTGGATAGGGGTTCGTTAGGTAAGACGACACCTTCTATGGATATATCTATTTTCTTATTCATAAATGTGTATATTTTTTTTAAAAATTTATTTATTTTATTATAATTCACTAAAATGACGTTATTTTTTATATTTTTCTTTTTCTTTTTAAACTAACTCTATCGACTTCCATAATCTTGAATCCATCTATTTCCTCTTGATTTTCTGGAATCCTATCATCCTTAATCATATCTGAAATCCTATCGTCTAAAATTATATCCAAAGTCCAATGTCCGAGTGCAAAAGTGCTTATTTTATCGTCTAACACGAATCTCTTATCGTCGTCAGCCATCAGCAAAATCTTGTTGACTATTTCGGTATACAAGTTGTTATTTTCGCTTCGAATCGATTTCATAGTCTTATACATCGGACCACCTCCTAACAGACAATCTTTATACTCTCGGAAAGAGATGTCTTTCTTCACCACGCATGCTTTAACCCCTTTGCACTTCTTGATCTCTTCATCTTCTAGACGATAAGCATACAGTTTGGGTCTCAAGCCCACGAATTTGATGATTTGTTTACCACCGCTCTCATCCTTAAATTTACCCAACACCTTCTTGTTGTTGTTCGATTGAATGTTGGACGGGTGATCGACAGGATAATTGCTTGTGTCGAACCACGTGGCCACGTCCGGAGATATATCTCAGTAGACATCTTTCGTCTCTATCTCATAAACTAAACTGTCCATGTTGCTGAACAGTAGTTTGGCTTTATCACCAAATTTTCGTTTGACATAATCATAGTGAAACTCGTACATCAATCGCTTGCTGATATCTAAGATGATCAGTCCAAGATAATATGGTTTGTCGAACTTCAGGTGCGTCTTTTGCATGTGAACAGCCACTAGATTTTCGTCTAATATGGTTCGGTGTTTGTAATTGGGTTTCGCCACTAATTTTTTAGCTTTTTTCTCAGACGTGACGAGTCGAACGTCGGTTCTCTTCCTGATATTTTCCATCGATTTACCGTAGATGCAGTTGTTCCTGAGTTTGAAGAAATCTTTTTTGAAATTGTTCTCGGCTTGAATTCTGAGATTCGTTTTGAGATCGATGTATTTTTTCATCCAAGGCTCTTCGTTGAATCGAATGATGCAATGCATGTTGCCTAATTTCATCCCGTGATCGATGTATTGTTTCAAATTCTGGCTGTAGGCCACATATTTACATTTGTTAAATAAATTGGGAATGAGTTTTCCCTCGTCTCCTTCGATCGGTTCCATTTGTTTGGGAGCCAGCGGATAATCAGTAAAGGATGACTCATAGCCCAACCATACAGATTATTAGCGTCCCAATACTGTATGTATTTATGCGATCGTTTTGAATCGAAACCTTCTTTCATGTAGGGATTGTTAGCTTCATAATATCTGTGGGAGATCATCGAGACGCCACCTCTCGCAGCCCTTTCGAACATGAGCAACATGTCCTCCTTGGATAATAATTCAAATTGGACTTTGGTGGTCTTCAACAGAGTGTCCCACACCAGACCGGGTACAGTGAAATACCAAGCCAGATCCAGATCGTAATTTCGATGACAGACGTCTCGAAAATTTTCGAACACATCTGCCAAGAGCAGAACGTCGGTCTTCAGATAGAGATCATGATAATCTTGCATGGTTTTCATATCGAATGATTTCCACACGTTTTTGGCATGTTCGTAATTCTCATTAGAAATGTTGGATTCGTATAATTTCGAATAAAAATCTTCTTTTGAAGGTAATGCGGTGTCGTCAAATCTCTTTAGATCATTCATGTAATCGTAAGGATAGACTCCTTTCCTCAACATGACGTCTACTCGTTCTCAAAAATGTTCGCTCGTGATTTTAAATTTATCCTTGCTCATGTTATCTACTAATTTTTCCAGAGCGGTCGACATGAATTTAAAACTGTCGATGAAAGGTATGTCTCTACGAATGGATTTCGTTTTTTCTTCCAACGTTTCTCTGTCGATTACTCTTTTCTTCTCCATGAGCTTCCATTTCGTGATGAAAATGTATCTTTCTTCACTGTTCGCGATGCAATTTAATTCTTCGTGGGAGGTGCTGAGATTTTTCATGAACAGATGACTGTCATAACCCGAGAGATTGTGAAATATCACCAGATAGAAAACGGCGTCTCGATATTTTAAATTACACTTGCTGTGAGCCGGACCATGATACAGATCCGTGTAATGATTGTGGTCTCTGACCTTCTTATTTTCCTCCGATTTCTTGTCGAACGATTGTCTGCATATGTGACATGTGGTGGCTCTGTTATTTTCGTCCTGCTGTTCTCGCATGATGATCATTTTCGCCGGAGTTTTGAATTTGTCGTATAACATTTTAATTTTTGATTCTAACTCTTCCACAAACCTTTGAGCCACGTCATCGTCTTCCCACCGTTTCGTGTAAGTGAAGGGACCCATGTCGTGTTGCGAGTCAAAAGCGCATTTCACATAAATGCAATAGCCCGAAGGCATGTGTTTTTGATATCTTTCCACGTAACTTCGAAGAGCATCAGGTTGGCAATAACTCATTTTCACAGTGAAGCAATCAAAATCGGAGTCGAAAGCACATTTCACATAAATGCAATAGCCCGAAGGCATGTGTTTTCGATATTTTTCAACGTAACTTTGAAGAGCATCGGGTTGGCAATAACTCATTTTCACGGTGAAGCAATCGAAATCAGCGTACACGACGAATGGTACTTTTAACCTTCTATTGCGATTTTCAAACCTCACGATGGTGTTGGGTTTGGGCATTTCGACAGCGACACCTTGATTTTCATTGCAATATTCCTGATGTTTCGCTAACGATTTTTCGCTGTGAAACGCGTTCATGCAGTTGCAACATAAACATATCTTTCCCTTATGTTTATTATTTTGTCTCAATAGTAATTGGCTCGGATGTTTAACCCAACAATAATGACGATTGTCACCATTCGAAATCAATAATAAATTAATCATCTTTTCTCTTTTGAGATTCGAAGTCTGTCTGAGAGGATAGATCGTTCATTTTTCATCGTCATATCCCAAGACTTTCACCGCTACGGTGGGATTTTGAGCCTCAAAATGTTTGATGTGTTTTAACTCCACTGGAAAAGTCACTCCGGTCCAATCGAGATTTGTAGAAGTCTCCTCGTAACGAGAAACTCTATCGGAGTGCACTTTGACAGAGTATAAAGCGGAGGTGACTGCCCATTTAAAACACTGATCAACTTTATTTCTCACGGTGATCACAACATTTTTTTTTAGCTAAGAAATATGGTAATTCCACGTAGGAAGACCCTTTCAACAAATCGTTTTTAGTTATATGAATTTCGAGTTTCAACACCTCATCAAATGTCCAATTACTACCTTCATGTTGATAATTCGCGAGAGACGTCAACATCTTGTCTTTCATCTTTTCGAAAACATCTGATAAATCTGTACCTCGAAGTACGGGTTCGACGTTAGATCTGAAAAATGCATTTGTCATGATGCTCTCGCCGGACTTCACATCAATTTTATTCATCACGCAATGGAATATCATCTTAATTTTTTGTCCCACGTTCATGTGTTCACGAAACAAATCCAATACTTTTTTCTTCACCCGTGGATTGACTTTCTTGAACTAGGGAACCACGTTGAAAGTTTTAAAAAACTTTTGATCGCCCTCTCCCGCACTACTTCCATGATGAGTCGTGCTACATATTCTTCTCCTTTCCCTTCGTCGATTGCTCGTCGAATTTCGTTTGATATAATCGTTTTTCTAGATTCTGAACTGCATCACTCGTTTTCGTTTTCGTTTTCGTTTTTTTTTTTCTTTTGAAACTTGAAGTTCTTCAACAGCTTTACGTTTAGTCGTCTTCTCATTTTTCACAACCGATGCATTTTTTGACATCGTTGCTATCGACATTTCGTTTGCCATTTCATCGTGCAAACTACGTTTCTCCTCGTGTATGATCTTTCTAAGTTCATCATGCTCCATTTTTCATTTTCTATCATCAGGCGTTACTGTCATCGGCTTATTTTTTTCACAATTCGAGTCTGTTTAAGTTTATCCACTTCCGATCTTTTGATTTTTTTCTTTCCATCGTTTCGCAAATGATATTCCTGTATGACTCCAATTTTTTTTGATTTGGTTCTATGATTTCTGAAATGTGGAATTTTTAATTTTTTACAAATCTCGTTTAACTGAGGTATGGTTTTCTCATTTAAATTTTCCATTTTTTTATTTGTTTGCTTCATTTGTAAGAATATTTTTTTCGAATTTTGTATTTAAATAATTTGTTAAAAAAGTTTGTTTTTTACTCTCTATATATATGTTTTAATTCCTTCAAAGAAAAATTTTTTGATGAACTTAATCAATTTTTTTATGTTCCTTAACGTGAAAAAAATTGAATTAATACGAGACTTTTTCACATTAAAGAAAATTAAAATTAAAATTTTTTTTTTATATATATATATAAAGAGTAAAAAAAAAAACTTTTTTAACAAATTATTATTTAAATACAAAATTTAAAAATATACATTATTTGCAATAATTCATAAAACAAAAAAAACAAATAATCGATTATGACAACAACACCTAAAAGATGCAAATTGAAATTGAAATGAGTTGAAACGTGTAAGAAATTCGGTTATAAAATCTATAGATTACAATGACACGACTCCATCGAATTGAATGAGGTCGAGACGAAGGGCTTAGAGCACAAACACGACAAATATAACATGCCTTTGAAATTGGACGAAGCCATGCTCGATTTGTTTTACGAGTACCAAAGCAATCTACAGAAAATCATCATCGCCAAAGATAGAGAATTCGACAAGGACGATTTGTCGTTGCCCTACAGAAGTTATATATATCCAAAAATCTCTCCCAAACTCGGGAACAAATCGGGTGGTGAGAGCGCATTCATCGATGTAAAAAAACTCAAAAAAGTAAAGATAAACATTCAACACATTTTCGAAAAAGGAGAAGACACGACCGTCAACATGCTAATAACGGACTTGGAAATATAAACAATAGAGAGACTGATTTTTAGCGAAGAAGAAGGAAGAAAAAGTAATGAAATCTAGAGAGGTTGGTCATCTCTAGATCTCATTACTTTTTTTTTGTTTTTTTGTTTTTTTGTTTTCCTTCTTCTTCTTCTTCACTATCGCTCATATATATTATAATAACGTTTCTTTTTTTCTCAATTTTGGCATTGATTCTTCTTTTTTTTTTTTGTGATATGTTACGTTTTTATAAGAACACATTTGTTTATCCGAATCATAATTATGAACGAATGTGGTGCATCTCTTGGTAACACTCACATCATTACCATTCTCTTCAGAAGGTAGTGGTGACGGTGGAAAGCGTCTCATTCTTTTCAATTTCAACCATCTATCCTGCTCTTTTTTCAGTTCTTTCCTGAGATATCCATTATTAGCATTTAATGGTTTTTCCACATCTTTTTCCCACACTATCCTGCAATATTCAATATTCATCATTAGCATCTAATCGTTTTTCCACATCTTTTTCGCACTCTATCTCCCAATATTCATCATTATCGACTAATTGTTTTTCCACCTTTTTATCCATTTTATATTATTTTTATACTTTCTATGATTTATATTTATATAATTATATAATTTGTACATTATAATAACATACTCATACTCAAAATCGGTATATTCTTAAATGGCGAATTCTCACCAAACAACAAACCCTTACCGAGTCGGTCAACATTCCGTCCACTCTTCAGATAGAGACCGTTTCCACTCAAAGAGTTGCCACCTCTAACGGGTTCTAGATACAATCCTTCACCGCTGTCGTCTATGTGGATGCGACACATCGCTCCTCTCTTCTTCAAAAACAGTCCACTGCCACCCATTAATTTCTCAACTGCCGAACTCGCGAGTCCTGAGAGAGCTCCCATGCTGAGAGTCTTTCCGAGAAAGGGTAATGCTTTTGCGGCAAAGGGTAATGCTTTTGCGGCGATTCCTGTCAATAGCGGTAGGAAACCGCCTTTCATTCTCAAATTGTATCTCAATTGAGCGGGACTCAATCTCACCGTCAACCCTCTTCCATCACGAATCGCTTTCTCCATCCTTTTGATTTGACTTCTGGTCCAGGCGATCGAATCTTGACCGCCACTCGTCAGATCTTCGTGAGTGAATTTGAATCTCACCGCCTCGCCTTGAGTTGTTAACGCTCTCTTAAGTTTCTTCCTCTGTCCTGCGGATATGTTCACGTTTTTAACCACGTATTGTGTCATAATTCTTTTTTTAAAATATATTTTGTTCAATTGTTTTTTGTTTTAATGATAATTATATATATATTAAATAATTTTTGTAAATTAATATTGCGTTTATTTTATTTTCTTATTTATACATATACACAATATTTTTTTTTTGCTTTTATATTTCTCTTATGTCGTCACCCTCTCTCCGCGAAGATCTAACAGTTCACCATTTTGGTCCATCAACATGGTTTTGAGACTATACAACGTGTCTAAAATCACTGGTAGATAAACTAAATTTCGAGGTCGTTCCACGACCTTATAACCCGGCGACATGTTTGGAAAGAAGGAATAGATCGTCAGTTGAGTGCTACCATTCACGTAGCTTCCAGCAATCACATCCACGTTCACCAGAATGCTATTGACCGCGAGAATGTCGACTGTATTTTCAGATGCCGCGTGGCCTCGATACATCTTTCAATCGAATCCCAGCATCTTGCCTATAGAATCATCCGTGTTGAAATCCACTCGAAAATTATCTTCCAAATCCAACATCGTCTGTAAGGTATTAGGGTTGGGATCGTGTCTCATCTTGTTGCTTTCCTTTCCATCCATCTTCATTCGCGTCTGAATGCAATTGTTCAAATCGTCTATGTCGTAACTTCCTTTGGGAATTCGAATCTCCAACCAATACACTCCGTCGGAATACTTGAATGAGTTATTCTTTTCGGTGACGTTGGGAAAGGAATAATAACTCTCCATATTCACTAACGCCATCTCATATCTTTTCTCTCTATTCAATTCGATGGAAGGTTCGAATTTCGTAGCGAATCGAGTCGAATCGCCACTCACCACGATTTGAATGGATTGTTTTGCAGCCGTATTCTCGGCTATCCATTCTAACAATTCTCCTTGTTCGAACATTATATTTTAATTTTTATTTTATTTTTCAAAACTAAATTATTTGATGATTTATTATTTTCTAATTTTATTTTCGCTCTCTGTCTTATTATCATCAGAAACATAAAACTTGTCGAATCCGCACCGATATTTTCCACGATTAAATTCGCTAGTCAAATCGATCACGACGAAATTGTAAAGTCCTCCATCCCAAACCCTCTTGCAGAATCTCCTGAATTCCGCCACACTCATGTCGTATGCGACGTGATCACCGTAGATGTGATTGAGATTCTTGAGATCCTGGCAAAAGAGACACAGTAAATTAGTGTCCTCCCTTATCGTCTGTCTGGGCGATCGAAAATAATTCTGCGACAGGTAGAAACTGTCCACGTTGCTGTGACGACCCCTAACGTAATACGATTTGCATCGGTTCTGTCTCTCCAAAAGCAGATCGTCGAAAATCATGAGATTCTTATCTTCCAATTTCAATTCTCCAGGATCCGGAACGTCGCTAGCGTTCTCATAAAATCGACACTCGACATTCGAAGACGCATTTCTCTTCATCAATTCCATCGCTGCACCGTCCAGAATGGTCGAAAGAGAAGCTTCACTTTTGTCGAATTCCCCCCTACTGTCAAAGATTCTAGCTATGACGTCCTTGGGCACTCTCGAAGCAATCTGTATTCAGGTTGAAACAAACTCTTGCCAAACACAAACAATGTGTCATAATCCAACCAGTCGGGTTGCGACAACAGATTCATCAACAGATTGGTCTTTCCACAATTCAATTTTCCCACTATCAAGCCTCTTATGCTTTTGGGAAAGAACTCGTTATTCGACCTCTTGGTCGCGGCGTCGTTCCAAGACATATCTTTAATGTTCATCTTTGTTTATTTTTTTGTTATTTTAGATTTTTTCAAACACAATTTTTATGTTCTTTGAAACTCAGTTTTATAAATATTATTATTTATTTATATTACACCGTCGCGAGTTCTCTTCAATCCAGATCCACTCGTCATTTTGGCTAAATCTTGTATGGGTACCACAGCATCCTTAAAATCTTTCCAACCTTTCGGCGATCGCCCTAATGTAGCTCGCTTCGTTGGTGGACTGATCAACTTGTCGATCAATGCATCGACTGCCCTCTTGCCAGCCACAGAAGCTATCCTACTACTGGCTTCGGAAGCGGCTTTCTTACCAGCATCCAAAGCCGCCTTCTTATCGACATCAAATGCGGTCGATGCGAGTTTTTTACCTGCATCGCTCGTGAATGCTCGCATTATAGAATCGACGATGCCAGAACCACCTTGAACGTAAGTTCTGACGTATCCCCTGTTCTTTATCACCAACATATTTTTATTTTTATAATATATATTTTGTTTTTTCACTGGTAAATCGTTTGTTGTTTAAATACTTTTTATTATTCTAGTGTAAAATTTACTGTTTTTATTTTATATATTTTGGTTTGTTTGTTTCTCTCTACTTATTATATATATCAATCCTTCAATTCGTTCATCAGCCTTTTATAATGGTTTTTATTCAAAACCTTCTGCCTCAACAATTCATCGCATATGCTCACTATCTCATTATCTAATCCAGTGTTACCAGCGCATCTACTTGCCATCAACAAAGTCAATCTCTGAGACAGAGCGTCAGAATCGCTCGGAAGAAAAGTGGTTTTCACCCCTTTGCCAGTCACCGACTCGACGAACTTCTTATTCATATCCCATATGGGTTTCACCACCTTCGTCCACTTGTAACCTCTGTTGGCTTTGGGTCTCGTTTCTCTGGCATCATTATTTCTCTTCATGGCGTGGGTCTAAACTAGAATGCCGCCGTAATTGTCGAAATCCCGATCCGTGTAATCTCCAGGCTTGTCGAAAAGGAGCAATTTGCACAGTCCAGGAGTTAATTCGTACCTATTCGAACCGACGATTAAATTATCATCATCCTCTTGCACTTCTGTGTCTCCCACAAAAGTTCTACCATCAGAATCCTTATAAATTCCATACAACAGATCTCTCTTACCACCATCCTCAGACGATGCAACGATATCAGTGGTGATAGTTGAAGCTGTATCATCACTTTCGCTCACGTCGGTTTCGATTCTCATGGGAACGTAATCCGGTGTAGATTGAAAGCAATACTGTTTTGTAAAACTACCGGGCAACGAACCCATTCTCAAAGAACTCTATTTTGTGGGTCTCAATTCTTCAACTATCTCCTTCTTGCTTCGTTCCTGAACCTCCGTCATGGGTTTAAATAATTTTGTGGCTTCGCGTCTCAATTCCATTTCTCCAAGTCGTCTGCTTCTGTCAGCTGATTGAATACTCTTCTCAGCACGTTTATATTCGTTTAAAAGTTGATCTCTACGCTTGGAATCTGTGATGTGTAAAAACATTTTTTTCGTTTTGAAATTATTAATATTTCCTTTAGAGTATGCTAACGTGAGTTATTTTATTATTTTCAAAATCAAATGTATAATTATTTTTAGGTTTTATGTTTTAAGTAAACAAAAATCTTCTGTCTTTAATATATAATAACTGAAACCAGTTGAGGAAAAACATTTTACAAAATGAAACCTCGATAAATGTGTTTTTGCCCCCGAACGTGTTAAAGATCATATCATCAATTATTCACGCCGTGACGAACAGAAGGACTTTGAAAAAGTTTGAAAGTTTAGCGCATAAGAAACCGGTTTCTGATTTAACGCATTTGAGAATAATTATATCCGTTAAAAGGGTTCATTCATATCTCCGAACATTATCACAAGTATATTAAAATTCAATTACCTCTTAAAACCTGATTGAGTGGAAAACGCGTTTTATTGTCTATTATTAAAACGAAATACCTTTCATTCACACCGGAACAAAACACGAGTATCTATTATTATACAATCTATCTCTTAAAATTCATCCAAGTGAAAAACCCTCTATAGTGGAATTTTTATTTGAATGAAACAATTCTACGAACTGTTTTATTAAGATTTATCTAACAAAATTTCGCTATGACAAAACGTGAACGGACGATTTCCATCGGTTCTAATTTTCCGAAACTCGAGTTTTCAATGTCATCCATTGAACGAATACCTTTCATTCACACCGGAACAAAACATGAGTGTCAATTTACAATACATGGGACTCAATTTTATAGTCGACTCTATTGAATGAAAAAGCTATTTTATTTACACTGACTACAAAATTGAAAAACTTCTCAAAACCGATTCTATCACGATTCACCTCACAAAACTCGCGAGGTGAATCGACAAATCGGGTTTTCGCCGATCGGATCGCACCCTAGACCGTCCGAAACGCGATCGGGAACGTGGCGGTGGTTCAGAACCCGCAAACCGCCTTTGTTCCATGTACCGGAGGCCCAAATCGATTTTAAAAGAAATCCTCGATGAGTAACTACACTTTATGCTCACTTTTCACCGTTGGCGAACTTCGAAAAAATGTTTTGAGGTCGATTTGTCCTGGTCTAGAATCCGCAAATGGGTTTTCGCCGATCGGATCGCACTTTTACCGTTCGAACACCCGTTGGCGAACGTAGGTGGTCCAGAATCCGCAAACCGCTTTTTTGATGCTGGGCTGGAATCCGCAAAACGTTTTTGGCTCGCGTTTACCAACGATAGATCGATGGTCTGATCCGCGATGGGAACGTCGAGAAAAATTTTTGAATTTACATTTTCTTCAAATTTCGTACATTTTTTCACTTTTGAGCGATGTGTCGAATCCACACGTTCGCCAACGGGTGTTTGAACGTTAAAAGTGCGATCTGTGAGCCTCAAGACAATTGCGGATTCTGGACCACCATGAAAAAACGACATTTTTTTGCACTTTGTACACGATTTAACACTGAATCCCTATGGCGGTACACGAACATGTACGTGTACTTGTACACGTTTTTGGAAAAGTGGTCTGGAATCCGCAATTATCACCTACTCCCAGATATTGCATGTGGTTGATAGAGTTTGTTTGTGACATTCGTGCGAAGCATGCTTCATGTGGTCGAGGATGTGTGTTTTGGGTACGCTATCAACCAGATGAAATGTACTGCAAGACATAGCAATCATTAAAACATAATAATCAGTAATAGCAACTTCATTGTCATGAAACATTTCGGGGGTGCTTAATTAAGTTCCAGGTGTATATCTTCGCCAATGGAGACTATGTTGGGAGCGTCCGCTCCCCAACATAGTTCTCAATGAAGTAGATATTTCGGAGATGAATAATGAAATAAAACATTTTCAATGACAAAATATAATAGTACTGAACCATTGTTTCAATGTAGTTCTTTAGGTTAAGCTCCACAGTTTTCTAAGGCATTTTCAAAAATGATGTGTCATGTGCTCTATTCCACTGCTAATAAAGCCAGACTCATTTGCATTACCCCTGACATGTAAACATTTTCTAAATTGGCTGCAACTAGTGAATACAGCCTGATAAGATAAAACTGATACATATAATTGTGGAAGGCATAACTTACAGAACAGCATGAAGCTCCGACCTGACAATCTGAATGACAAATTGCCCAAACCAGCCATTTTCAGGCGCTTGGCAGCCACAAAAGCAGAATTTTCCCAGCTTAAACACTTACGCAGGCCTGAAAAGTTGGCCTCATTTTCTGAGCAACTGCTTCACAGAAATCCCATGCTGTCATGACACTATGCATCAGGCTTCCATCCATTGACCAAAACATCAAAGTCTACTTGCCAGCAAGTACTCTAATGTTTTCAAATACCTAATACTAAAAATACAGACCTAATTTATGTGGAGTCAGATTCAGGACAGACCTTTTATTTCAAAATTCACAGAAGTACGAAACTGTGGCGCGGAATTTTAATCAAATGTTTCAAAATAACTACATCATTGGGGGCTATTTTTCGGAGCGTCCACTCAAAAGAATAGTCCCCAGAGGTGAAAAATAAGATACAAACAAATTGAGAGGCATCATTTAATTATAAGTGAATTCTTCAAACTAACTACGTCATTGGGACTATTTTGCGGAACGTCCGCTCACCAAACTAGTCCCCGATGACGTACATATTTCGTAGTTGGAAATGAGGAATGGAATAAAGGCATTTCCAGTGACATCTCTTAATGAGTTTTGATCCACTCTTTCAATGGAATTCTGTTACTGAATGCTTCACAGTATGTACGCCAGTGGGGACTAATTTTTGGAGCGGACGATCTGCATTGTTTTTACACCGTAATTCCAGGCTTCATATGAACTGTCGTTACTTTCTCGGTCCATTCAGGCAGTTGCGTGATGTCTCCTGTTATTCGCGGTAAGCAGGCTAGATCGAGTGCTCATCTGTGTGCATGGGAAAATTTCCTGCAATTATTGAAATGGTGAACAAGACAAATATCAAACAAATTTATACCAGCATACCAGAGCGCTATCAATGAAGTTTTCAACCCAGCTGTTTTAGTATTGTTGGTGTGTTGTTGATATCTGTTGTAACTCTTTTGCTGACTAGTCTAAAGTCTCAAGCTGTGTGGTAATTGACCTTCTATATCTCGACCGCTAAACCACTCTCCTGTTCTTTTGGGATTCTCTCCTCCCCATGAATCTCACTCAAGTTTCTCCCTCGGAGTGGTTGAACCATTGATGTCTGTCCATTTTCAGCGAACGAGAGGAACATATGTTTTGTCATCTTTCCATTGTATCAAGACTCCTCTGTTTTTTTCACCTGGCTCCACTGTTCAAAATACTGATATGACACCGCATTGCTATGTTGCAGATGATAAAAATTATAACAAATGACTTTTGTTACTATTAATATAAGACGTTATATATATTGGGATACAAATTTACCCTCTTGCCTTACGTGTGAATAATAATTTACCTTGTATATTTCTCTTATGACTCTATATAACTTCACCGAAACAAAAGTAATTTTTAGAATATTGACATGACAGGATGCTCCTGATATCTTGTTCATATGTGCCACGTGTACTGTTGAGTTCCTTTGTTTTTATCGTTACATTCCCAAATGTTATAGGTAGAGACACATGCACTTCAGAACAGATTTGAACTATCCAAAATGAGCCTGAATGGTTATCGGCAGTTATGTTCATATAGGATAGGTAAAATGTCAGTAAAGCGACCCACATCATTATATCATCCTCCCAGGGCCGCCCGAAAGATGGGACATGGGGGATCAATTGCCCCTTGCCCTAAAGACAGCTTCCATACCTTAATGGTAAAAGTGGGGAAAATGCCCTGAAATAAGGCTCCCCCCCCCCCCCGCGTCTTGATGCTTCCGCTGGCCCCGCATCATCCACCCGGTTAAACCAAATCACCTGAACCCGCCCTCAAAATCGATCTCAATATGCTTAAAGCTACTTCAGATTTGTGTACAATAGTTTGTATAGCTCATATTAATTATCTCTTTCTCTTCATTGATGTCCCTAAATCCTTTTCCGATTAGGATCTGTGTCTGAAACAAACTCTGGACAAAACTAAACATGATCAGATGACGCCCGCGTACTGCAGCTACCTACCATATAGTGTCTTACACTCATATCACAATGGGGATTGAAATAACACAATATAGGCAGTCAGTGGGCGTCTTCTACAACTCCATGTACTCCAAAGTAAAGGCATGTTATGGACGCTATACTGCGTCATCGTACGCAAATATCTTGTTTTTGCTCACAATCTTTCTATTTTCTATTTCTGTCGTCATGAACCTAATAATCATCCGATGTGGAGACATCCAAGTAAATCCCGGCCCTACAAACACATCAGTTGCCGAATCATTTACTGTAACAATACTAAATTACAACATTCGGAGTATTCGTCACAAACTGCCTCTTCTTATTGATGATATTGACGATTTTGACATACTTTGCTTCACGGAAACTCACCTTGACGATGAGTATGATATTAGCAATATTTTATTACCTGACTTTTCAATTCCTTTCACGTACAACAGGAACCAGTTCGGTGGTGGCATCGCAGTGTATTTCTCAGACAAAATTTACCACAAGCAAATAGACCGTCTCTCGTTCAACGACGACATTCTCTGTTTCGAGGTTGGAACCAGCCACAGCCACAAATTTCTTTTATGTGTGACGTACAGGTGAGAGAGAGAAAGTATTGCAGAATATTGGTCTAAATTAGAAGATAAAATAGATCTTGCATTAACCATTAACCCGTTGTAAAAGGAATGGAAGTCCGTAGGAACGTTAGTCCCTCTGGACTATTATTCCGCGGAATTATAGTCCTAGGTCTAACATTTCTAGGAATAGTAGTCCGGCGAACTACTATTCCTTGAAAAGTTAGACCTAGGACTATAATTCCGCGGAATAATAGTCTAGAGGGACTAATTTTCCTACGGACTTCCATTCCTGTCACACCGGCAATAGTTATTACAGGAGATATCAACTCTGATCTCCTGAAGCCTCAAAGTAAACTGTACTCTCTCATGACATCGTTCAATCTAAACAACGTAATAACGGAACTCACTAGAGTAACTACCACGTCGCAGTCACTGCTAGATCCGATAATTGTAAGTGACACAGTCAGCGTGGTCAATTCAGAAACACTTGAACTGGGGTTATCCGATCATAGAGCAACATATGCCCACATTTCTCATTCACGTTGGCTTTACCATAAAACCAATTTTGAAAGAATGAATATTATGATAGCTGAAACAAATTGGGAAAATCTAATATGTAAAGCTCCAACAATAAACGATTCTGTACCCAACTTTGTTTCTGAATTCTTGAAAATAGCACAAGATTGCATTCCCAATTCCACAATAATAGCGCGGAAACATGACAAACCATGGTTTGACAGCGCCATTAAAAGAGAGCTACGCCACCGTGACCGACTACGGAAATCAGCATTGAAAAATAATAAGCCCCAACTATGGGCAAAGTATAAGTCAGCCAGGAACAAGGTCAACAACATGAAAAAAATTGGCAAAAATGCGTATTTGGAAAAAGTTGACGATTCCTTATCTCATGATACGGAACCTTGGCCGTTTTGGCATGTTGTTAAGAAGTTTTTGAACAACTTTTCCAGCTCTGCTGGCATCCCCTATCTCCAGCGTGTATCTGATGAGGGCTGTGAAATAATCGAAAATGACACAGAAAAAGCAAACCTCCTAAACGAGACTTTTGTTATTAACAGTGAATTAAACTCACATTCCAAAAAACTTCCACCCTTTATACGTAGATGTTCACAATCCATCAGTAACATATCTTTTTCTGAACAGGACATTATCGACATTCTGAAAAGCTTGAAAACCAACAAGTCAAATGGTCACGATGGAATAGGCCATAAAATGTTAAAGGAAACAAAGTTTTCTGTCAGTAGACCACTTTTTCTTCTTTGCAAGAAATCCCTATCAGAGTGTGCCTACCCAGACTAGTGGAAATTAGCTGATGTGATTCCCCTTTTTAAAAAGGGGGACAAATACGACCCCAAAAATTACAGGCCTATATCCTTATTATGCTGTATTGGGAAAATCATGGAACGAGTTGTTTTTAAAGATATTCATAAATACTTCCTTAATAACAGGTTATTTTATAAATTTCAATCTGGATTTTTGCCGAACAATAAATAATAACGTATTCCAATTAATAGAAGTTTATCACAACCTTTGCAACGCAATAGACAAAAACATGCAAACCTGTGGCGTTTCTGTGATATTCCCAAGGCTTTTGACAGGGTATGGCACAAAGGATTATTTTTTAAACTAAAGCAGTATGGTGTTTCTGGTCCACACCTACGATGGTTTCATAGTTATCTTACAAACCGAAGGCAAAGGGTGAAAATTTACGGCCGCAAATCGGATTATAAAGATATAGAAGCTGGAATCCCACAAGGTTCCGTTCTTGGCCCTTTTTTATTTCTGGTGTACACCAACGACATAGCCGACTATATCGAGTCTGTTGTTCGACTGTTCGCCGATGATACTTGTCTGACAGAGTCATCTTCTGATACTCATAGAATTCAGTCTAAAATAAACACCGAACTCCAAAAAATTAACAAATGGGCTGACACGTGGTTGGTCACATTTAATGCCAAAAAACTAGCGTTATACTATTTACACTCAGCAGGGATGATACATTTCCAAATATTGTTTTCAACAGCGAAACACTAGATTTTGTTGCTGTCCACAAACATTTGGGGTTATCTAACCAATCCAACTTAAGTTGAGAAGGCCATATTGATGATATCTGTAAATAAGCTTGTGCAAGACTTTTTCAGTTGAGAAAATTGAAGCACATTTTAAACGACAGATCATGGGAAAGATGTATAACGCTTTCGTACTACCAATATTAGAGTACGGTAGTCCTGTTTGGTGCGGTGCTCCGCAACATTTAATGAAGCGCCTTGAGGATATACACTGAGATGCCGCACGAATCGTATCGGGCCTGACACAATCAGTATCACGCGATCGCCTCTTGTTAGAAGTTGGGTGGAATAATCTAGAAACAAGAAGACACGTTCAAAAGATGTGTATCTTTTACAAAATCATACACAACGATGCGCCAGATTTTCTCTATGAACTTCTACCATCACTGGTTTGTGACACATCGTCTTATAACCTTCGCAATTCGTCAAATTTTATGCCTAACAGCATGCGAACTGGGCTATTTAAACGATCATTCTTTCCGTCTTGCACGGAAACATGGAACAATTTATCCCAATCAGTACGAAATTGCTCATTGCTTACTGAATTCAAAAAACTCATATCGCCCCCCCCCCCTCCCCCCCACCCCACCCCCCACCCCCACCCCCGTATGCAGACTACCTGCATATTTCTCGCATGGTTCTAGAAAACCAATATCATTCACAGTAGAATTAGAACTGGTTGTAGAGATCTGAAAAGTGATAAATTCCTCAATTACATCTCTGAATGTCCATATTGTCCACATTGTATAACTGTTGTTGAGGACGCAGAACATTATTTCCTTGTCTGCCCGTCTTATTCAAACGCCCGTAACGCTCTTATTGGTAATTTACCAACCCTTAATATTACTCTGAATTCGGTAGATAATCTATTGTACGGTGACCCGGTGTTAGAAACCAAAACTAACACTTTGATTTTTAAATTTGTGCAACAATTTATTTGTAGCACTGGGAGGTTCGACAACGAGTTTCCCATCTAGTAATATTTGTAAAACAATGCTGACTCAAGGTATCCACTTCAATATAGAATACGCATGACGGGGTCATGGAAAGGACGCGTCATCAGGGTAACGTTGAGCCAGCGCATCGGTACACAGATTGTGCAGTCACGATGATAGTCACGGTTGCGCTGTTTGTGGCCTGAGTCGCTGACGCGGGGTTTTCCCTACCTTTTGTGTGAATCAGCATGGATCTAACGAGACACGTCCTTAGGCTTTAGTACAGAAGGCGAAGAAATGAGGATGATTATTATTATTATTATTATTATTATTATTATTATTATATTATTATTATTATATTATTATTACTATTATTATTATTATTTTAACACATCCTAATCAGAACAGCGCCCAAGCAGCCTTTGGCTTTGAATATTAATTGATTCAAATCGAGAGAGATACAGAATGCAAAAGGTACATCAACAACTTTTCTTTTTTTTCTTTCTTCCTTTTTTCTGTCTTTGTTTAGTGCTACATATTCATATTTATTTATACACATACACACACACATATATATATATATAAACCCATTCAAGTAGTTTATTTTACATTTATTAATTTAAAAAACTTGTTTGTTTCGCCATTGTAACGCCATTTACCAAGTGGAAAGCACTTGTCCTCATATCCCTTTTTGCTCAATAGTTATGGCAAATAAAAATATGTTTAAAGTAAAGGATAGGCTCTGTCTGTCATGGCTTTGTGGCATGCTTTCCTGTGGCCGTAGAGACTGTTTTTGTTTATTTTTTAATAAACATGAAGAGGAAGCATTATCTTTTTATGTTCTAATTGGTCAAACTCAACCGAACACAAATAACTTACAACAAGGAAAGACAACATACTTGTAATACCCAGGAATATGCTTGTCATGGCGAGTGTAGCAGATTCGAATTTATTCAGAACAAACACTGCACAACATGATCAAAACATTTCATTACAAAGCAAAAGATGTTAGTCTGATAAAATCGACATTCGTCGTAATATTGCAAGACCCATTTAATATAAAGAAGGGAGGGCGTTTGGGTGAAGAGGAATTGCCACACTGCTGACCGGGCTTCGAATAAAAAGGAGGTAGTTTCCTAAACTCAGATTGCGTAACAACACAAGCTGCACTCTTTCACCAACCGTACTGAGAATTAACTGAATAGCAAACATTCCATCGGCCTGTTAACAGGCGAATACACATGTACCCTCACAAGAATGATAACCCTCCTGTTATAAATAAATTTCTCCTAAAAATGATCATAACAGATCTCACAGCATAATCATAGATTGAACATAAAAGATCTCACAGCATAATCATAGATTGATCAACACTCAAAGGTGTGGACATGATCTTGAACTGTAGATGTATGTATAATCTTCTTTCACCAAAAATCAAAGATCAACCTTTGTTAAATGATGTTGCATCTGACCTTTCTAAAGTGAAATGTAGTCATTTTGGTTAATTTAAACATTTAAAATGTCCTTTTGGCCCCAAAAATGATATGACTTATTTAAGAGTTTTTTTCTCGAAATTCTAACCTCTGGTGGGCTGTGGGATCAATGTTCATGTTAATAGCTGAATTATAGTTTATGTTATAGTTGTTATGATAAGAAATCACAATAAACAACAGATATGCTCTTATACACATGAAAAAAGGACTTAATGAACAAAATGCATGATGACGAAAATACACATCCCCAAATACCTAATGTCTTGCAATTTTTTTCTCCCAATCCATGTTCTGAGAATCCTTTTTATTGCACCCTTAGATGTTATAGCTGTAAAGCTTGATATTCCCCGGGCGAGAGATACCGAAACATGGACGTGAAAACCGTTACTTATTCCCAGTTCCTTATTCGATATTCGTTATCAACCGATAAAAACAGTTGATAACGAATGTCGAATAAGGGGCTGGGAATGAGTAACGGTTGTCACGTCCCCGAAAGGAACTCGGTTTCACAATCGTTGGACGCTTAATATCAAGACGACTCGCCAAGTTGTCCAGATTGTCGCGTAGGATAATTCAGTAAAATTGTTTAACGTTATTCGAAACATATTGGTCTAGGATGTTTCCCTTCTTATCCTAAAACAACTTCGACTCCTTTGTGAACGCTGGGTAGGAAATACTGAGGGACTAAAAGTTTCTGCTCAAGTTATCAACACAGCATGGGTAGATCATGAATGAAACTATAACATTCAGACCTGGTGGATAAAGCAGCGAGGGGACAAATGGAACATTATTCTATAGGGACTGAAGATCTAGAAGGGGGCCTGGAGCAAGGGAGTAGCTTTATAAGAGAACTGGTGCTCGAGGGTTGTAATAGGAACTGGCGATCTGGAATTAGGACCAAGAATTCTTTAGACAGGTTATATAAAAAGGGAGCGCCAGCCTTTGAGAAGTACCTGGATGGATCGTTTGGGGGATCATTGTGGTTCAAAGTGAGATCTAAGTCACTGGAGTTGAGAGGGAAGAATCAGGAAAGGCGAGGAAAGAGTGTGCCAAATGTGTAACTTAGGTGTAACAGAGATCCTGGAACATTTCATTTTAGAATGCTCCAAATATTTGCCTTGAAGAACATGACTCCTTGGGAAACTAATGGAAAAATGGGATGGAAATATGAAGGATAATTGGATGAGGAATGGTCAACTTTATAGTTGGGAAGATCGAGAAGGCGTCAATGAAAAATTATGAAACGGTTACAGACTGAATGCTGGGAGATTAGAAGGTAGAGTGGGGAAGGGGGAATACCCCAGATGGAGTTATGGGTTAATATAGGTCTCCTCGTTAGAGAATCGCAACAAATCAGCGGAAGGCCGAAGATTGATTATTATTATCACAATGATCGGATGAAAAAGAGTATCTAGGAATTTTGCATGCATACTCATTTGTGGGCGTGAACATTTTTTTTCGTTTTGAGATTCTGAGCTGCACAACGGTTCTGTCGATGGATCTCCGCGTTCTACGACGAGATTCAGTGGGTAAAAGTTCGCTTGTGCGTTTTATGATTTTTCACAGAAATCGATACTTCTGTTTGGGCTGGAACTTCACTCAGTGCGGTGGCGGAATGGCTAATCGGATGCCCAGGAGATCGCCCAATTTACCAGTGCCCGAAGAGGGCTGGTACGCTGTCCAGATTTGAGCCATCCATTTTAGAATTTGTCGTACAGTGCGTATATTCCCCAGGTGTGGTTTCATGTGTAAATTTGAACTTTTAATAGGGCTGCCGACAGCAAGTACAGTCATTTTCATGGGTCAGTGGATGAACAGCTGAGTTTGTGGCCTAAACATTGGGCAGGTTGCCAGCTGTGGGGTCGTTGCATGCTGTCCCGGATTGAATGGTAACATGGGATAAGCTTTGTAAGAAGACTCAGTACGCAGTGATAGATTTGATGATTCGACAGATATAAAGCAATGGTTGCAGGGCATTTTAACCCTCTACCCATCATAATGGCCAAAACCAGCCAGCGCTATACAAAATTATCAACATTCAATTTTCATTATTTTTTAATTTTTTGGCGTCAAAAACATAGCTTATGACCCCTCATTAGAACGAGCTCAACGAGATCGTTCCAATGAGGGGCCATAACCTATGTTTTTGACACAAAAAATGAAAAAAATATAGTTATTCAAGAATTTTGTTTACAAATGTCGTCCGCGTTTCGTGTTAGGTAAAGGGTTAACATCAAGTGATGGTCTCTGTTTTTTTGTTGGTACTAGATATGATATCGAGGGAAGGGGAAGTATATGTATAGTGTTCCGAAGGCTTGTCGACCGAACCATCTCAATAATTTCATACTATCGTATGGGCGCACACGGTTCATTCAAATACTGGTGTGATAAGATATCTCCCCACCCATTGGGTATCTCTTACCCCTCCCCCCCACCCCCCGAGGAGATAACCTGGGTATCTTCCCCAGGATTGGGGGATTTACCCCGGGGTATCCCCCCTCCAACGTCAAATATGGGAGATATTACGTAAATACCGCCAGGTGTAGCCCCCTCCCATCTGGTGATAGTCCTATCCCCAAAGCTACATAACATTGCACTATAATGTTAACCCAGAAGTTAAGAGAAATACATTAACTCAAACATTGTACAGTTTCATCCAAATTGTCGGAAAATTGTTAAAGATGTCACTTTATTGGCGCTTGAAGGTCGGAATAAGAAAAATTAAATTTCACTGCATAAAGTTGTAATCAAGGAAACTTTTAGTACTCATTGTCTCGAATAACAAGTTGAAAAAATTATGAAAATTCGACGTCAAATACCGGAGATATGACGTCAATACAGAGAGACGTTACCCCACTCCTATCTGTTGACAGCTCTACCCCAATGCTACATAACATAGCACTACAAAAATAACCCATACGCCAAGAGGAAGAGATTAGCTCAAACACTGTTCAGTCTCACCCAATAACATTGAATAAATTTTCACGTTGCGGTAATCGGTACTCGTCAGAATCACCGAAGTTAAGCAACGTCGAGCCTGGTTAGTCCTTGGATGGGTGACCGTCTGAGCGATCAATTCAGACTCCCGCGTTGTGACCTGCGGCAAGGCATTTAACCCCGATTGTTCACATGGGGGCACGATGACGCCGTGTACTAAGGCGTACTGCACGTCGATGTTGCGCATGTCTTCAACCAATCTAACCCTGCCTGTGCTGTAGTGCGGAGTTAGGATGTTGTCGAGCTGGCAGCTGCTCGTCGTTGTTCCCTGGTTCTCTCCAGTTACTCCGGCTTCCTTCGCCCGTAAAACTGTCAAGGACACGATATGACCTTGGCTGTTAAAGTGTCGTTAAACCGAAATAAGTAATAAATGTTCAAAATCCGAAGTCAAATGCCTGAAGTATGAAGTCAATACCGACAGCACTCCCATCTGATCACAGACCTACACCCAAAGCTACATAACATACCACTATAATAATACCCCATACGTAAAGAGGAGTCAGTTAGCACAAGCATTGTGCAGTTTCGTCCATACACCTCTTCCCGTTGATGGGCCAACTCGGTGATGAACGTGTTTTGTTGGATGACTTTTGAAAATTAGCTTGCGATTTCAAAATAATCTAGTATTTTTATGGTATTGTGTAGGTCAACTTACAGTCTAAGACCCTTAAATACAATCAAGCTGATCTTGTCTGTTTTAACCCTTTACCTAACACGAAAAGCAGACGACACCTGCAAACACAATTCTTGAATAAGTAAATATTTTAATTTTTTGTCTCAAAAACATAGCTTATCACCTCTCATTGAAACGAGCTCATTGAGCTCGTTCCAATGAGGGGTCATAAGCTATATGTTTGTGAGATAAAAAATAAAAAATAATGAAAATTGAATGGTGATTTTGGTAAATAGCGCTGGTCGGCTTTGGCCGTTACGTTGGGTAAAGAGTTAAACAAAAAAACTGCAAAAGTTATATGTAAACTTTGTTAGTCCAGAGTCTCTTGGGACTGACACAAACATCATTGACAGGATACGCGAGAAATGCTTTAAATATGCACACGTTGATTCCGAAATGTCTCAGTCGTGCACCTGGAATGGGATTGTTAAAGATCCTGTTATTCTCGGTACATCTGGCTCAATGTCTTCAACTACCTTAGGACGCAGAGGTTTCGCATCCGGTTTCAGTACAGACTGGAGGGCATTTTTATTATAAGGACAATATCGACAACAGTTATTTGGGGAATGTATAAACTCCGTGTAATGCTAGCACTGTTCAACTGTGTAGCACTTTGAATTATTGAGCAGTCGAATTCACTGTTCGAGCTGTGTGGGAGCAGTTAGAGTCCCGAGCTCGTAGTGAGACCTGGCGCCAATATTATAAAGCTTTTACAACTGTATTTTCTAGAATTGTATTTTCTACCTATTAATATAACTTACTAAAATAAGTCATTAGCATTTTAAAAGATATGGCAATTTGCCAACTGGCAAATTGCCCGATGTTTAAAAATATTAATGGTTCATTTTAACCCATTTAAAGTCAAAACTAGAAAATACAATTCTAGAAAATACAATTGTAAAAATGTTATAGTATTGGCCCCTGAGCAAATAATTGTCTTATTGTCCCGACATGACGGGCAATACTACCCTCATCTACTGTTACATTTCTACCTATAAATTAATGATAAACACCCAACCCTGTGAGTAATCTGTACAGTTTACTTTATTTTCCTGGAAAATAAAATTAAAAATAAATGTTCGAAGAATGGGCAAGAGGCATTTTATTGTTCGATAATGTATCCATTATATTTTTACAAGATCTTCTCACACTGTCCTGTTTCCCCATCGTTCCCTCCTCAAGGAAAAATTAAGTAAAATATAAGTAAGGACTGGATTGAGATGCCAACACGTACTTTTTCCTTCTGAACTGGATAAGTGAAGTATTATTCTAATGTCCTTCCAAATCCACCGTTTATTATTATTACTGCTAACAGCAAACTGATTCTGTTTTCGAACGGCTTTTCGCCACTTCATGGCTATTTGTACTCAACAAAAAACGACTTGACGGAAATTTTCAAGCAACTGTTTGAAGAATATTATGCTCAGCATCGTTTGTATTTTCCCAAACTGTCGATTTGTCGGAGGTGATGCCAACGAACTGCAATTTGTTAGGTCACATGCGGTTCAAAACGGATCACATGTGCACAAAAAAGGATATCATGTCCGATGGATTGACAATGTTGTGCATAAAATTTAATATCCCGTGGATAACATGTGCAGACATGGTTCTCAAATATTCCTCGCTTTGGGGTAGTGATTTTATCTTCTTTTGGACCTGTTGGAAAGCAGATATTGCGATCTGTGTTGAATATTCTCTATAAACTCGCTAACTTGTGTATTTTACCCTGTCTATAATGCGGAACTCCATATATTATAGAACATCAATTTACACCGTCGGCTGTCGAGGACACGTAACTACATAATAAAGATAACCGAGTTTCACCAAGTGCATATTGTCATTGCTCCTCATTCAAACCCACCCCTGATCAGAGGCGGCGGAACAGGTGGGCAAAGGGGACACGTTTCCCTCCACTTTTTTCCACAGACATGTTACGCGGTTACACAATGAGTTTTAAAATTGACGCATGCAAACATGTCAATATACAGACATACCTGTAATATATTATTTACAAATCCAAACAACATTTGGCGAAAGAATTCCACTTTCGGTCTTTTCGGTCCGTTTCTTCTATTTCAATCATCATCCAACCCGGAGGCAAGCCTTCGGGTTGGAAGATGATTGAAGTAGAAGAAATGGATAAAGCTGTGACCACACTACGGCCGGCTCATCTAAACGAAAGACAACAGTGTTTACATTCGTCGGTTACTAGACAACTCGCCCCCTTGGACAACTCGCTCACCCCCCCCCCCCCCTCTCCACCCTTGGATAACTCGCCCAAATGGACTGGGTCCAATGGAAATGACAACCCTTACGACTGACATGAGGAAGAACGTCACTAAATGCTTTCCACGTAGCTGCTTCGAAATCCATGACGACATTGACGAGCTGTTCTAACTGGTGATTAGATTTTGAATGTTCGAGTACAGCACTGTAGTACGTGAAGATTTGTCCGACATCAGAGCAAACACAACTGGAACTTCTTTGACAGTGTCCCCATCCTTTAAAAAAACATGAATTGTCCACAATTGTGTGAATGGCGCACCTACTGTCTTAAACGTCCCATCAATGTACCACTCACGGGCAGAATTGAAATGTTGTGCCAGTGTATTACTGTAGAAAATAATATGCCTATTCTGACCAACACTAAAGTCAGCACGGAGAAAGTCCTCGGGAATAGCAGAATCTTGAATTTCGAAGTTGAGGGCATCTGGCTCAACAAGACGATCCCCTTGGTGACGTCGGTTGCACTTTCATACGAGTGAAGACGATTGCGGTAGAGAGTCCAACGGAGCAGAATGAACCAAGTCCTGCCGAATAACTTGTTCTACTATTGTCGATGCTGATGTAACTATGTTTAATTTGGCAATAGAGTTTATTCTACGGTGCACTTTAGCCCCAATCAAAGCTGATGGTATGGGGACACAAGAGTGGGGTGTGGGCCCCTCAACAAAGTCATTGTCCAGTTGTTTTACAGTAGCTGCACAATACACATTTTTGTTTCTAACACAACATTGCCACACAGAATGTCCACTTTCAAGTTTTTTCTTGAAATCAGATGACGAAACTAACCGAGGCTTTCCCCTTTGCGATGCCCCGCAAACCATAGTAAAAGTTATAGTTGGGGTGGCGCCAGCCTCAGCAACAGATTGCACAGTCTCTGCAATGTCTTTTTCTACCACAGGATTAGGCACAGAAAAACTTTGCTGTGACGTATCTTGTAAAAGACTTATGTCCGGAACAGATGGTGACGGAGGCTCTGGAGGTGGTGATGGTGACCTGACAGGCGGTGGTGCCGGAGATCTTACAGTTGGCTCTGGCGACGTAACAGGAGGTGGTGACGAAGACCTTGCACGGCGCCTAGCCGTTTGTCTCTTAGGGCCTGGTAAGACTCTTTCGACTTCTGTAGCAGGTGCCGTTGTAGTCATTTGTTCACATGGACGGCATGTCCAAGTAAACGTATCTTCTGTGTTAAAACTGTCAATATACTGTTGTCTGGATATGCCTGTCTCGCATCTAATGTGGCACCATTTTTTGCAGATGTTGCATAAGACTGCTAAGCTGTTCTCTCGGACTGCCCGAGAGCATACTAAAACGGATACTTTAGAGGCATTGCTCAAAGATAACTGACTTTCTGAAATGAATGAAATCAAAAGTTTATAACTTTATTTGCTTTACTTGCTTATAAATCCACGAGAGTCGGGAGGGAGAGTGTCAGGGCAAAGCCAGCCTAAATATAGAGGCAAGGGGCCTCATATATAAAGATAGTGTAAGTTCAAAAGATATTCCGCATCAAGGCGAAAACCCTACGTGAATTGCACTTCTCTGTGAAGCTGGACATGGGAAAAACACACGTGGTGTATATCCAGCTTCAGGGCAGGGACCCACGGGAGAAACGGTATGTTAGATAAGGTCTAATCTCATTTAATTTATACAGTAGTCGCGAGTCTTACGAGACGTAATCGGTTGGTGGCAGGATATCGTCACGGCCAATTGAGAAACGAGATTCTAAAAGATAGAAATGTCTGTCGTGTCGTCACCTGATCATTAGTACAGCAATGACTGGCAGGAACGAATCGGTTCTCTCGACAAGTGAAATCACCGTTAAGTCACGCGCGAGATGACTTGTATTGATTCTGCCTCGATATACGTCATCTCCCACCGTTTTGGCAGATGGACAGATGAGCGTAGGGTAAAAAGTGTGTATACCTTGAAGAGCAGAGCATAAGACACACATTTGGGGTCACACACGTGTTGGTGAAGTCCAGGGCAGGCAGACTTTATTTCCTGGCATAGGGGTACTTTCGATCACAGGACCCTGAAACGGCTGGAATCGCCAGACAGGGCATTCAACGATTGATTTAGCTTAAGGTTGATTGGCGGCTACAGTGCCAAATTCGTTGAGAAGGAAAACCCAAGGTGAAACATTAAAGTTTACATTGTCGAGTAGCAGGTATCAGCCTGCAATAGTCAGAAGTGTAGGTTAATTGTATTGTGCGTATTAACCCTTTGAAGCGTCAGACTGATTGCGTTGGGAGTAGTTTGTTTTGCTGTCGAAGCATCGTAATACCGACTGGAGATCGGTGTGAGTGACAATTTCGCCCTAGCGCAAAAAGGGGCATTTGTGAATCGTGAATTCAACCAGGAACAGTGAACATTTCAATAGGACTTTCACGGAGGACTTTCAAAAGGCACATAAGGTATGAGTAGACAATATCTGACCCAAATCAGAAGTACGGTGGCTTTATAGATGACGAACATTGCTGGTCGGAACCCTCCGACAGCCAGAGGTACAGTTACGCGCAGACGTCGACATTTGAGCCTAAGCAGGTGAAGCTCTTTTGGCGAGCTCACGGTAATAACATTTCAGGTTTGTGAAGCTCTTATGGCGAGCTCTCCGTAATATAATTTCAGATTTGTGAAGCTCTTATGGCGAGCTCACGGTAGTAACATTTCCAGTGTGTAGACTATAGTGACAGTACAGGGCTATAGAATGACTATATAATTGTTGAGAATTATTTAACCTTAGCAACCCATTTTCTGTGAAAAGAATCGAATTGTTGATTGTTGAAATATTGAAACGGCTTTATTTTTATGTGTAAATAAAAGAATCGTTGTTACTTTAAATTATTCTTTCCATTACGCAGCCTGAAGTGATTAGGAATCACACCTAACGGAAATCGAACCTATCTTAGGCCAATTTGGCAGAGGAGAAATCACAGAGCCGGTCGAACTCAACTCCCAGCGCCGAGTTCGCGGCACCAGGATTCCGACTCTCCCCGTCGATCTAATTTTCCCGCAATTTCATCAGCGGGACTAAATAACCCCACATCAGCCCAGGCCTTACGGGGCCTCAGGTGTCCTGACATGATTGGCGAGCTCTAACCAGGATATTTCTAAAAGGTAAAAAATGGCTATATGGAAATTTTGTTTTATTTTACCGGCGGTTCTGTGTATGTTTTGACGCGTTCGGTCAGCTGCTGCCGTCCAAGGGTTTAATATCGCAATACAGTAGTCCCCAAGAGGATAGCCACTATAACTGCGGTAGGTTTCAGAATATTTGGGGCGTTTAATTACGTTAAATTACACAGGTAAATTAGGATTAATTGCCATATTTTTTTTTCTTTCTTTCTTTTCCTTCTTCATTCTTTCTGACGAGTGTTGAAGATAGCAGGAAAAAATCAAAATGGATGTTGTTACACCCCTCGCCCAACTGGTATCATTAGGCAAGGAAATGGGCCTTGAGGGGACCGAACTTCAGAAGTTCGTTACAGATGAGCAGAAACGTGAGGCCAAGGAGATTGCCTTACGTAATGACGCAAGGGAGAGGGAGGCCCAAACAGCAAGGGAGGCAAAAGAGAGAGAGATTCAATTAGCAAATGACGCAAGGGAGAGAGAAGCCCAATTAGAACGGGCGTGTGAGAAAGACGCAAGAGAGGCGAGGGAGAGAGAAGCCCAATTAGAACGAGAGCGTGAGAAAGACGCAAGAGAGGCGAGGGAGAGAGAAGCCCAATTAGAACGAGAGCGTGAGAAAGACGCAAGAGAGGCGAGGGAGAGACAAGCCCAATTAGATAGAGAGGCAAAAGAGAGAAGAGAGAGATTCAATTAGATAGGGAGGCAAAAGAGAGAGAGATTCAATTAGCAAGGGAGGCAAAAGAGAGAGAGATTCAATTAGCAAATGAGGCGAGAGAGAGGGAAGCCCAATTAGCAAGGGAGGCAAGGGAGGCAGAACGAGAGCTCGGACAAAAGAGGCACGAGAGAGAAATAGAGCTTCTCAGAGCAAGGGCCGATGTGGAAAATGAAAGTCGGCGCTTAGGGGACGGGAGTGCAGGGGTAGCAATTCATGCCCCACGCCCCCACCTCGCTCATTTTAATGAAAACACAGATGACTTGGACTCGTACTTGGAGAGGTTCGAGCGTTTTGCCTCCAGTCAAATGTGGCCAAAAGACACATGGGCTATGTGTTTGAGCCCTTTGTTGTCAGGTAAAGCCCTCGAGGCTTATACCAGTATGCCTCCTGCACTTATTAACGGCTACAGTGAGCTGAAGAATGCCATCCTTCGGAGATACCAGCTCACTGAAGAAGGATTCCGGACCAAGTTCCGAGAAATTAAGCAGGAGAAGGGAGAAACAGTACCTCAGTATTTTGCCCGAGCTAGGCGGTACTTTGACCGCTGGACTGATCTCGCAGAAGTGAATGAGTCATATGGAGCCCTGCGAGATCTATTTCTCCGGGAGCAGTTGTTAACTACATGCTCCAAGGAGTTAGGCCTGTTCATCAAGGAAAGGGGTCCGCCCACCTATGATGAGATGGCAACTGTGGCAGAACGCTACATCGAGGCCCATGGTGGGAGTGTCAAGGCACCCAAATCGGCTAGGGGTGGGGCAAACTGGTTGACAATGGCACCCGTAAGGCAACACCACCCCAATCCGCCTGCGTCGCAGACCAGCCGGAAGGGGAGCACTCCCAAGGACACCACTTGTTTTATCTGCAACAAGCGGGGTCATATTGCCAGGGACTGCTGGCAGAAGCAGGTTAGGACCACTGGGAACATTAGACCACCTCAGCAGGGGGCCGGGAACGCAGCACCAATGGGGTTGGAAGCAAGGTGACCGCGTAGATCCAGGGCAAAGTAGACAGACGGCAGCGTTCTGTCAAACTATCGGCCCAGAACACAGTCCCCTCCGGGAATGTATACAAAAGGGAGAATTAAGGCTGGAAGGCGGGGAGGTTGTCTCGATAATATGTGGCATGTGTGAGAGGCTCACAACTTCGCAGGAGAAGGTTAATATGCCAGTGTACCCAGGGTATGTGGGACAAAGGGAGATCCGTCTGCTCCGGGATTCTGGGTGCTCCTCTGCAGCGGTTAGAAGGCAACTGGTTGACGACAAGCAATTGTTGGGGCTCGACCATTTGTGCATTTTGATAGATGGGACCGTTAGAAGGTTCCCCATCGCGAGGATAACGGTGGATACCCCATTTTATTGTGGCGAAGTGGAAGCCATGTGCATTGAATCACCTGTGTATGACCTGGTCATAGGTAATATCCCAGGGGTGAGGGCAAGCCCTGATGAGTTATGGTCCAGGGGTAGTGGGCCAAGTGAGGGCCCAACGAGGGCAAAGGAAGTTCAAGTCGGTGGGCAAGGACCCCCGGCGGTTGCACTCGGTAACGTACCGAGTAAGGAAGGGAAGGTTCCCAGGGGGAACCGATCCAATGGTCCAGGGGATGGCCCCTACACGACGAAATGTCGGAAAGTTTCAGGAGGGACGACTTCTGTCCAATTAGGGAGAAGGGACCGCAGGCGGTCCAGGCTAAACGCCAAACAGCGAGGGAACCCAATGGGTCATTGGGGAAAGACCCTCAAGCAAATTTATGTGGGGGAGTTGAGCGCCCCAAGAAGTCGGTGTCACCCGTGTGGAGGGGGGAGGCCAGACCCACGCAAATGGCTGGGCAAACTTCCCCAGAATTGAGAAGGCACGGGTCAAGACAAGTTGAGGGTGGTAAAGTGGATGGGACCGCTAAGATGGGCGTCCAGGGGGCCGAGGAAAGGGTCCACAAATCAAAGGAGAAGCATCCTAGGTGGTGGAGACCACGCAGTGGGTGTCGGGGGCGCACAGCGCCCAAGGTGCGCAAGAAGTCGTCGCAATGGACCGGGGGTCGACGGCACAAGGACCAAGGATGTCCAGTGTCGTTCGAACGAAGGTAATCGCCGGGACGAGTGAGACTGGGGGATATGGCGCAAGGTGAAGCTCTTGGGAATGCGACAATGACAGGGTATGGGAACCCTGGTGGAATACCCGTAGAAATAACGGGGCGAGAAGTAGGGGTGTGTCAAGGGTTACCCAAGGGGATACTGGGAACCGGGCCCCTACCAATGGTCGGTGGTTATAAAGAAGCAATAGTTGGGTGGCTGTGGGCCTGGTGTCTGGGACGGGGGCTCCAGTCGCAAATATTTTTGTGGATGAGGTGATGAGTTTCGTAAACCCGGTGTTAAGGCCCGGAAGAACCTTTTTTGTTTTAGTACTATTATTGCTCTGACTGCTGACTAGAGTTGGTTGTGAGTGCGAATGTGAGATACACTGCCCCGTCCGTCGCGAGTGTGCGTGGACGGGGAGCCTGTGTGTCTATTTTTGTAAGTTAGGGATGCACAAACCCGGTGGTAAGGCCCGGGGAAACCGCGCGTGTTTTTATTGACGAGAGTTTGTTGTGAATGTGAGGCACACTAACCTCGTCTGCCGCAAAGGCGCGGCCGGGAAATCTGTGTGTTGAATGTGTGAGTGCGTGAGGCACAATTTTAATCCCCTGGTTGAGCTTTGCGAGGGTGAGGCTCAACATAATGCAGGGGTCGTTTGCCCCTTCACAAGACATAGGGGAATGGGAGGTGAAGTTACACTCCGTTGGAATTAACCCATCTGACGCAAAGGCGCGGACGGTGTTACTCGTCGGAGTGAGTGCCAAGTGAACTGTTTGCAAAATGGGCGAATGTGTTTAAAAATGTGTATGTTTAGGTGTAAATATATAGTATTGGAGAGAGAGAGAGTGCTGCAAATCTAAGGATAAGGCTACTCTCCACATGTAAACCCGCAAGACGGGAGCATGTGGTGGCGTGTGTGTCGTGGGAATCGACATGGCCGACGCATGAGCGCGGTCATGAGCCCCCACGACCACTAGGGTAAGTTTTGTAGTCGTGAACATGATGGGAAGATTGTAAAAAGGTGTGAGAGGCGAGCGTGCGTGGCTTTGCCCCTTGTGTTTTAAGAGATACACAGGGTGTTTCTCTCGGGAAGGGAGTTGTCAGGGCAAAGCCAGCCTAAATATAGAGGCAAGGGGCCTCATATATAAAGATAGTGTAAGTTCAAAAGATATTCCGCATCAAGGCGAAAACCCTACGTGAATTGTACTTCTCTGTGAAGCTGGACATGGGAAAAACACACGTGGTGTATATCCAGCTTCAGGGCAGGGACCCAGGGGAGAAACGGTATGTTAGATAAGGTCTAATCTCATTTAATTTATACAGTTGTCGCGAGTCTTACGAGACGTAATCGGTTGGTGGCAGGATATCGTCACGGCCAATTGAGAAACGAGATTCTAAAAGATAGAAATGTCTGTCGTGTCGTCACCTGATCATTAGTACAGCAATGACTGGCAGGAACGAATCGGTTCTCTCGACAAGTGAAATCACCGTTAAGTCACGCGCGAGATGACTTGTATTGATTCTGCCTCGATGTACGTCATCTCCCACCGTTTTGGCAGATGGACAGATGAGCGTCTGTCCACCTGACAGTTTAGGGTAAAAAGTATATATACCTTGAAGAGCAGAGCATAAGACACACACTTGGGGTCACACACGCGTTGGTGAAGTCCAGGACAGGCGGACTCTGTTTCCTGGCATAGGGGTACCTTCGATCACAGGATCCTGAAACGGCTGGAATCGCCAGACAGGGCATTCCGCGATTGATTTAGCTTAAGGTTGATAGGTGGCTACAGTGCCAAATTCGTTGAGAAGGAAAACCCAAGGTGAAACATTAAAGTTTACATTGTCGAGTAGCAGGTATCAGCCTGCAATAGTCAGAAGTGTAGGTTAATTGTATTGTGCGTATTAACCCTTTGAAGCGTCAGACTGATTGCGTTGGGAGTAGTTTGTTTTGCTGTCGAAGCATCGTAATACCGACTGGAGATCGATGTGAGTGACAATTTCGCCCTAGCACAAAAAGGGGCATTTGTGAATCGCGAATTCAACCAGGAACAGTGAACATTTCAATAGGACTTTCACGGAGGACTTTCAAAAGGCGCATAAGGTATGAGTAGACAATATCTGACCCAAATCAGAAGTACGGTGGCTTTATAGATGACGAACATTGCTGGTCGGAACCCTACGATAGCCAGAGGTACAGTTATGCGCAGACGTCGACATTTGAGCCTAAGCGGGTGAAGCTCTTTTGGCGAGCTCACGGTAATAACATTTCAGATTTGTGAAGCTCTTATGGCGAGCTCTTCGTAATATAATTTCAGATTTGTGAAGCTCTTATGGCAAGCTCACGGTAGTAACATTTCCATTGTGTAGACTATAGTGCCAGTACAGGGCTATAGCATGACTATATAATTGTTGAGAATTATTTAATCCTAGCAACCCATTTTCTGTGAAAAGAATCGAATTGTTGATTGTTGAAATATTGAAACGGATTTATTTTTATGTGTAAATAAAAGAATCGTTGTTACTTTAAATCATTCTTTCCATTACGCAGCCTGAAGTGATTCGGAATCACACCTAACGGAAATCGAACCTATCTTAGGCCAATTTGGCAGAGGAGAAATCACAGCGCCGGTCGAACTCAGCTCCCAGCGCCGAGTTCGCGGCACCAAGATTCCGACTCTCCACGTCTGTCTAATTTTCCCGCAATTTCATCAGCGGGACTAAATAACTCCACGTCAGCCCAGGCCTTACGGGGCCTCAAGTGTCCTGACAGAGAGCCAATAACTGACTTTCTCAAATTCTTGGATTGTTTTTATCATATGTCGGGGTGGAGCTCGGGAAAATTTCAAACAATTATATGTTAGCTTTGGACACTATTGTGTTCTTACAATTTGAAATATTTCTTGGAGACAGTGTACATAGTTACAATCTTCGATATTCAAATCAATGTGTACCGACTAACAGGTACTTGTTGTATAAACATTAAGACTACCCAGTTTAAAGATATAAAAACACCACCATATGTCTCCATACTCATAGATATAAGTATTGCCGTAAATTGTTGTGTAAACATGTAAAAGTTGTATGAACAACAATTTACACTGTACTGTTGTTTGCGTTTGTCTCGGAAACATCATTAAAGACGTTTTGGATAACTATCGAGGGATCTCTGTCAGCAGCAACATTGGAAAAGTTTTCTGTAAAGTCCTGTATGGGAGATTAGAGGAGGTGATTGAAGAGAAGGGTTTTTGGGAGAAATCCAAAATGGCTTCAGGAAGGGAAGGAGTGTCACTGACCATCTTTTCACGCTATCCCAAATGCAAATGATAGAATCCGCGAAAGCAAAAAAGAAAAGGATGTTTATGGCCTTTTTGGATGTTAAAAAGGCATACGATAGAGTATGGAGGGAGGGTATGTGGCGCTAGATGGAGGCTTTGGGCTTGGGAGGCGAGTTTGCTGGAATTATGAAAGCATTATATAAAGATGTACAGAGTGAACTTAGCCTGGGAAACATTACAACAAAACGTGTGCCTATGGAGATAGGCCTAAAACAGGGGTGTATCCTTTCGCCAATTCCTTTCGCATTGCACATCAAAGGTTTAAGAGATGAACTCCTGCATAGCGACGAGGGGGTAGCAGTTGGGGACTTGAAGATCCCAGGGCTATGTTTTGCAGACGACATGGTGCTAGTGTCAGAAAGCGAAGAGGGGTTAGCGAAAATGCTGGGAATTGTTGGGAAATATGGGAGCAAATGGAGGCTCGAACTTAATGAAAGCAAGAGCAAAGTTATACATGTGGGCCGCAAAGTGGACCCCACTCGAAGGTGGAGGGTAGGGGGGGGGGGGCTGCATTCCGGAAGGTAGCAGCAAACTTCTTAGTGTAGGAGAGACAGGTGACAACGAGTATCTGGGGGTAAATATAAACATCACATGAAGAGGCATCTACCGAAATAAATTGATTCTGAAGGGGAAGCGAATCCATAACCAAATGAAACTTATAGGGAGAAACAGTTTCAATAAGGTTTTTGTGGGGAAAACCATTTGGGAAATGGTGGGTCTGCCAAGTATAACATACGGTACGGAAGTTGTACCCCTAAACCAGACGGCTGTAAAGCGCTTGGAAATCCTGCAGAACGATGCAGGCCTATGGATAACGGGGTCGATTAATGCCGCATCGCTAGAAGCAATCAGGGGTGAGCTTGGGTGGATGAGGATCAAGGACAGGATAGACCTATTGAAAATCGGTTATCTTAAATATTTGGTAAATCTTCCAGACAGCCGTTGGTGTAAAGTAACGTTCCTGAGAATTTTGAACTCAAATATCAAGACGGGGTGGAAGGTCCATGTGAGGGAGCTAGTAGAGAACTACTCATTGGAGATATCGGACCTAAACGTTGGGGCAAACCAGAATAAAAAAAATCGTCAGAGAAAGGGTCATGGAGGATTGTAACCGTAATTGGCGAGAGGGGGGCAAATCAAAGAGGTCTTTGGGTGGTCTGCTTGATAAAGAGAAGCCTGGTTTTGGAGAGTACCATGATGGCACCTTTGGGGGGTGGGGGGTCACTGATGTTCAAGCTGTGGTCGCGGTCCCTGGAGCTGAGGGGAAAAAATGGGAAAAACAGTGAACAGAAGTGCCAGATGTGTAATTTGGGCGTGGTGGAGACACTGCAATAGTTTCTTCGAGAATTCCCAAAATACCAGTCTAAAAGAATAAGATTCACTGGGAGTATAATGGGGAAGTGGGATTGGAGAATGAAGGGCATGTGGTTAGTGGGAGACTCAACGGAGAGGGTTAATATGCTAATCGGAGAGATTGGGAGGAATGGGGCAAGGGATGTCATCAAGCAATTCGTCTCTGAGTGTTGGGAGGAGAGAAGAAGCGTGGGAATAGGAGGGCAGTTGGGCGTACAGGGGTAACCAAGGCCTTCTCGTCCGAGAACCGCGACAAATCAGCGGCCGGCCAAAGTGTTATTATTATTATTATTATTATTATTATTATTATTATTATTATTATTATTATTATTATTATATTGTAATTTAATCTTTTATTTTTATTTACTTCATATTTTAAATAATGAGTTTTTCAACTAAATTCTTTTTAGTTTAGGTTTATAATATTTTAAATATATGGGGGCGAGATGTCCATGGGGGCGAGTTGTCCAAAAATGTTGGGGGCGAGTTGCCCAAGGGAACGAGTTGTCCAGTTCCCCATTTGTCGATATATGATTTTAACATTTCTCTCTCTGGGCCGAAACATGTTAGCTTTGAAAATGTTGATAAAGAAGCTTGTCCAGTTCCCCATTTGTCGATATATGATTTTAACATTTCTCTCACTGGGCCGAAACATGTTAGCTTTGAAAATGTGTGGCCCTCCACTTTTATCGCGCTTCTGCTACCTCTGCGCCTAATTGCTTCCAGCGCTACGACATTACTCGACCCTGTTATACATCGACCTGTATTATTCTGCAGAGTTTTCAAGCTCTTTAAAACGATTTGGTTTAGAGGTATTATTTCTATAACATTGGTTAAACCTGGGCACACCTACCTTTTCCCAAATGGTTTTCCCACAAAATCCTTTGTGAATTTGTTTCCTTAACAGTTTTTGTTGATTAAGAATTCGTTTCCCCTTATAATTAATTTATTCGTGTAATGTCTGTAGATGCTTCTCCGCCGGGAGATGTTTATGTTGACCTCAAATACTCGTAGTGACCTGTCTCCCCCGCATTAAACACTTTGCTGTCATCTTCCGGTATAGAGAATTGGCCCGCTCTTGACCTTCGATGACCTTCGAGTAGCCTCTATTTTTACGACCCGCGAGAATAACCTTGCATTTCTCTTCATTCAGTTCGAGTTTTCATTTATTCCCATATCTCCCAACAGTTGTAAGCATTTATCTGTCCTCTCTTTTGCCTTCTGACGCAAGTACCAAATCATCCGTGTAAATAGCCCTGTGGTTTTAAAGATCTCCAACTACTCCCCCCTCATCGCTATACAGGACTTCAGCTCCTAAACCGTTACTATGCAAAATGAATCTATGAATGGATACACCCCTGCTTGAGGCCAGTCTCATCCGTTTTCATTGTTACGTTACCTAGACTGATTTCACTTTTGAATATTTTTATACAGTGCTTTCAAATTCCAACAAAACCAACTCCACGGCCAAAGTCTCAAGCTTTTTCCACACTCCTTTTCCTCTATTCTCCCATATGCCTCTTTTTAACCCTTTACCTAACATGGAAAGCCCGACGAGCTCGTTCCAACGAGGGGTCATAACCTATGTTTTTGTGACAAAAAAAATGAAAAAATAATGAAAATTAATTGGCGATTTTTGAGAATAGCGCTGGCCGGTTTTTGCCATTACGTTGGGTAAAGGGTTAACATAAATATAACATAAACATCTTTTCCTTTTCGGCTTTCGTTGATTCTAACGTTTGGGATAGCGTGAAACGATGTCCCGTAATCTGGGCAGAAAATCGAAATTTTCTCTAGCTTGAAGCTGAATTCATTTCCTTACTTCACGTACGTTTCTATTATATTGTTCATTTTCTACATTTATAGTTTAGAAATAGTACAGTTTAAAATAAAATTTTCTCTGCAAATAAGTAACACAGTGTTTAATACCAGCCTGTAGCAAAATGGGTAATTTACTTTATACCACCCCAAAACGTATTATTTCTACCATATTCTGAGCAACCCATTTGGTTTTTCAAAACTGTGGAAAATAAAACCGATTCGTGACACCCAGTAATAAAATTGATGATGAATTTAAATGAGACATTTCGCATATGGTGCCCTTTCATATATAGGAAATGCCCTTTTATGTATAGGACGGCCCCATTTATTGCACTGCCCCCATCGCCTTCCATTTACTCCGACGCCCTTGAACGTGAAACCACGGAACATACACGTCCAGTTCACTTCCCAGTCAGTATTGAAAGATTGGAGTCGTTATGGTATCTCACTGATTGTGATGTTTTACTTTACGAAGTGAACCGGAAAATATTAATTACGATTTCCAATTATATTCTCACCTCTAAAAGATTCCAATGATAGAGGTCTGAGTTGTCAGTCTGTACCAACTCCTTCTTGTGGTGTTTGCCGGTCATGGGGATAGGTTGTCCTGCAGCAGTTCTTTGGCAAGACACTTCAATGTTTATCATAAGTCATATGCAACGCCAGATTAAGGAAAAACTTCACGATCTTGAGAAATAAGATATCATAGAACGTGTGACTGACACTGCTACTCCGTGAATATCTCCTATTGTTTTTGCGCTGTAGCCCAACGAACCTCATAAGATCCGATTGTGCACAGATATGCGTTGCGCAAATAAGGCTATCATTAGTGAGAGATATATTTTTCCAACTCTTCACGATTTGATCTATGACGTTCAGCGTTCAAATCATTTCACGCGTCTTGAGTTGTGTAAATTCTTTCATCGGTGTGTGATCACCCCGGAATGCGAGTCCCGTGGGTTTATGGTGGTACAAGAGTCTAAACTAAACTTTGGAATCGCGAGTGCGCCAGAAATACCGAATGACTTGATACGACAAGTATTTTCCCCAATACCGTCAACATAAGTGACGAGATTCTGATTCATTCAAATTTAGGAGTTGAACATAATAACATTCTTGCAGCTATCTTAGACTTGACAAACATGGTCTCACACTGAACAAAAGTAAATGTAAATTCAACCAACCAAGTGTGAAATTCTTTGGTATAACTTTTATAAAGGATGATATTTGACCAGATCCAGAGAAAGTTCGCGCAATCAAAGACACACCAACATCTAATGGCGACATATTCGTTACGTTTTATAGCAAAATTTTTCAGACATTATACTTAACCATTACGTCAGTTGACCAAGAAACATACTGTTTGGAATTCGACACAAACTCATCAGACTCCATTTAATTCGGTCAAATCTAGTTTACTCAGTGAGAAGTGTCTTTGCTATTTTGCCCCTACTGCAGAAACATGTCTTACAATTGGTGGATACTCTGCGGGATTAGGTGCAATTCTAGCTCAGAAGCAAGGTTCTGAAATCAAGCCAGTGACATATGCTAGTCGTGTATTAACGCCCAATTGAAATGCGATATAGCCAGATAGAACGCGAATGCTTAGCATTGACTTGGGAGATAGAACATTTTCGAATTTATCTTTGTGGACAGCCATTCAACGTGTTTTCTGATCATCATCTGCTAAAGGGTATCTTTCGCAATACGAAATCGCGTCCCTCATCGCGCCTCAAAAGATGGTGTCTTCGTCTCCATGACTATGACTTTGTTGTAAATTATCATCTCTGTCAACATAACCCTGCAGACTTTGCTTCTCGGTTTACGCCAAACATCCAATACGGGTGTTCTGAGTCAAAACTATCAAAATTTGCTGAGCAATTTGTAAACTATCTTCAGTAGGTAATAATGGCGGATTCAAGGACACGTGTACATTTTTTTGTACACGTACACGTACATCGATGTACACCTCCATAGGATTTAGTGTTAAAATCGTGTACAAGTACACGAAAATGTCGTTTTTTATGGTGTCCCAGAATCCGTTTGCGGATTCTGGGACAACTGGATTCTATATACACGTCGCTCAAGAGTGAAAAAATGTATGAAATTTTAAGAAAAATGAGGTCGATTGTCTGGTCTAGAATCCGCAAATAGGTTTCCCCCATAGGATTCAGTGTTAAAATCGTGAGCAAAAAACGTGTTGCGGATTCTGGGCCAGCATCAAAAAACGGTTTGCGGATTCTGGGCCATCTGTATCTGTACACGATTTTAACACTGAATCCTATGGAGGTGTACAGGGAAACCCATTTGCGGATTGTGCATCAAAAATCGACCTATGTACGGTACATGGAAAAAAGGTGGCTCTGAACCCGCATCGCGTTTGGGACTGTCTAGGGTGCGATTCGATCAGCGAAAACCCGATTTGTCGATTCACCTCGCGAGTTTTGTGAGGTGAATCGCGTTTAATAACGTGGATATAATGGCTAGAGCAATGTATACCAAAAACCAAAAGCTCGAAGAGCTTGAAATAAGTAATTACCCAATCATTTCACGTTCCTAATGCTAATTAACCAATCAGATTGCTTGATTCTCATAAACTTAATCATGCAAAGTTATCTCCCCTCGTCGTGGGGGTGGGGGTCACGCCCATCATAAAAATCGAAGTTTCGAGAAGGTGGTCACGTGACCTATCAAATTGAAGGTCTCGACGAGTGGATTAAGAATATCGTAATTTTAACCCTCGTCGTGAGGTGGGGTCACGACCAGAGCCGAAAAACGCCTTCCTTTTTACAAATCCAGGCATGTGAGGTATTAATATGAAGGGCTCGATGAATACATTACAAAAATGCCGTTTTTCATTTTATGTGGGGGTGGGGGTCACGCCCATCAAAAAAATCGAAGTTTCGAGAAGGTGGTCACGTGACCTATCAAATTGAAGGTCTCGACGAGTGGATTAAGAAGATCGTAATTTTAACCCTCGTCGTGGGGTAGGGTCACGACCAGAGCCGAAAAACGTCTTCCTTTTTACAAATCCAGGCATGTGAGGTATTAATATGAAGGGCTCGATGAATATATTACAAAAATGACATTTTTCATGTTATGTGGGGGTGGGGGTCACGACCAGAGCCGAAAAACGTCTTCCTTTTTACAAATCCAAGCATGTGAGGTACTGATATGAAGGGCTTGATGAATACATTACAAGGGAGGGGGAAGGGGAGGGGAGGGGGTAGGGAGGGGGTTAGGGAGGGGGATTGGGGAAGGGGGATTGTAGAAGGGGGATTGGGGAGGGGGGATTAGGGAAGGGGAGGGGAGGGGAAATGGGATTAGGGGAGGGGAGGGGAGGAGAGGAGAGGAGAGGGATTAGGAAAGGGGAAGGGAGGGGATTAGGGAAGGGGAGGGGTGGGGTGGGGATAGGGAAGGAGGGGGTAGGGAAGGAGATGGGAGGGGTAGGAAGGGGAGGGGAGGGGAGGGGTAGGAAGGGGAGGGAATGAAGGGGTTAGGGAGGGGGTTAGGGAGGGGGTTAGGGAGGGGATGGGGTAGGGAAGGGAAGGGGAGGGAGGGGAATTGGGAAATTGGGGAAGGGGGAGGGGAGGGGAAGGGGTTAGAGAAGGGAGGGGAAGGGTGTGGGGCCGGCTAGGGAGGTGTATAGGAAATATATATTTTTTTGTGTTGGACAATTTAGTTGAGGGTTATAATCATAGTTTTCCATAGTAGTATTCAGAAAAGAGAACTCCCGTTTCAGTATCATAAGAACATGAAGTGGCAGTATCTCAACTTGAGCGTTTTATCTCTGGTAAAATCTGTCAGAGTCTCAGAGATTAGGTCTTATTACTCTACTGTGTAAAAAGATAGGGATAATGTCGAGAATTTGAAATTCTAGGGGGCCCCTACCCCTACCTAATGTAGGTTATAAAATCCTTACAAAAAGCAGCATTGTCCTTACGATAGCGCGATGTGTTACTGTATATTGCTCGCCTGGATCGGACCTGGAAATGATCAATGGGTTTTCGTGAGCGAAAGAGGAGAATTCGAAGTTCCTCTGGAGGGTAAAAAAAAAAGATGAAAAAATCGTTCGATCCGTTCATGTTTAGGGTGGGATTTCTGTTTCCTTAGAACAGTTTATTGCATTTCTTAGCACATTTTCCTTGCATTTACTTAGTTTTATCTTCGAAGAAGGATGGAATAATGTTTAGGGCGTTTCTTACAGCTCAGAACAGTGTGTTGCATTAAATGTCGTTGTTCACACATATGGTATCTTTTCTACCACATTTATGGTCGTTTAAAACAGTTATTACCACACTTTCCTAACATTTTCAGCAGATGAAGCTAAGTCTCCGAAAATGCATTAAAACAAGTTTAGAGCGGGTGTTTGGATTCCTTAGAACAGTTTATTGCATTCATTACAACATTTTCCTAACATTTACTTAGTTTAATCTATTGGGAAGGATGGAATCATGTTTAGGACATTTTAACAGCTTAGAACAGTTCATTGCATTAAATGTCGTTTTCGAAACTTATGCTACCTTTTCTATCACATTTATGGTCGTTTAAAACATTTATAACGATATTTTCTTCTTTTTGTTTAATTCAGGTAAAGTTTCGTTTACGAAGATGTATGGAAAGAAGTGTAGGACACGTTTTTTGATACATTAGTTAATTGAATTTAAGGTCGTCGTTTATATTTATGTTCACTTTTCATTACTTTAATGACCCTTTAAGATAATTTGGAACAAATTTTCCTTACATTTAATTAGTTTAATCTACGAGGACGGATGGAATCATGTTTAGGGAGTGTTTTAACAGCTTAGAACAGTTTATTGCATTAAACGTCGTTGTTTACACATATTGTACTTTTCTACCATATTTATGGTCGTTTAGTACATTAATTACCACATTTTCTTTACATTACAGCAGCTGAAGTTATGTCTCCGAAAATGCATTGAAACATGTTTTTGGTGGGTTTTCTGATTCCTTAGAACAGGTTGTTGCATTTTTGACCACATTTTCCTTACGTTTAATTAGTTTAACCTACGGAGACGGATGGAATCATGTTTAGGGAGTTTTTTTAACAGCTCAGAACAGTTTATTGCATTAAACGTCGTTGTTTACACATATTGTACCCTTTCTACCATATTTATGGTCGTTTAGTACATTTATTAAAACAATTTTCCTTACATTTGCTCCAGTTGAAGTGAAGTCTCCGAAAATAAATTTATATAGTACGGAGATGAATGGAATGATGTTAAGGGCGTTTTTTTAACAGCTTAGAACAGGTTATTGCATGAGATGTCGTTTTTACACTTATGGTACCTTTTCTATCACATTTATGTTCGTTTAGTACATTTATTACCACATTTTCCTTACATTTGCAGCAGATGAAGTTATGTTTCCGAAAGTGCATTGAAACAAATTTCTGGCGGGTTTTCTGATTCCTTAGAACACTTTATTGCATTTTTGGCTACAGTTTCTTTACATTTACTTACTTTAATCTTCGTAGAAGGATGGAATCATGTTTAGGGTGTTTTTAACAGCTTAGAACAGTTTATTGCATTAAATGTCTTTTTTACCACATTTATGGTCGTTTAAAACATTTCTTACCACACTTTCCTTACATTTTCACCAGGTGAAGTTAAGTCTGCGAAAATGCGTTGAAGCGGGTTTTCTGATTCCTTAGAATAGTTTATTGCATTTTTGACCACAGTTTCGTTACATTTACTCAGTTTAATCTACGGAGAAGGATGGAATCATGTTTAGGGCGTTTTTAACAGCTCAGAACACATATCGTCGTTGTTAACACACATTGTACTTTTTCTACCTCATTTATTGTCTTTTAATAGATTTATTACCGCATTTTCCTTACATTTACACCAGGTGAAGTTATGTTTCCGAAAATGCATTGAAACATGTTTAGGGCGGGATTTCTGATTCCTTAGAACAGTTTATTGAATTTTTTTACCACATTTTCCTTACATTTACTTAGTTTTATCTTCGAAGAGGATGGAATCATGTTTAGGGCGTTTCTTACAGCTCAGAACAGTGTATTGCATTAAATGTCGTTGTTTACACATATGGTATCTTTTCTATCACATCTTTGGTCGTTTCATACATTTATTACGATATTTTCTTGTTTTTTTTCAATACAGGTAAAGTTTCGTTTACGAAGATATACGTAAGCAAGTTTAGGAAGCGTTCTTTGATACCTGATGTAATTGCATATTTAAGGTCGTAGTTTACATTTATGTTCAAATTTCAATACTTTTATGTCCGTTTAAGACATTTTTGAGCACATTTTACTTACAATTACTTAGTTTCATCTACAGAGAAGGATGGAATCATGTTTAGGGCGTTTCGTTCAGCTTAGAACAATGTATTGCATTAAATGTCGTTGTTTACACATATGGTATCTTTTCAACCACATGTATGGTCGGTTAAATCATTTATTACCACACTTTCCTTACATTTTCACCAGGTGAAGTTAAGTCTCCGAAAAATGCATTGAAGCGGGTTTTCTTTTTCCTTAGAATAGTTTATTGCATTTTTGACCACAGTTTCGTTACATTTACTCAGTTTAATCTAGGGAGAAGGATGGAATCATGTTTAGAGCGTTTTTAACAGTTTAGAACAGTTCATTGCATTAAATGTCGTTGTTTTCACATATTGTACTTTTTCTACCTCATTTATTGTCTTTTAATAGATTTATTACCACACTTTCCTAACATTTTCACCAGGTGAAGCTAAGTCTCCAAAAAAATACATTAAAACAAGTTTAGAGCGGGTGTTTTGATTCCTTAGAACAGTTTATTGCATTCATTACAACATTTTCCTTACATTTACTTAGTTTAATCTATTGGGAAGGATGGAATCATGTTTAGGACATTTTTTAACAGCGTAGAACAGTTTATTGCAGTTTTGACCACATTTTCCTTACGTTTAGTACATTTATTAAAACAATTTTCCTTACATTTGCTCCAGTTGAAGTGAAGTCTCCGAAAATAAATTTACATAGTACGGAGATGAATGGAATGATGTTAAGGGCGTTTTTAACAGGTTATTGCATGAGATGTCGTTTTTTACACTTATGGTACCTTTTCTATCACATTTATGTTCGTTCAGTACATTTATTACCACATTTTCCTTGAATTGAATTAAAAAAGACGTCTTCACGCAAAAGGACTCGGGTGAGGGAATGGAATAGAGCTGTCCACCTTGATGTACTCGTAATAAAACCCTAACCTATCAGTCATAACAACAACAACACTACTATCAGTTAAAAACTGATTTTTTTAAAAAAAAATATTGATGTATTATCAATTACATTAGACGAGAAAAAAGAACCTCTATATTTTTCAGGCCCGCGCGCATGGTTATTTTTGCTGCGCATGCAACCTTTTTATGTCATCAAAAAATCTTTAAATAAAAAATAGCCATGAGATATTGTGCTCATTTCGGTAAATCGATGACGTTTAGAATACGGTGATAATCGTAGTTAGAAAATGAGTCGTTTTCGTTCGATATATTTGATCAATTGTTTTGAACGACCCTCCAGTCAACTTTCCACCAACAACTGTGTCTGATCAAAAAAAAAGGGAGTCGTTACCGAGATGTATTTCACCCGTTTTATAGCGTTAAAAGAGAATTGTTTTGGACAAGTGGTATGTCGACGTAAAAAGCTTAATGTCTTGGCTGCTGTTGGATGACATCAATATCGCGACAACTGATGTAATGCTTCGCTATCAGGTGGTTTGAAAAAGAGCTTTTTTCTCATTTTCATTCAGTCATACGCTGACACATTGTAAACACTGTTTTTTTGTTGTTGCTGTATTTATATAACGCCACCTATCTTAAAATATTTTAACTCCTGTTGTAAAAAACAAAACAAAACAACTTTTCCACACGTGCGTTTAGACTGTTTACAAATCTTTTCTAACACGTGACAAATGGTTTTATTTGAATTTAGTCAAGATAAAACTCGTTTAGTTTTGTAATGTCTTCTTGACGTGGGCATTGTTTCCTAAAAAAATAGTTTGGATTGACACTTTTTTCGGAAAATGGTGAAATAGGCTGTGTCTGATCAAGAAAAAAAGGGAGTCGTTACCGAGATGTATTTCACCCGTTTTATAGCGTTAAAAGAGAATTGTTTTGGACAAGTGGTATGTCGACGTAAAAAGCTTAATGTCTTGGCTGCTGTTGGATGACATCAATATCGCGACAACTGATGTAATGCTTCGCTATCAGGTGGTTAGAAAAAGAGCTTTTTTCTCATTTTCATTCAGTCATACGCTGACACATTGTAAACACTGTTTTTTGTTGTTGCTGTATTTATATAACGCCACCTATCTTAAAATATTTTAACTCCTGTTGTAAAAAACAAAACAAAACAACTTTTCCACACGTGCGTTTAGACTGTTTACAAATCTTTTCTAACGCGTGACAAATGGTTTTATTTGAATTTAGTCAAGATTATACTGGTTTAGTTTGTAATGTCTTCTCGACGTGAGCATTTTTTCATAAAAAAAATAGTTTGGATTGACACTTTTTTCGGAAATGGTGAAATAGGCTATCCTCAATATGTAGAAACGTTAGAAGATCAACTTATAATTTTTTTATTGACAAATCTGTGGTTCAGTAAACAGAGTTATTATTGAAGGAAACATCTTAAGGCGTGACTTGTTAATAAGCGAGTGCATCTCTAATTTGCATAACAATCATATATTTTTTTGAAAACATACTTCGCGTTTTAACACAGATATCAAAAATGAATGATGAATCGGATTCAACTTGTTGTTTTTTTCAATTTAATATGTTCCATAACTACCTTTTCTTAATACTTTCGATTTCAAGATGGTCCCAACTCCACCGTTATAAGAAGAGAAAGATTATGATTTTCATAATATCCTTGTCGATAGCTTTAATTTGATAGGTCACACGACTATTTTCTCGAAACTTTTGATTTTCTGATCGGTGTTAACCTCATCCCCACGGCGATGGTGGAAAATGTCATTTTTGTAATGTATTCATCAAGCCCTTCATATCAGTACCTCACATGCTTGGATTTGTAAAAAGGAAGACGTTTTTCGGCTCTGGACGTGACCCCACCCCCACATAAAATGAAAAATGTCATTTTCGTAATGTCTTCATCGAGCCCTTCATATTAATACCTCACATGCCTGGATTTGTAAAAAGGAAGACGTTTTCCGGTTCTGGTCGTGACCCCACCCCACGATGAGGGTTAAAATTACGATCTTCTTAATCCACTCGTCGAGACCTTCAATTTAATAGGTCACGTGACCACCTTCTCGAAACTTTCGATTTTTATGATGGGCGTGACCCCACCCCGACATAAAATGAAAAACGTCATTTTTGTAATGTATTCATCGAGCCCTTCATATTAATACCTCACATGCTTGGATTTGTAAAAAGGAAGACGTTTTCGGCTCTGGTCGTGACCCCACCCCACGACGAGGGTTAAAATTACGATATTCTTAATCCACTCGTCGAGACCTTCAATTTGATAGGTCACGTGACCACCTTCTCGAAACTTCGATTTTTATGATGGGCGTGACCCCCACCCCCACGACGAGGGGAGATAACTTTGTATGATTAAGTTTATGAGAATCAAGCAATCTGATTGGTTAATTAGCATTAGGAACGTGAAATGATTGGGTGATTACTTATTTCAAGCTCTTCGAGCGTTTGGTTTTTGGTATACATTACTCTAGCCATTATATCCACGTTATTAAACGCGATTCACCTAATAAAACTCGCGAGGTGAATCGGCAAATCGTTTTTTCACCGATCAAATCGCACACTATACCAGAATTTATCGAATTCAATCTTTATAGTCAACTCTATTGTGGGCCTCCTCAAAAACAATAGCGGATTCTGAGACACTGTCCCAGAATTCGCAAACCACCTTTTTTTGATGCTGTCCTAGAAGCAGCAAAACGTTTTTTGCTCGCGTTCACCAACGATGGATCAATGGTCTGATCCACGATCGGAACGTCGACAAAAATTTTTAAGTAAAAAAAAAAGTGAAAGATGTACAATTTCATACATTTTTCACTTTTTTGAAAAACGTGTACATTCGACACGTTCGCCAACGGGTATTTGAACGTTAAAAGTGCGATCTAGGAGTCTCAAAATAACAGCGGATTCTGGGACACCGACATTTTTTGCGAACGTGCACGCGATTTAACACTGAATCCTACGATGGTAAACGCACCATGTACGTGTACGTGTACGGTACATGTACAACGTGTCCCAGTATTTGAAACTATCCCAAAAGTGACAGCTTAGATGAAATCAAATCTACAACAAGAGATGGTTCAACAATTCAAGAAGTCATAAGACTTATAGACAATGATTCATGGCAGGAAATCAACCAAAACGAATACAAATGCAAAAATGCTGATAAAAGTACACTGATTTTATTACACAACAAAGCAAATCAGCTTACATTTTCAAATGAACACGATTTGCTACTTCGCGGCATACAAATCGTATGATATGATATGTTTATTCGTATCACAATCACTGCAATCGCGAATAATCAAGACCTCTCGTGGGGGATAGTTAGGTCAAATAAAAGCAAAGCAATGTTTAAGGCAAAAAGTTTGGTTTTCAAGAATCGAAGCTGAAGTTGATACTGTAATAAGAAACTGAGTTACATGTTAGTCAGTAACTGATAAGATCACCAATAAGAAAGTTTGTTTTCAGTTCAAAAAATCGGAAACCAATTATAGTTGTGAATGCAGTCAATAATGTCAGAGGAAATAGATTAATAAGTTACTTGACGATCAATGATATGTTGGATTTCTCCCCTTGCATTGCATCGCTTCTTGTGTGCATTTGTGAACAAATGAATGTTGATAGGAAAATTTAACGAAAACAAGAAACGGTTTATAAACACAACTGATGATGAAATTTCAGAGAAAAAAGGCTTGCAAAATAATAAGTTACGAGCTGTTCACTTGGAAGATACGGTGTCAGGTGAGACTCTGCGAGAACAATATTTGGTTCGGCTAAAGCCTGGCCTAATATTGTTCTCAATTCGCCTCATGTGACACCATATTAACCAACTAATCTGCCCATAATTTATAATATTGGTGTCAACAAATGTCCAGCGTTAGACATATGCTCAAGACTTGCCAATCGAATTGGACTCTTCAGCTGATATTGGTGTCAACAAATGTCCAGCGTCAGACATATGCTCAAGATTTGCCAATCGAATTGGACTCTTCAACTGATGTAGCGTCCAAATCAAGTCGGCGTTGTTCAAAATCACCATTCATATTTTTCCTCTTTACCTTGCCTTAAAAACATAGGTTATGGCCTCCACAATGGAACGATTATCAGGAACAAGTGGGTACGTTTCTCATTTAAAATAGTTCAAGCTAAAAGTTTGTTTTTTTTTTATGTTCTTATACTTGTAATTTATAGCGGTGGAAAATATTGACGACAGAACATTGTAACCAAGATAGGAACCTTGTAGTTAGAGTTTGGAATGGAGATGCCAATATTTCTGCCTTCATAAAAAAATTTAGCTCACTTGAACGAAACTCAAAGGAAGCTTAAGTGATCACTGTTGTCTGTCGTCCGTCTGCCAGTCCGTCGTCCGTCAATCCGTCCGGCGTGAACTTTACTTTATCGACTTCTCCTAAAAAACCAATGGGCCGAATTGAACCAAATTTGATATGCATGTTCCTTATCATAGTGTCATTTCACGTTTGTTCAAATAAAATTACCCCACCTACAGAGGGTACTGCGAAATGCATAATTCTTTTAGCACCCCGCATTTTTTTTAATTAAAAAATCTTCTTCCCCAGAACACCTGATCAGAATCTTTTGATACTTGGTATACAGCATCCCGGGGGGGGGGGGGGGAGAGAGAGGAGGGCAGATTCAGAATTGTTCGAAACAGGTCTGTGTGTTCATTCTTGAGCTCTCTATAGAAACCTAAATTTTACCTTGGCGCAATATGAGGAAATGTATTTAAAAACCTTCTTCTTCAGGTCTAACTGTCAAAATCTATTGATATTTGGTATACTACATCTTTGGGGGGGGGGGGGGGGGTGGATCAACTTGAAGTTTGTTCAAATCAAGTTCCTGAAGCCATATTTGGGCTCACAGTGGGAGCCCGAATTTTAACTTAGTGTAATATGAGGAATATTCTTTAAAAATCTTCTTCTTCAGATCCATCTGTCAAAATCTTTTGCTATTTGGAATGTAGCATTCATAGTTGGGTGAGAACAAAGTTTGTTCAAATAAAGCCTCCGGATTCATAAATGGGCTCCTTATATGAACCCGAATTTTATCTCAGTTCAGTATGAAGGAAACGTTTTTAAAATATTTTTTCTTCAGATCCACCAGTTAGAATCTTCTGATGATTGGTACACAGCATCCTTAGGGGAGTCAGATTCAAGTTTGTTCTAGTACTCTGGTTATGTTTAGGCTCCCTATGGGAACTCGAAATTTTAACTTAGTGCAATATGAGGAATGTTCTTTTAAAATCTTCTTCTTCAGATCTACTAGACAGAATCTGTTGGTGTTTGATATGCCGTGTCTCTAGGAGGTTCAGATTCAGTCTTAACTGGTTAAGGGCTACATTATTTTTGGTGGTCTGAATATGTTCATCAAGATTTGTTTTATTACAAATTATTGAAGAGTGCCTGCAGGCACTCTTCAATAATTTGTGATAAAACAAATTTATATTAACAAAATATTTATTGCGTTTCACTGAATATGAAACATGAGCAAGGAAATTGTTGGCTTTTGCTCTGGTAACCTCATTTTTGTGAAAGCCCTGATAGTGGCTTCCAGCACTCAACAAATTAATCAAATCAAGTCCCCGAGTGCATATTTGAAATCCTTGAGGGAGCCAGAATTTTAACTTAGTGCAATATGAGGAATATTCTTTAAATCTTCTTTTTCAGATCTACTATTCAGAATCTTTTGATATTTGGTTTGTAGTATTCTTAGTGGAATCAGATTCCAATTCGCTCTAATAAAGTCCATGAGTTCATATTTGGCTTCCTATGGCAATCTAAATTTTAACTTAGTGCAATATGGGGAATGGGGAAATTCCTTTAAAAATCTCCTTCTTCGAATCATTTTTATATAGGCGGTTCAGATTTTAGTTTGTTCGAATCAAGTCCATTGGGCCATGTTTGGGTTCCCAACTTTTAACTTAGTGCACTATAAGGACTATTCTTTAAAACATTATAAGTTATTGTGATGAATTGACGGTAACATGGTCTGGGGTTTGCGCCGCGGAGCTTACGTTGAACATACGCTCCGAGCCGCAAACCTCAGACCATGTTACCGTCAACGCATCACAATAACGTATATGTTCCAATAAGACACTACCCATAGTCCAAAACCCATATCGTGAAACACGAGAGGCTTATTTACTAAACTTGTGATCGTTAAAGTTGCCTTCTGCAGGGCAACCAACTTTTAACGATCACAGGTTTAGTAAATAAACCTCTCGAGTACCTACGACGGCACTGGAATAATCAATAAAACCAGATAAACTCATTCCATCTTAGTTCAAATCGTAAATCGGTTTGTAATTTAAACAACACTTTATGCGGAACACCGTCTGCTGTACGTGTGAATAACCCAGAAAATGAAGCTTCTTGCTAGTCACTCCGTTGATGAAGCAACTACGAAACGAGTGACGTTATTTCAAATATTTTGCGTGGTGACGTCAGACGCTAACATTTGCTACTGGGGCCGTAAACATAAAGGACCCTACGCCAGCTCTCATCCAATCAGAGGCGCGAGAATTTTACTCTTATTGGAACATCTTCTTCTTCACATTCACGAGACAGATTCTTTGTTACATAGACCTGACGAGAGCCAGGTGGCTCAATGGTAGATTGTTGGACTTTTATGCTAGAGGTCCCGAGTTCGATCCCCGTCTGGGACGACCCGCGTTGTGTCCTTGGGCAAGGCACTTATCCCGGTTGCCTACATGGGGGGGGGGGGGAGGGGGGCACGATGACGCCGTGTGCTAAGGCGCACTGCACGTCGATGGTGCGCGTGTCGTCAACCGCTGTAACCCTGCTTGAGGGAGCTTGAACAGAGTTAGAATACTGACGAGCTGACAGTTGCTCGTCGATGCTCGGTGGTTCTCTCCGGGTACTCCGGCTTTCTCCACCCTCAAAACTGTCACGGTCACGTCAGCCATTGTGCATGAGTATGTGACCTTAAACACCAATAAATAAATAAAATAATACATAGATGCCATTAGTGTGATGAGATTCAAGTTTGTTCAAATCAAAACCCTGTGGTCATATAAGGGCTCCCTATGGGAACCTGAATTTTAACAGTGCAATGTCAGAATATTCTTCAAAGATCTTCAGATCCACCAGGTAGAATCTCTTTATGTTTGGGAAAAGCATTACTATTACCCCTTGATTAAAATTTGTTGAAAGTGGTACGCTTTACTGATTTTGGTGGACAGCAGAGGGGTTTGGACTTTAACACGGAACCCAATGTAAAATTTACTATTCGTTTAAATGAACCGTGCTAATGACAGAGCTGGTAAACTTTAGTTATTTGTAAATGTGAGTACATAAGATTAAGGTTTGTTCAGATAGGCTTCCACGAATCCACTTAGGGACCGGGTGAGGACGGGTCCATTTGGGTACATTTTTTTCTGCCTGAGAACAAGATTTGGAGGATTTGGAGTGATTTTCTGAAGAAAAAAACATTCATCATGTTGGGGGTATGTGAGTAGGAGAGGGAATTGGTTCTTTTTCCTGCCCCAATCTCCTAGCTAAATTAGATTAACTATATTAACATGTAGATACTGAATGTGACCTTAAATCCGTCTTTAAACAATTTTATCAGTTGAGTGATTAAGACCTCTTATTCATTTTTGTACACGGTCATAATAGCAGATAGAGCACTTCCCTGAAGGCTAGTGATATATAGAACCACCAATAACCGCCGTCTTAACCACGATCATTGTTAAAAGTACAAATCAAAGTTAGGGGAAAATTTAAAAAGCCATAAATAACTACACAGTTTTGACTAATATCGACCAGAATCGCCAGTGAAAATTCAAGTAGTCACTTTAAATTATAACTGAGCATATCAGTTTGCTTACAGCTGTACGACACTCACATTACGAATAAACAGAACACAAAATTATTTCTGCAGAACATCCTTAGAGGGTTATTGAAATGTCGAGATCTATCGAACTAAGGTACAAGAAACAAAACTTCGTTAACCCTTTACCCAACGAATCGACCGCATCCGTCCGCGTAATATGCAAATTCATAGGTTGAAAAAATATTATTTTTCAAAAAATTTCAACAAAACCATATCATGTGATCCCTCGTTGGAACAAGCTCGTCGAGCTCGTTCCAATGAGGGATCGCATGATATGGTTTTGTTGAATTTTTTTAAACATTTAAAAAAAATGATATTTAAAATAATAAATTTTGATATCGTCTGCGATGGGTAAAGGGTTAAAAACTTATCTATATGGGAAGGGGTGTACAATATCAATTTACAACCTGTTGTATGCGTATCGGACGCAGTGGAATGGCGAGGCCATAAACTTTTCGACAAAAAAATGTCGAAGTAAAACATCGCCAACTGTTGTCAAAACAGTTGCGCCCCACCATCCAGCCTTGCACAATAATTTCCCATGGCTGGAAATCTGAGGGTATAAATTCCAACGGTTGGAAATTCAAATAAATCAATTTCTTTCATGTTTTCAACTTTTCAGACTTTTCCGACCAGTCGGTGACCGGTCACGGTTACCGGCTTTAGTCATTCGCTGTGCTCCGACTCCGGATTCGTCGAGCTCGTTCCAACGAGGGGCACATGACATGGTTTTGTTGAAATTTTTTGAAAAATTAAAAAAAAAGATATTTTAAAATAATAAATTCTGATATCGTCTGCGTTGGGTGAAGGGTTAAAAACTTATCTATATGGGAAGGGGTGTACAATACCAATTTACAACCTGTTGTATGCGTATCGCGCGGAGTGGAATGGCGAGGCCATACGCTTTTCGACAAAAAATATCGAAGCAAAACATTGCCAACTATTGTCAAAACAGCCAGGGCCTCTCCACCATCCAGCCTTGCACAATAATTTCCAATTGCTGGAAATCTGAAGGTATAAATTCCAACAGTTGGAAATTCAAAGAAATCAATTTCTTGCATGTTTTCAACTTTTCAGACTTTTCCGACCAGTCGGTGACCGGTTACGGTTACCAGTTTTAGTCATTCGCTATGCTCCGACTCAATTTCCGGATTCCAACATTTTAATCGACCGATAACTGACCGATAACTGACCGATAACTGAAGTTCCAACGAGCTGGCAGCGTTGAGACAAGCTTTCAGTGGTTAGTACGTGTTCAATGAAGCCTGATTGTTTTGTTCTCCATCCTCTCTCTCCCGAGTGTCAATTCTTACCTACGACCGGAGCTGTGAGTAGGTAGATCAAATTCTCTGACTTTTCCCATCAACTGACAAAATTTTCCGAAATTCCGACTCAAATCTGTGGTCGGTTCGGTTTTTCGAATTTACCGTTCCGTTTCCCTTACAATGACCAGGCTGCACAAGGACTGTATAGACTGACAGCTATTCAGCCAATACCTACTCCTTCCAACTATCTGCCAGTCTTCTTAAACGAAGACTGTCTCGGAAAAGTCATTGAGTGGAGTGCTTGTTGTTGATTGAATAACATATGGAAGGGTTGATTCAGTCTAATTAGATTGGTTTTTAATTTCTTAAACGAAGACTGTTTCGGACAAGTCATTGAGTGCTTGTTGGTGATTGAATAACACCTGTAATGACTTACGTATTACTTAATTGAAATGGCATCCTCCTATTTTTTGATGACGATGCATTTAGTGATAAGTTCACACATCTTTGTTGAAAAACTGCAAGGTGTGTTGAGATATCGTGCGTTTATTTATGTGCTGAAAGATATCAAGTTCAAATTAGGTTTAACAACATTCTACCAAATGGTTATTGGGTGCCTTCGGGTGAGTAACCCCCTCAAGCTATTTACTGAATCGAAAATGATTTTTTTTTTTGTTTAAGAAAAATATTTCTTCTGATATCTGCATCAAGTGTCTGCTTACGAGTTGAGTACTCCGACGCTTCTGAAATGGTACATGGTGGGTGTGTGTGTGTGTGGGGGGGGGGGGGGGGGGGGGGGGGGGCTTGGTGGTAACAGCAAGTTTGTTTTTCTTCTTGTCAATCACGGAATATCTTTTTTATTATGGTGGATATCTGCCCAGCACTGTTATCTTCAAAAGACGTACAGAGTTTAACAAATATCGTTAAAATACGGTAAAATGAATGGCAACCGACTACAGGTCTTGTCACCGTGTATTTTACTGTAATAAACCACAGTCGCAACACAAGATCCTTGATATCTCCTTTAAAAACTGTCAGTGTGTACTTTTAGTTTCAAACACAGAGTTAAAAATTTAAAAACATCATTTGCGAACTTTCGCAAATTTGCACTTTGAGCTTCCGGACAGATATTTGCCCATTGATTAATTATTCCTATAATGTGTTTTCATGCCCAAACAACGTCGATGAAGCATCATGCAAAACGGTGATGGGAGTAAGAAAATATAGAAACACATAAATTGAACTATATCGCAATTAGGCTTTAACAAAATATTAAAGAGCAAATTTGTTGATTTAAATTTATTCTTGACCTAAGACAGTAAAGTGAGTGAGTATCTGCAAGAAAAAGTTCAGACATTGTCAGGACAGGAGGATTTTACAGAGGTAAAATACATTTTCAAACTCTTTCAATATTTGTCCAGCAAAAGATTGGTATTCATTTTTTTTTCAATTCTCGCCAAAAAGACATAGTTTAGGTCCCCTCATAAGAACGAGCGCTCAATGAGGGGTCATGACATCAGGCTGAGAAAATGGTTCCTGTTTCCCGACCGATCCAAATTGTTATGCCCGACCCAAACCTTTTTATAAGCACTTAACAAAAATGACATCTCCGTGTAAAATGATATCAGAAGATACGTATGGACTGGACTTTCAAATACATGTGCACCTCGCAAATTGGTCATACATTTCAACTCTTCATCTAATCCATATAGCTGACGGCACTTTAAAAAATTGAATAACTCTTCTTTTTTTTTTACTTTTTGCCTCAAAAACATAGGTTTTGATTGGAACGAGCTCAATTTGTCATAAGCTATTTTTTTCGACAAAAAGTGAAAAAGTAATAAAATTTGAATGGTGATTTTTGTAAATAGCGCTAGCCGGCTTTTGTCGTAACGTTGAGTGTAAGTAAAGTCGCTGTATGAGAAAAAAAAATATTTAAAAAGAAAATCCCGACCGACCCTATTTTCTAACTGCACACATGTGGAACCAAACCATTTTATCGCTATGTCTTTTAGGCCAAAAAAAGGAACTGCTTAAATAATTTAGTTATTCAAGAAACATTTTTGCAACTGCCTTGTTCTGTTCGTGTTGTAGATAAAGGTTTAATATCCCCAGTTAAGGTCTTTTCATACTAAAATTTGCGATGATCTCTCCGACAGCAGAAGAAAGAAAACCAAAAACAACGTTGTTTGGTGACGTTGCATAATTTGCAAGTCGAGCATCCCCCGCCTGCAGTTCAATTACGCTACTGACGTTACGTCACAATGCAATGCAATGGGTCAACGATATCCGTCAGCGAGTAAATCTTCACCGTGGGCCTTCTAGGAGTGGAATAAAAGGTACGTATTTATTATTTAATGTCCAGGGTTAACAGTGTTAAAGTAAATGTAATATCATTCTTATCAGATAAACGCACGAGTACTTTAGGCCGAAATACGAACTTTCATGAAGTTTTAATTTGATAATTCTATTACAAATAGTTTGTTCAAGCTGCACACCGCTTTAACCTCGAAGACTAACAGACTGTAGACGCACTCTGTGCGTGCCGCAGAGAAATTCCCCGAGAATATAAATGACCTGTCGTACGCTCTGAAATGGCTTGATGTATTTATTTCTTCCCCTATACAATTTGAAGGCTACATTAGTATTTAACAGTTTTTGTATATTACAGGTGCAGAATTATAAGCGTAATTCCCCGATGCCGGTCGGAATTTCCTGGAAACAATGCTGTTGCTATTCTAGTTTATGTAAATTGCGGGTGTGTGCACCTAAAAACACTTACATGTATATAGTGTATGGAAGTAAATTATTATTGTTACCTCTTTCTTCGACGCCATAGCCTTCACAATGTTTTTTTTTCTTCTTGCGTGCAGGGGTGGGGGAAGGAAAAAGTTGCAGACACAAGGTGGAATTGTTCGGTGTTTACACTTTGTGGACCCCCCCCCCCCCCCCCCCTCCGCATGCATATGTTTTCCATCGCGTTTTTTTACACCCAACCCACATCCTTCCGCCATTGAAAACTGCGAAATATGACGTTGTATGTCCTGTCCCCGTCCCTGCAATGAACTAAAATGCCCCCCCCCCCCCACATTCCAACTTTTAAATCAGTAGACCTGCTCATTATGACACTCCCTCCTCCTGTTTCAATCAACTACAACAACAAGTTCGATATTTTGTATTTAAAAATGTTTCCTTCATATCAGTTGCACTTGCATGTATCCATTTCCAACAATAAATCAAAGCAGTGTGGTTGTTATATCAACACTTATTCATAAATTACATAATTAGTGTATCATTCCTGATGACAAAAATCCCAAGAGAGAAAAAATCCTGCCCATGGAATGAGTCAAGTTACCTCATTGCAGTTTGCACCAAGTTTTGTTTTTATAGTAGGAGGGGGGGGGGGGGGGGGGTTGAGGCAAATGTCTGTTTGATACCTCTGCAGTTTCATGACAAAATCAGTCAAGGTTTTGCCTCAGACTGGCATTGAATGAAGCAAACTTCAGAAACATTTCATTGAAATCTTAAAACAGATTTACTCTTGATCATCTCGTGATAAGGTCTGAGAATGGTCCAACAAAATTAATGTAGGCATTTTCAGTCTTTGAATGAAGTTTCTAAAAAAGTTTACTTCTATTGGAAAATTCAACTATTTAAACCGTGTTCGTACGTAATTCTTTTATAATTTTGATTTTTTTTCACACTTCCTCAGACTTCTTCATATCTCAGCAAAATTAATTTTTCGGAATTGTGCAAATGGGACAGAAAAAGGTTATGTAACACGATTTCCAGCTTGAAGTATAGCCTTCACTGCATGTTGTGTAACTCATGTAGACTCTGAAAAGTAAAACCAGTCATCAAAAGCTTCATATTCGAAAAAACATTGACGAGGTGTCAATATGCGCAAGGCACCTTGGTTCGAAATGTGCTCAGAGCAACTTGTCTTCGGGGCAACTTGTGTTGGTGCAACTTTTCTTCATTGTGAGTTATCGTGATCCCTGAATTTCCAAATTTGTTCGGAATAGACAATTAAATCGGATTAAATCAATGAAAAGAGTTTGTTCTAAATTTCCCTCTAGGTGCATCAGGTTTCATCAGACGGATTTTGTGTTTTGATTTTATTTAATAATATAGAAATGATGATTCTTAACAGATTTCCGTGTGTAACGATTTACTCATTGTGAAAATGTGATTTGGTACAATATTGCGCCTCTAAGCAGCATTGTTATGCACAATACATGGAGGGATACCCACGAAAGATGCCGAGCATATAAGTTGAATTTTGTTCAATTTGAAATTTAAGTTGAATTTTGAATCTTTGAAGTTTGAATGTGGTGGAGTGGTCAACACAAATATACTTCATTGGTGCAGCCAGATTAACATACAATACTTGCCTGTGAAATTTTGCCAAGTTCAGTATACCGTAACACACAGATTTGAGTTCTACTGAGTCGGCAATTGTCGCTACCTTCGTGTATTAGAGTTCTCTGGTTAGAAGAAGTGTTCAAAGTTCCAAATATCTCGAACCAACAGAGATATGAGAAACTTGAACTAAAACGATGTTTAGTTGGGTTACTGGAAATAAACATACTAATATTTTTTTTTATTAAAGTGCTATCTAAGTAAAGCAAAGTGCATACTGTCATGCAATTGTTCCACAGTTGTTGTTATAAAACACTTATATTAACATAACTGCCAGACGATGTGCGGCAGACCTATAACAAAAATTGTGCAACAGTTGTTAAGACAGTTGGCGCACAACTTATATTTTCGCTGCACAGTGTGCATGTGACAATAACATAAAACATGTTGGCTATCAGCTACTAGGGCGCAATGACGTTGTAACGACACTGATCTAACCCCGCCTAGACCCTTCCTCTGCGCCGACGCTCTCGGCCCAAACTCACTTACAAGAAGTGAGTTCCAGCAGACAGCCTCGCACAGAAGTCAAGCAAGATCTAGCCGTACACAAATTTGTTGTCTGGGGTTTCTGCAGGTTCGTTCCTAAATAGGGATTAGTTTCCCCTCTCAGTCACCTAGGGCTGTCACAAACGTTTAACGCTGCCTTGGCACCCCTCTTGCGCCGTTGCTCTCGGCTCGAACCCACTTATAAGAAATGAGTTCCAGCCGACAGCCCCGTCGCAAAAGCCAACCAAGGGTAATCATACACATAGGTGAATTTAAAGGACATGTTTCAAATCCACTATTGAACCGCGTTTAATGATAAAAAAAATAATAATATCCGGTCAAGGGCTCATTGAAAGGGCTATAAGCTGAAAAAAAACAAACAACAACAAATGGCAAAAGATTTAAATATATATATTAATTTAACGTTTATTACAATTCCCCCTATTACTATTTCAACTTCGGAGGAAGTGACATGGAATTTTGGATTTTCATTTTTCATATTTCAATTGGCATGTACAACTACATCTCCACTCTATAGGTGGAAACAAATTTATTCTACCGTCTATTAGGTATTCACTTTTCAGGCCATAACCACTGTTTCGATCACCAAGTCCCACTTCCCCGACAAAAGAGTTACATACCAAACATCGATGATTTTTATAAATATTACGGCTGCTACCACCCTTGGCTAACGAAGGGGAGCGCTCATAAGTCGGAATCCAGGTTCCAACGACCAAAACTCTCCCTCATCAGAAGAGTTGCACATCAAAATGTCTGCAGTTATTCAGAACTGCTACCACCCTTGGCTAAGAAGGGGAGCTCTACACAGGTCAGAACCAACAGTTCCAACACCCGAAACTCTCTACCGGCGGAAGGGTTACGCCAACAATCGTATAAAACTACGAATTTTCATATCAAGAGTTGTTCAATCTGAATCCCTCGCGCTCACAAATTTTGTCTACACATCAAAAATTTAGGCCGTTACACCAAACAGCCTGCCCGTCGTATCTCACCTTCTTCCTCCTTAAATAAAAATACGCATATTCAAACGGTAGAATCGTGCCAATGAATGCGACCATAAAATTCCGTAAAGTTGCCAAATGGGAGGGACGGGATTTCAAATCTATCGACCCTCCGAAACACGTCGTACGCCGAATTTCATCGATTAGACCGAGGCATCTCACAACTAAATAAGATGCATCGGGCTAATCGTGAATAAACTTGTCTTTTTACTAAATTAATAGAGCCGTCATTGGGAATTCGGCGTAGGACGAGGATCAGAAATCCACGATATAGTGACCGGCCTCGATGGGGAGTTAATCTGGAGGAGAGTACAAAAGTACAACCTACCTCTATGAAGTCCCGATGTGTTCTCCAAAAGTATTGGGAGTCAACCCAATCCCTTCGACTTCCAGATCACCAATAATCCGTGCGTGTTCACATTGATTACCGCACGAGTTGTTTCACCTCGACGATCAACAAGAGACAATCAGCCGACGTGGAAATTAACCCATTTTTCTATCTCTCACTAATGTGTGCGAAAACTTAATGATTTAACACTTCCAATATCGAAGCGACCAATTCGCCTTCATACACCAGATTCATGCACACACACCTACACATATATATATATTTATATATATACATATTATAGGCTTGTGTGCACATATCCTATGTATGGTAATTTCTTATATATACTTTCATTTTTTCTTACAACGTTACGACCGAAAATAACAAAATACAACAGCGTTTGGAACGAGAGGAGTCATACCAAACACTTTTCTTTTTGTTCATCTCGGCATGTTTAACGAGACTTCACGTGGAAAGTCGCACCGTTTCTGAGTCCACCTAAATCGGCCAATGCAGGGCGAGAGATCGGACTTATGGGCCTACTATGTATATACTTGAGTGTGTATATGTAGCCAATATAAGAGCCATTTCCGATGGCCATGGAGTAGAGTGTTAGGACGAGGAATGAGTGGTTAACCAATAAGGAAGATGTAGTTTATTTGCACATACCTGTATTCTAATCTCAGGCGATAGTGGATCAGTCCTCACTGATTCGCACTTCGTTTTGATACTGGAGTCATTGTCTGTGGACCTTTCGGTTTTTTGTTCTGTAAAACATTTCGTGTCCCCCCCTCCCCGCCACCCCCCCCCCCCCAAAAAAAAAACAAACAAATAAAAACCCAAGAAATAAAAGAAACATCTGTTGTAACACAACTGCATTGCTGTTTGCGTCTGGAATTTTACAGGCAAGTACTCTATATTTATGGCATGGGTCTGGTGACTGATGTCATCTTCAAGACATAAACTCCTTGAATGATGCTGTCGGATATTCCTGCGCTGTACAGGATTCCTCTTGCCACTGAAATAAGTAATTTAGGCACATTTAATCAAATATTGCCTATGTAAATTGAAGGGATTTTTTCACAAATAATTACTTGTTAAATTTAAGTGATTTTGTTTTTTTTATCAAATCAGTTATGACTGCTTCACAGCAGCCATGACTAGATTTGATGAAAAACATCTTGGAAATACTCAGTGGGCTTGGAGTTAAAACAAGCCAAATTTAAGTCAAGGCAAACTGATGTTTAAGTCAAGGTAAAATGGTGTTTAACTCCTTATACGCCCCTGGCTAGTGTTCCTGCCAGGACACGAAATCTGTTCCCACTGATACAAGTATAATTTGGGCAAATTTAATCAAATTTCTCTCCTGTAAATTCATTGGAATTTTTAGCAATGATTTCTAGTGTTAAATTTAGCTGACTTTTTCATCAAATCCGGCCATGGTTGCTTCACAGCAGCTATGACAAGATTTTATGAAAAGTATTTTAAAAATACTCAGCGGGTTAAAAGTTAATTTGTTTTTTATTTCTCCTTAATCGATATAAGTATCTGGATGAATATTTTTGACTTTTCAGGTACTCAGCCTTATCTAGTCTGCTGTACTTGTAACTAGCCCCAAAGAATATACATTGCTGTTGCTAATGCTAAAGTGTTAACCGGGTTGACATCAAATCTTTTACCAAGAAGGCAAATCTTTCATTCATTATCCGCAAATGGAGAAGTATGAATAAGAGTTGCAGACGTAATGTGCGTGACGTTCTCTTGTAACATACATGGCGGCAGATATTTAGCAATTATGCTTCAACTAAGTTTCAAAGAAATGTCCTTTTATATTTGAAAAGAAGAAAAGTCTTCCGGATTGTGATAAAGACATGAAAGTTGCATATCATCACCCAAAATTCAGAGTTCCCTGAAGTAACAAACAAGTAGAAAAATGTTAAATTTTGTATCTTACGTCCATGACACAGAGACAGATAGATGATCCTTTCCGTGAATAATTATGATTCTTATGGTGAAGCACGCGTCTTAGCCCAAAAGCTTGTCCGATGTTCGCTATTGGGTATCAGTGTTCAGGAATCTATGTGTTTAATATAATAAAAATGTTCAGCACAACGTACGTGACATCGAGAATATCTAGTACACTGACTTTTCTGTGAAAACCCTAAAACTAATGTCTTGCAAACCCACCCCGATAGCAGGCCTGAAAATAAGCAGTCTGACATTTGCCGAATGAGGTCCCCAGAGGGTGAATTTGATGATGCTTTCCCATACAGTGGGCCAGTTTATCCTCTGGGAACCTCTTTCTGTTTAGTTTTGAGACCCTGATTCAGAGTGAGGTTCACAGAGGGTAAATTTAGTGATGTTACGCTGCTATGCAGGGTAGCATCACTAAGTTCACCCTCTGGGGACCTCATTTTGCAGACGACAGTCTGCTTATTTTCTGGCTTGCCCGATAGATATATACAATTTCTGTAAAAAATCCAAAATTCGCCACCCGCTAGTCTATGATCTGAAAATGATTTTTGTGCATTTCTCTCGAACTTGCAAGTTTTGTGTTAATCTGGAACACACTGAGGTTAGAAACCAGTACGACAGAACCTTAGCTAAGTGAAAAAAATAACCCCAAAACGCTTTAAAAATTGATAGTTCTGCGTTCGAGCACCATGTTGCACATCTTTATCTTTGAAATAGTTACCGAAATATATTTTTTTCAGTTTCCAGTAACAAGAAGCTGTGAACACCACGGTCTGATTGAAGATTTCTCAGCTGCTAAAGGTTAAAATGGCCGAAAGGGATGCCAATAATCTCAACGGTCATTCAGTGGTATGTACTGTTAGTTGATAAAGTCGTCATATTGACTGAATGAGATTTTAGTAGAATTCGACACGCGCCTATAAATAAATACTCTTCCACGGAGTTTTTTTTTTTAAATATCCGTTATTATGGTAGAAATAGCTGAGGAACAGGCCACAAAAGCAATGAATACCCCCCCCCCCCCCCCCCCCCCCCCCCCCCGCTCATCACTGTCACTGAAGTTGAAGTATTGAAATGACACTGTATAAATTTTTCACAAAATACAACTAGGAATTTAACCACTTTAACCTTCTACCTAACGAATCGGGGGCAAATGTCCGCGTAATATGCAAATTCAGCAGTTGAAAAAAAAATTTCAATAAAAACATATCATGTGACCCCTCATTAGAACGAACTTATAGATAGAGATTGTTCCAACTGGGGGCCACACGATATGGTTTTGTTGATTTTTTTTTAATTTAAAAATTAATATTTAAAATAATAAATTTTGACATCGTCTGCAAAAGGTAAAGTGTTATTCTTGTTTGACAGGGTTCAATGAGCTCTGTCAAATAAGATTGAATTGGTTGCATTCCTAGCTGTCAATGCCGTATTCTTCCATCTGATTGCAGCAGTAAAGAAATATTCATATAAAATTGTTGTGTTACAGTTTATTGGAGAGTGCCAGCAGGCAGCCAACAGGCACTCTCCAATAATTAGTAACAAAATAATTTTATATGAACAATATCTTGCTAAACTAAGGCTCGGCTCCCTTTGCTGGCAGCATTGTGTTTTCGAAAAACAAATACTCATATTACAAATCACTTTTGAAAATAATTTAGCACTCAACCAGATAAAAAAATAGACAGAACGCGATGTGTGTTTGAATCGGTGGGTGTTTTACATAACGAGTTGAAATGGCGTAGTCATATTTCGCGAGAGCCGCAGCTCTCGCGAAATATGACTACGCCATTCCAACGAGTTACGTAAAACACTCACCGATTCAAACACACATCGCGTTCTGTGTTTATTACACATCCCATGCATTAAAATTCATTTAAATAAATAAATTTTAATTCCGATGTTTAAACCCAAAGGTGAAGAGTCCGCTTGTTTTGTTTGAAGCTGTACTGGATAAAAAATCAAAACAAACGGTTTTGGGAACCAGGTGTGTTTGTTAAAATTCGTATTGCTTTTTCTCTCCGGCTGTTGTCCATTCACGCCCAACCATTGGTGGCTATTGCTGTTCGTAAAAATATAAGAACAAATTTGGGCAGATGCAAAACAGCTGGGAGAAACTTTTTAAAAGAAGTTCGAAGCATGTCAAGATGTTCGATGATTTACCGAAATAAAGTTGACCAATACAGATTTTACGGGATCCGTAAACGAGACGGCCACGGGACTGGATTAATGTTGTGGTTGGAAATGATTGTTTTTTTTTGTTTTTTTTTAATATTATCCTATTTTTCGTTAATTATTTTTTTTGTGAACCGCAAGGGGGAGGGGGGGGGGTGGAGGGGGGCACTAAAAATTTGCAGGACGTGACGTCCTATTTTTAATTCGGCTCCTTTTTACACCCACCCACCCACTACGTGCAAATTTTCTACTACCGTTCTCAGACACCCACCCCCACTCTCCCATTAAAATCCAAAATAAGCTTATAAACTTAGTAGGCACAGCTGTCTTTATGGGGTTTTCATAATGTTCTTAAACTGGTACCACCAATTTAAACCTCAGTGGGCTGCTGTGGGCCCCATTCTACAAATGACAAGCTGTTCATTATCAGGCTTGGCCAGAGCAGGTGTACATATACGGGAACAAATTTTCATTTGAATTGTTCCCAAAATATTGTCTGCACATTTTCTACATTTCGAAGAAGACACCCACCCTCTAGTAGGCTCTACTAACGTGTGACATTTTCCCAGTTTAAGCCGAATATTCTCACATATAAAGCCTCCTGATGTTGTATTTATGTTAAAAGTGTGATGTACAACATCATCTTTAAGGTTTGAAACACAAATGATGGTATATATTAGCTGATATATTAATATATTTTTAAAAAATTCAAAATATTGCACAAGTTGGAAATGCAAATTTTTTGGCGCACTCAAGAGACCCACCCACCCCCAAGTCACGTCTTGCAAATTTTTGGTGGCCTCCCCCCGTGAACCGACTATATTTTGCTTTGCACGTTTTCATTTTCACACTGCGCAACAGACGATCGACAATTGTATAGCGATATTTGGAAACTTTTCGAAGCGTAACTTATGACTCGAATAAACGGTGCTAGAAACAAAGTTCCGGCTTGTACCATCACCAGTTGAATACATAATATTTTATGTCATAGCAGAGAGTGCGTTAAAGATAAGGGTTTAAAGTTTAATGGATGCGTAATAATCCCAGTTATCAACATCTAATAGACTATTTGTGTATAGATAAGAGTTTTTACGCAAAAAGGAAACTAAAGTCACTACACGGAAACCCAACATCTATTTATAGTAACAGTGACCTTGATCATCGACGTTGACCTTTATCCTACTGACTTCAAACACAATCCCAATCATCGACACCTTACAGTATATGTATATGACGTTATAATTTCGTACTAAAGCTATTACAGAGAAAACAAAACATTGGTTTATTTTAACATTGACTCTGACCTTAAACACAATGACACCAAATGTAATCCCAGTCATCTACACTTCGTAGGTAATTAGTGTATGAAGCTATAGGGCTGTAGCCAGTAAGCAACTAAAACTATTGCTGGAAACCAAAACCCCCTATATAGTAACGGTGACATTGACCTTTGACACGTTGACAACAGACACAAACACAATCCCCTGTACCTTATAGGTAATCTGTATATAATATTACAACTTGTAGTCCTGGGTGAAAAAAGAAAACTATGGTTATTGGGTGGAAACAAAAATCTAATTATAGTGACATTGACCTGTAACATACTGAACACAATCACACAACCAATCATCGACACTTTATAGGAAATCGGTGTATGCAATTATAGTTTAGTACGTAAAATGACACTTAAGTTATTACATGGAAATAAAAATCTATTCACAATAACAGTGAATTGACCATTTGACCACAAAATTAATACAATCCCAAGCACGGTAGCTTATAGGCAAACTATGTATGAAGTTATTATTAGTTACCCCGTGTCTGATCACGTGGTACGGGTTTTTTACCTACCCGAAGCCCGCCGTACCCCATGAGGCCGAAGGCCGAATGGGATACGGCTGGCTTCGGGTAGGTAAAAACCCGTACCACGTGATCAGACACGGGGGTAACGAATTTATCTATTGACTTTCCGTTTTAGAAGTACGATCTATTTCATGTGTGAACACACACAGCATGAGATCTTTTATTTTCCATTGTTGAGCCATACAGGTTTCTGTGGAATTTTTGTGCAAAAGAGTTTTTGTGAAAATATGCCGATATGACTAGTATAAAAAAATTATTGAATTTCATTTTTTCTTTTTTGTCTCAAAAACATAGCTTATGAACCCCACATTGGAGGGTACTCGACAAGCTCATTCCAATAAGGGGTCATGAGCTATATTTTGGAGATAAAAAATTAAAATATAATACACGTACACTGTAAAACTGGAATGACGCGTCTTCTACGGGGTATGGACAATTTGTAGATTTCGGAACGAGGCTTCCATTGGGTATGGGAAATTTGTCAGTGGCTGGGCGGACGTATCGTGGGTTTCAATGAATATGGCCTCATACCACGTATCTTTCAACCAATCAAATCAAAAAATTCACTTTTGTCAAAAGATAAAGTTTCGTACTCAAAAGGAAACTGAAGGTATTATCCAGAAACATAAAAGAAAAAATAATTCCTTTGACCCATTGATCCCAAATGCAATCACAATCATCGACACATAATAGGTAATAAGTGTATGAAGTTGTAGTTTTGTTTGCGGGATAAAAACAAAGTTGTCGCATGCAATCCAAAAAACTACTTACCCTGACCCAAACATCATTCGTATTATAAATTCCTCAAGGGCAGTCTGTGTATGGAATTATAGGTTCGTATGTAACCGGAACCTAGAGGAATAGAAAATCTGTTTTCAGTACCAGGGACCATGACCTCTGCCCCATTGACTCCAAACACAATCATAATCATCGGCACCGTATAGGTAATCTGTCTATTAAGTTATAGTTGTGTACACAAAAGGAGACAAGAGCTATTGTACGGAAACGAACAAAACCTGTTTATGATTACAGTGACATTGACCTTCGACATTCGGATCCCAAATGCAATACCAAACATCGGCCCCTTACGAGATACGTATGCATGAAATTAAGCATTACCGGCATGTGATCAAGGGTGCAAAAGTTATAGTCTGAAAACGAACGAGACGGACAAACAAACGAATGACCGGAAGAACAGACAAAAATTGATTACTATATACCTCAGTCTGTAAAAGGGGAATGGGTATAAAATATGGAAACACGTTCTAGAAATTTTAAAACTGCTGCTTGTTTGAAACAGATTTTGTTTCTGACGGGATGCAACGAAATATATAATTTTATTGTATTTCAAGGGTCATAGCCCAAAAACAACATTGAACAAAAACGCAAAATTCACACTTTCCTTCTATTCCATCAGAGCTAAGATGTTCCAGAAATTTGAAACAGATTTTATCTGACCACAGTTACTGGAAGTTGTGGCTGCAACCACTTTTTTCACTGATAGCAATGAAAGCACCACGTCAGTCCTGACCCCGTGTTACACATACAGTAGTCTATATAAAAATAGACAAGCAATGAAAGCCTATTTTGCCCTGACCGATACCCCTTTCCCAGTTCATTTGTGAATTCGTTCATTGAACTTAGATTCATCAACACAGTTTTCTTGTACAGCTATCCACAAGGTATTTAACTTCATGTTTATCATAAATTAATAATTAAATCATCATACTACGGCTTCTTTATTTGATAAAAAAAACTCTCCGTTCGACTTTTTTTCTGATGTCTAAAAATACCGTCTAAAATGATTGCTGAATACTGAAACGGATCAAGTCCTTGTCATCTGCTTAACCCTTTACCTAACACGAAAAGCAGACGACACTTGCAAAACAAATTCTTGAACAACTGATGTTTTTCATTTTTTGTTCAAAAACATAGGTTATGACCCCTCATTGGAACGAGCTCGACGAGCTCGTTCCAATGAGGGGTCATAACCTATGTTTTTGAGACAAAAAATGAAAAAATAATGAAAATTAACTGGGGATTTTTGAGAATAGCGCTGGCCGGTTTTGGCCGTTACGTTGGGTAAAGGGTTAACAGTGATAGTCGGTGAATTTTTAGACTGCAGTCGTATATGTTTATATGCTATGTATGATAAGAAAAAGGAAGTACTTACATGTAGAAGTTGGACATGTCTGCAGCAGTATCTGCGTGTGCGGAAAATGTGCAGCTAATGTTACGGTCAGTTCAAAGGAAAATATTAAATAAATAAAGTCTAGGCGTACCCCCATTTATACATCTCATTAGTGTTGCTTATTTCGTCCTCTCAGGTTATTTGACTTTGGAAATGCGCCGCAATCTAGGGGCGGCGCCCCACATTCCCCCGATGTAGGCGTATGACCCCACCCCGGTGGGGGGGGGGGGGGGTCTAGACAAGTTATTTATTTATTGGTGTTTAAGGTCACATATTTTTGCACAATGGCTAATCATGCCCACAGCACGAGATCAACTCAACACCAGGGGTGAGCGTTAATAAGCCATGTTGCCCAATTTAGAGAGGGTTTGCACCTCCCAAGAATTGGTGACTGGGTCCTATTTTACCAGTAAAACAGAGCCTGTTTACCGCACTGAATAGGCACTGCTTTAAGTCCCGGGGTTCCCGCGGACAGAGTCTGGAAATCCCCGGGCCGACCATGATTTGTCCAGATGTGTATAATTTTTGTTTTAATTGGGAAAAAGTCACAATAGGCTTATCCATGAATCTAGAAGCAAAAAAGCCAGTAACTGCGAGTATCGAAGTTAACATGAACTACAGATTCTGATCTTCCGATAATATAACAATACCATGAGTTTGGAGGGCCTTGCGGTTTATTACCGGCCCGAGAGGAATGAATAAAAGCCCGAGGTTTTATTACCGGCCCGAGAGTCGAGGGCCGTTAATAAAGCAGAGGGCTGTTGATCTTCATCTACCAAGCGCCGCATCTGAAAGTCTGCGCTTAAGAGCCCCCCCCCCCCCCCCCCCCCCCCCCCCCCCCCCCCATTCACCAGCTTCTAATTTTACGTTTCACTCATCATGCAAGTAACAAGTAATTTTTGATGTAGCCAGTTCAAGTTTGGCAATTGAGGAGGAAGAACGTTTGCAGCAGCAAGCAGAAGGGGGTCAAGGGGAACGGCGTTCCCCCAAAAGCATCACTGCCATTGCCTCCCCACCGACTCCCAAACGCGCGCACAAATGCTCACAGTGGGTTTTCTAGAAACGTTTTACGGGAAAGATTTTTTGTCGAGACCCCGAAATATCTTAATCGGCCAAGTGCTTCGTCTGAATAATATGTGCCTACAACAAGCCTCACCGCTCCCAACCCATTCACCCCCCCCCCCCCCCCCGCTCCACGTTTCAACCAGCATGTAGTGGGCCTAATACACTATTATGATTAATGTTGTTCAGCATTAAATTTAAATGTTGTCAGTGTCACGATTCCTAGCTGGCATTGTAAAAAAGAGATGCAATAGAGAATTTCCTTTTTTATACAGGCCATGGGATCACTCTCACCCCTCCCCGTCTGTCATATAGGCGCATAGCCTAGATCTAATACCCTTCCCGCCCGCCAATACATATTACTTTCAAAGCTTCCTGCATTTTCAACTTCTGACAACAAGTTAGCGCTGTCTTAAATTAACCACCAGTATTTTTTATTAAAGTTCGGACAAGTTGGTTGTGCCTTGACAATAAATAGAACTCGAGGACAGGGGTGCAACAATTGTTTTGCAGGGACGATTCTTACATTATAGCCCACATCCATTATTCTTCTGTACTGTCGTCTGCAGCACAAGAACAACGCAGTGCGTTGTTTCGCTTTCCGGGTTAACTTTTGTACAGCCTAGCAACGAAATGTCCAAAAGGTCCAGTCTTTTATTCAGTCCAGCGGTCGCTTCCAAGAATGAGTATAAGTTTGTTTCCAGATTTCCTACCTGACTTATTCCGGTGTTGTACTGAAAATTTTATTTTTTATCTTCCAATCATCAAGAAATTAATTTGTTGGTTTAACAATAGTTACACTAAATATGGATTCCAAGAGCCTCAGAAAAGTATCCGTATCCCATGGTAGTGCTCCGGTACACCGACGCACTGTGTCACTATCTTAAGACGGTGATTTGGTGTGCGGGTGCATCGGGTCGCTGTCGCAGCGGGCCTATATTCCTCGGTACGGTTCACTTACCAAGACATTTTTCTGAGACAGCACAATCTTTCCAGAAATCCTTCCTCGACCGCACAAACGGATTCCTCAGGGGTCTTCTGAAAACGACAATCTGGTAAAATCATGGTTAACTTCTGGTAAATTTCTAATGTTCCTTGTAATGTTCTTTTATTTTAGTCTCATTTTCTGCGTTTTCACATTTACATTTTGCAGAAAATCTGTTTGTCGCCAAATTGTGTTATTTTGTTAACGGGAGAGGAGTTTAAATAAGTTGAAATAACTTTTCTCCAATCACTTTTGCATGTATTGTTTGGCAAATAAAATACGTTTAAACTAACAAAATGTCACGCCATCATTGTTGTTCCAATGGCGTCGAGTCGCGAGCAAAAAAGTCGAACGGAGAGTTTTTTATCAAATAAAGAAGCCGTAGTATGATGATTTGATTATTAATTTATGATAAACATGAAGTTAACCCTTTATCCAACGCAGACGATATCAAAATTTATTATTTTAAATTTATTTTTTTTAAATTTTTCAAAGAAATTCAACAAAACCATATCGTGTGACCCCCTTATTGGAACGAGCTCAATGAGCTCGTTCCAATGAGGGGTCACATGATATGGTTTTGTTGAAATATTTTGAAAAATTTAATTTTTTCAACTGCTCAATTTGCATATTACGCGGGCGGATGCTGCCGATTCGTTGGGTAAAGGGTTTATTTATGATAAACATGAAGTTAAATACCTTGTGGATAGCTGTACAAGAAAACTGTGTTGATGAATTTTTGTTCAATGAACGAATTCACAAATGAACTGGGAAGGGGGTATCGGTCAGGGCAAAATAGGCATCCATTACTTTCATTGTTATCGGTGAAAAAAGTGGTTGCAGCCACAGTAGGTAATATAGGCCGTTTCTGGACCACTTGGTACATGTACTGTACGGTACATGGTAGACGGTGCGTTTACAATCGTAGGATTCAGTGTTAAATCGCATGCTTGTTCGCAAAAAATGTCGTTTTTTTATGGTGTCCCAGAATCGGCTGTTATTTTGAGATTCCTAGAACGCACTTTTAAAGTTCAAATATCCGTTGGCGAACGTGTCGAATGTAAAAAAGTGAAAAATGTACGAAATTGTACATTTTATTTTACATAAAAATTTTTGTTTACGTTCCCATCGTGGATTAGACCTTCAATCTATCGTTGGTGAACGCGAAAAAAACGCTTTGCCGGTTCTAGACCAGCATAAAAAAACGGTTTGCCGATTCTGGACCAGTGTCCCAGAATCGGCAAACGGCTTTTCAGGCTCTGAAGGTGGTCACGTGACCTGCTAATTAACCAATCAGTTTGCTTGATTCTCATAAACTTAATCATACAAAGTTATCTCCCCTCGTCGTGGGGATGGGGGTCACGCCCATCAGAAAAATCGAAGTTTCGAGAAGGTGGTCACGTGACCTATAAAATTGAAGGTCGAGGAAATAAAAAAAGTGATTGATATATATAGGAGAGAAAAAAAATATAAATAAATAGTTATTTAAAAAAATAAATATATCAAATCGAATAGATAATAAAAAAAAATACGTAAATCATGAGCGCTTCCCAGACTATTAGAGCAAGGTTTCTTTTAAAAATGCTGATGAGAGCCTACGCATTCTGCGTGAACGAACAACTAAGTCGCCTCTTGTTAGAACGATGTGTCGGATGTCGGGATCACCTAGACTTCGATCACGAGAATCATTCATGTCTGACGATGGAAAGGGAAGATATGGTCGTCAAGTATTTCGAACCAGCGTTCGAACGCGTTCAAATCGATGAAGTGATCGCGTTTTGGAAGAGATTACTCTTCTGTAAGGATCGAGACAAGCCCACAGTTTTGGAAGAACTGAAATTGGCGCGTAGAAGTCTGACTTTAGAAGACAAGGGATGCATCATGAAATTATTGTTCAATGAAGCATACGTCTAAGTTTTTTCTCGTTGATATAAAATAAGGGAGAATAGAAAATAAAAAATAAATACACATATAAATTTTTTTTATCTAATATTAGAAAAAAAAAAACACAAAAATGAGAACCAGAAATAAATTGTATCCGACGTTAGATGACGAGGAGGACGAGAAGCCAAACGGCGTTTTGCCGACGGCACCGTCGCTAGAAGAAAAAGAAAGAGGAGAGAGGTATCGCATCGATCAAATCAGTAGAATCCAATCGTATCTAACTCGAGAGAGAGATTCTCATCGTTCTCTCAAGAAGAAGTATTCGCGTTTCGTGAAATTCGTCAACTCGATTGACACGACACTCATCACGATTTACATGGGTTTACACGCGGCCGGCATTGGATTGTTGTCGACCACAGTCGGCATTCCGATCGTGTTAACCATAGAAGGAGTGGCTCTCGCCGCTGGATTGTTTAGCACGCTCGGAAACTTTTTGAGTAGGAAATTATATCTGAAGGCAAGGAAACACAACAAGATTTGCATCTTGGCCGACTCCAAGATCGACACGATATCCAAAATGATCTCGATGGCGTTGAAAGACGGTAGGATATCGGACGGAGAATACTTCGCGATATTGGGCGAGAAAACGAAATATGAAGCCATGAAAGAAGCCGTGAGAATCAAGACTCGTCAGATCATCAAGGAAGAGATGAAGGATTCTCTCGTGGAAAAGGGGGGGGGGGAAGAGGCTAGGGAGGGATTCAGTAAGATGATAGAACTCAAGAGCAGCGATTGAAAAAAAATGTATATATAATAAGAACAGAATTTTTAAAAAAAATATTAAATTTATATATAAAATAAAAAGGAAATTAATTTAACTAACTCTCAAAAAAATGTATTGCGTAAAGTGTAAGAGAGTTACCGAGACGAGTAATTCTCGAGAAGTACGAACTAAAAATGACAGACAGATGCTTCGTGGAATTTGCAACGTGTGTGGTTCTATCAAGACTCGATTTGTCAAAAAAAAAACTCGAGCAAAGGTAAAGGCATCGTGAATAAAATGATCAATAATCTACCGTTCGAAATGCATCTGCCTGGTCACAGTTTCACGGGACCTGGAACGAAATTGAACAAGAGTCTCAAGATTTGAACTCCTAAATCTTGGAGCAAACCTGTGAATAGGGTGCACGCGGCCGCATATGATCACGATCTGTGCTATGCCGGACATCCTGACACCAAGACTCGCAACGATGTCTGCGATAAAAACATGTTGGGGAAATTGAGAGGCATATCGATTCCAACCAAGAGAGAGAAGATAGAACGTTCGCTGGTCGGCAATCTGATCGGTGTGATTCGGATGGGGCATTCAAAAAAAAAGCGCATCTGAAAAGAAGAAGAAACGATTATTGAAGAGCGAATTGGCCGAGGAGTTACACAAACCCATCGTGCGTAAATTTCGAAAGAGAAGTGTGTTCGTGAAGGGTTTGGATGATATTTGGTCTGCCGACTTGGTCGACATGAGATCGTTTTCGAGGTGGAATGAGGGTGTCAAATATCTATTGACGGTCATCGACGTGTTTTCCAAATACGGTTGGATCAGAGCTTTGAAGAATAAATCGGGACCTTGCATCGCCGAGGCTCTGAAGAGCGTGTTCGACTCGTCTTCTCGAAAACCAAATAAATTGTGGGTGGATAAGGGAAAGGAATTCTACAACAAGCACGTTCATCGATTGGTCGGCCTCTACTCGATCGAAAACGAAGAAAAAGCCAGCGTGGAGGAACATTGGAACCGAACGATGAAGGAAAGGATGCATAGATACTTCACGGCGAATTCGACCAAGAAATACACATACGCTCTTAACGGTCTGGTTAAAGATTACAACAACACGCGACACAGATCGATCAAGATGACTCCCACGGAAGCTAGCAGTCCTCGAAAGGAAAAACGGGTCTACGCGAATCTATATCCTGAGAGATCTAAGATCAGGAAGAAGTCTAGAACGTCGAAATTTGCGGTCGGCGATCGAGCGAGAATCTACGCTTATAAGAAGCACTTCGAAAAGGGTTATACTCCTCGATGGACCTCGGAAATCTTCATGATAATCAAAATATTTCACACCGATCCGGTGACTTACAAAATCGAAGCTTTGGATGGAGAAGAGATCATCAGAAAGTTTTACGAACAACAATTACAGAAGACAAAGTTTTGATAAAGAAAAACAAATTTCTTTTATTTACTCTCTTTAACATTTTCTTGTTTACACACATATATATATAGGAGAGAAAAATAATAATAAAAAATAATTAAAACTATTTTTAGATAAAAAAAAAAGCAAGCTAATTAATAAACGAAAAAAACAAAAACCCTTTAAAAATGGCAAATATACTAGATATAGCACAAAGCATAGTGAAAGATGAAAGTATTCAAGAATATGAGGTTCACGAATACGAACTGGTAACCGGAACGAGTTTGAACAATGCGGGAGAGATAAGAATCATCGTCGAAACTCAAGATCTATTCGTCCATCCTAGCGAGAGTTACATAGTGGTGCAGGGACGTCTCACCAAGGAAGATGGGAGCGACTACGCCGACGACGACACGGTTACTCTAGCCAATAATGGCATCATGCATCTATTCAGTAATATAAAATACATGCTATCCGGGCAAGAGATAGAATCTGTGTTGCATTCCAGTCAGGCCACCACGATGTTCAGACTCTTGACTTATCCAGATGATTTTTCGAAATCCAGAGGACTTAATCAGTTGTGGATGAAAGACACCGTCGGCCCTGCTAGTGCCGGCGCCGCCGCGATATTCGACTACGTCGTCAAGACGTCCAGACCTAAAGGAGCGTTTTCGTTCAGGATACCTTTGAAACACACCTTCGGATTCGCGGGCTATTACAACAAGATCATGTACGGATTCAAACACAATCTGACATTGATTCGAAAAGGAAACGACGGCGCGATAGTGAGACTCACTGCGACCGATGCGGGTAAGATAACTCTACACAAGATATCGTGGTTCGTTCCACACGTGGAGCCTTCGGTCATGGAAAAAACGCGTCTCTACAAGATCATAGAATCCAAGAGTAAATTACCTGCTGGATTTAGAATGAGACAGTGCGACACGGCTAGCATTCCACCCTCCACGAATCACTTCGATTGGAGATTGACAGTGAAATCCGCTTCTGAGAGACCGCGGTTCATCATGGTTGCACTTCAGACTGATGAGGATGGGTCTCAGGAAAAGAATGCATCGCTGTTCGATCACTGCCATTTGAGAAACATGCAAGTGTTTCTGAACGCCACGTGATATCCAGCAATTGATTACAATGCGTCGTTCGACAAGAACGATTTCTGCAGACTGTATGGCGACGCCGCTGATTTTAGAAAGAAGTATCACGGTCTAGACAAATTGATGAGCAACCCTAACATATCTCCCGGTGAATACAAGTCGATGTATCCCATGTTCGTATTCGACATCAGTAAACAGAGTGAACGATTCAAGAGTAGCGTCTTAGACATTCAGATCAAGATGCAATTCGATAGGAACGTGCCGAGAAAAGCCGAAGCCTTCACCTTGGTCCTGTCAGACAGACAATTACAATTCGAATCGGATGGAAATAAGATGTTGATCATTCGATGAGAGACGTGTGTGAAAAAGAAAATATATAAATAAAAAAAATTTTAAAAATTATTACAAAAATGAATGATAAAGAAAGAGAATACTTAAGAAGAAACAGACGTGTTTTGATTAAAAATATTTCGCAAGATTCGTTAGCAATAATTCTAGACACTTTAGTCAAAACAGAACCTTTGATATTGACCGATTATATGAGATGTGAAATCAAAAGTAAAATCTTGATAGAAGATAAGACCAGAAAACTTTTAGACACGTTGACGTATAGAGGACGGACTGCTTTTCGAGAATTTATAAAAGCTCTTCGAAATGCTAAAATAGATGTCGATGTGTGTTTCGAGATAGGTGATCCAATTTCACGAGATGAAACATTATGAGAAATAACGTATTAAAACAAAACCAAAAAATAAAGTAATGAGATCTAGAGAGATTGAACATCTTTCTAAATCTCATTACTTTTTTTTTTTGTTTTTAATAATCACTCATTATTTTTTTTTAATTAATTATTTCTACACGTTCACTGTTTGTTCAAAGGATCTAGTTCGATCAGTAGACTCACCACGGAACTGGCAGCTTCGGGATTATTGGTTTTCATAATGAAATTAATCCTGTCTCTGGTGTTCACTTTGAGAGGTGTGCTGAACGTGCTAACATTCGCGTGTTGATTCTCAGTCTTTTTGACCCTGTATTTATCGCTCTCTACTCCATTCACCACGAGATTGACGACCGCTCTGTTATTCAAATCCGAGGAAGTCAGAGCCGTTCGAATGATTTCACCTCCCAACGGCATGGATATCCCACCTGACCATGTTTCAATCCGCTACCTCCGTTTCTGGTAAGACCACTCGGTTTTCCCTCCTTTAACGTGCCGGCCTCCTCGGCCCACACGGTGATCAATTTTCTAGCATATTTGAGTCTTTCCACCACCGAAATCAGGGTGCAAGCATCCGGCATGTTCATGGGATCTGGTAGATTCGTGAGCGCGTGTCGGTCCATGTCTAGTTTACCTTCCATGATGTCGCCCTTTCTCCAGACCGAGTTGTCATCCACGTACTTCCTGCTGACTTTGCTGGAATTGAATTCAGGATCGTGATTGAGTCCGAATAAATTTTCACCATTCATGTTGATGCCACCCTCCATGGTTCCGCCAGATTGTTTGTTGAGGTACAGATCATCCACTTGTGATTCTACGTATTCTTGTGATCGTATCACGGCAGAATCTATGTAGCCCTTGTTGACCACAGTTGAGTCCGCATCCATGTCGTCAACCTTCGACAGATTCAATATCTTGTTGAATCCTGCATACAGATCCAATTTCATTTCTCGTCCATCAGACTCTCTCTGTTCCAGATCAACGTAGTGTTTGGTTGCCACATCCTTGGGATTCGTGGGAGTGGCCACGTTTGTGATCTTGTTAGAATTGGCGTTCAATTCCGAGTGCATCGTTTTCTGAACGTATCTATTTCTCAGATGTTTGCTGAATCTCGCGTGAGAGTCGTCCGCGTATTTCTTGGTCGTGGCATCGGTGGGATCTATGGGATTTGTGATGTTCACCAAACATTTAGATTTCAGATCGAGATCATTGGTCATGGCTTTATCCAAGTAATTATCTAGCATGATTCGTTCGAAATCCACATTCCCCCTGTCGACGTATTTTTTAGTCGCAGCATCTGCAAGATCTATCCATTTGGGAAGATTGTAGAGCTTCTTATCGTTCATGTTCAAAGGTTCCTCTCGAGGTTCGTATCTGCGAATTAACGTTCGTCCAAGTTGGCAACGTCGTAACCATCATCGACTTCGAGCATCTTCCTCTTCTTTTTGGGTCAACTTTCGTCGGCACTTCTACCAAATTTATCGACTGGCATGTTGTTTTGAGATTTTTGTTTTTAAAAAATATATTTCAAACGCAGTTTATTAAAAAAAATGAATTATTTCACTTATTTTATTTTTCGTTTTTATTCGATTAAATTTTTTTAAATAATTTTTTTTACCTTTATATACTATAAAAAAAATCTCTCTCTCTAATGTAAATCATTGAGAATGTCTTGAAACCGATCTCCTTCAGACCATCTCTTGAGAACATAGAGACATAAGTGACCGCAAAACACTTGATCTGGTGATTGCACTTGTTCTGTGTTGTAATGAACCATCGATTTGTTGAAATAGTTCTTTATTTCTTTCAGCGACGAGATTCCGTAGCTGTCGAAATAATAATTATTCTTCTTTCCGTTCTTGAACCACGCCACCCAGTGAGTGCCTTCACCCGATAAATTGTCTAGATTTAAAATTCCGCAGTTTATTAAAAAAAATGAATTATTTCACTTATTTTATTTTTCGTTTTTATTCGATTAAATTTTTTTAAATAATTTTTTTTACCTTTATATACTATAAAAAAAATCTCTCTCTCTAATGTAAATCATTGAGAATGTCTTGAAACCGATCTCCTTCAGACCATCTCTTGAGAACATAGAGACATAAGTGACCGCAAAACACTTGATCTGGTGATTGCACTTGTTCTGTGTTGTAATGAACCATCGATTTGTTGAAATAGTTCTTTATTTCTTTCAGCGACGAGATTCCGTAGCTGTCGAAATAATAATTATTCTTCTTTCCGTTCTTGAACCACGCCACCCAGTGAGTGCCTTCACCCGATAAATTGTCTAGATTTAAAATTCCGCATTCCGATTGTCGAGGTCTTCTCTTCGGCAAGGCATCTCTGGAAAACACGCCTAGAAAATCTTTGCTTTTCAAATCCTTCGCCACAATCGACAGATCGATGTTGGATAGGGGTTCATTAGGTAAGACGACACCTTCTATGGATATTTCTATTTTCTTATTCATAAATGCGTATATTTTTTTTTTTAAATTTATTTATTTTATTATAATTCACTAAAATGATGTTATTTTTTTTTTCTTTCTTTTTCTTTTTAAACTAACTCTTTCGATGTCTCTATCGATTTTCATAATCTTGAATCCGTCTAATCTCTCTTGATTTTCTGGAATCCTATCATCCTTAATCATATCTGGAATCCTATCTTCCTCAATCATATCTGAAATCCTATCGTCTAAAGTCCAATGTCCGAGTGCCAAAGTGTTTATTTTATCGTCTAACATGAATCTCTTATCATCGTCGGCCATCAGCAAAATCTTGTTGACTATTTCGGTATACAAGTTGTGGTTTTTCGCTTCGAATCGATTTCATAATCTTATACACCGGACCACTTCCTAACAGACAATCTTTATACTCTTGGAAAGAGATGTTTTTCTTCACCACGCATGCTTGAACTCCTTTGCACTTCTTGATCTCTTCATCTTTTAGATGATATGCATACAGTTTAGGTCTCAAGTCCACGAATTCGACGATTTGTTTACCGCCGCTCTCATCCTTAAATTTACCTAACACCTTCTTGTTGTCGTTCGATTGAATGTTGGACAGGTGATCGATGGGATAATTGCTCGTGTCAAACCACGCGGACACGTTCGGAGATATATCTTGGTTGATATCTTTTGTCTCTATCTCGTAAACTAAACTGTCTGTCGGTGAACAGTAGTTTGGCTTTATCACCAAATTTTCGTTTGACGTAATCGTAGTGAAACTCATACATCAATCGTTTGCTGATATCTAAGATGATCGGTCCGAGATAATACGGTTTGTCAAACTTCAGGTGCGTCTTTTGCATGTGAACGGCCACTAGATTTTTGTCGAATGTGGTTCGGTGTTTGTAATTGGGTTTCGCCACTAATTTTTTAGCTCTTTTCTCAGATGTCACGAGTCGAACATCCGTTCTCTTCCTGATGTTTTCCATCGATTTACCGTACACACAGTTGTTCATGAGTTTGAAAAAATCTTTTTCGAAATCGTTCTCGGCTCGAATTCTGAGATTCGTGTTGAGATCGATGTATTTTTTCAGCCAAGGCTCTTCGTCGAATCGAATGATGCGATGTATGTGGACTAAATTCATCCTGTAATCAACATATTGTTTCAAATTCTCACGGTAGATGACGTAGTTACGTTTGTTAAATAAATTGGGAATGAGTTTTTCTTCGTCTCCTTTGTTCGGTTCCATTCGTTCGGGAGCTAGCGGATAATCATTGTGTAGATCATATAATTCTTCCGGATAGTTCAAATCAACTTCTAAAATGCAAGGATAGTCTCTCCATTTTTGCATCTCTTCCTGTTCCGTTACCCATCCGAAATTTCCAATCGGTAAAGGATGACTCATAGCCCAACTGTACAGATTATTAGCATCCCAATACTGTATGTATTTATTCGACCATTTCGAATCGAAACCTTCTTTCATGTAGGGATTGTTAGCTTCAGAATATCTGTGGGAGATCATCGAGACGCCACCTCTCATAGCTCTTTCGAACATGAGCAACATGTCCACGTCAGATAATAATTCCAATTGGACTTCGGTGCTCTTCAACAGAGCATCCCATGCCAGACCGGGTGCGGTGAAATACCAAGCGGGATCCAGATCGTAATTTCGATGACAGACATCTCGCAAATTTTCGAACACGTCTGCCAAGAGCAGATGTCAGTCTTCAGATAGAGATCGTGATAATCTCTCATGGTTTTCATATCGAATGATTTCCACACGTTTTTAGCGTGTTCGTAATTCTCGTCGGAAGTGTTGGATTCGTATAATTTTGAATAAAAATCTTCTTTTGAAGGTAGTGTGCTGTCGTCGAATCTCTTTAGATCATTCATGTAATCGTAAGGATAGACTCCTTTCCTCAACATGATGTCTACTCATTCTCCGAAATGTTCGCTCGTGATATTAAATTTATCCTTGCTCATGTTATCGACTAATTTTTCCAGAGCGGTCAACATGAATTTAAAACTGTCGATGAAACGTATGCTTCTACGAATGGATTTCATTTTTTCTTCCAACGTCTCTCCGTCGATTACTCTTTTCTTCTCCATGACCTTCCATTTTGTGAATGAAATGTATCTTTCTTCGCTGTTCGCGATGCAATTTAATTCTTTGTGGGAGGTGCTGAGATTTTTTACGAACAGATGACTGTCATAACCTGAGAGATTGTGAAATATCACCAGATAGAAAACGGCGTCTTGATATTTTAAATTACACTTGCTGTGAGCCAGACCACGATACAGACCCGTGTGATGATCGTGGTCTCTGACTTTCTTATTTTCCTCCGAATTCTCATCGAACGATTGTTTACATATGTGACATTCGGTGGCTCTGTTATTTTTGTCCTGCTGCTCTCGCGTGATGATCATTTTCACCGGAGTTTTGAATTTGTCGTATAACATTTGAATTTTCAATTCTAACTCTTCCACGAACCTTTGAGCCATGTCGTCATCTTCGCACTGTTTCATGTAGGTGAAGGGACCCACGTCGTGTTGCGAGTCGAAAGCACATTTCACGTAAATGCAATAACCTGAAGGCGTGTGTTTTTGATATCTTTCGACGTAACTTTGAACAGCGTTAGGTTGGCAGGAACTCATTTTCATGGTGAAACATTCGAAATCGGTGTACACGACGAATGGTACTTTTAACCTTCTATTGCGATTTTCAAACTTCATGATGGTGTTGGGTTTGGGCATTTTGATGGCGACACCTTGATTTTCGTTGCAATATTCCTGATGTTTTGCTAACGATTTTTCGCTCTGAAACATGTTCATGCAGTTGCAACATAAACATATCTTATGTTCATGTTTATTATTTTGTCTCGACAGTAATCAGCTCGGATTTTTAACCCAACAATAATGACGATTGTCACCATTCAAAATCAATAATAAAATAATCATCTTTTCTCTTTCGAGATACGAAGTCTGTCTGAGAGGATAGATCATTCATTTTTCATCGTCGTATCCCAAGACATTCACCGCTATGGTGGGATTTTGAGCCTCAAAACGTTCGATGTGTTTTAACTGCGTTGGAAAAGTCACTCCAGTCCAATCGAGATTTTTAGAAGTCTCCTCGTAACGAGAAACTCTATCGGAGTGCATTTTGACAGGGTGTAAAGCAGAGGTGACTGCCCATTTATAACACTGATCATCTTTATTTCTCACATTGACCACGGAATGTTTTTTAGCTAAGAAATACGGTAATTCCACGTAGGAAGATCCTTTCAACGAATCGTTTTTAGTTATATGAATCTCGAGTTTCAACACCTCATCAAACGTTCAATTACTACATTCATGTTGATAATTCGTGAGAGACGTCAACATCTTGTCTTTCATTTTTTCGAAAACGTCCGATAAATCTGAACCTCGAAGTACAGGTTCGACGTTAGATCTGAAATATGCATTTTTCATGATGCTCTCGCCAGACTTCACGTCGATTTTATTCATCACGCAATGGAGTATCATCTTAATTTTTTGTCCCACGTTCATGTGTTCGCGAAACAAATCCAATACTTTTTTCTTCAACCGTTCCATGAACAATTTCGGATCAATTTTCTTGAACGAGGGAACCACGTCGAAAGTTTTAAAAACACCTTTGATCGCACTCTCCCATTCTACGGGCTTCGATTGGAATAGTTCCATGACGAGTCATGCTACATATTCTTCTCCTTTCCCTTCATCGATTGCTCATTGAATTTTGCTCGATATATCTCGTTTGTCTAGAATCTGAAGTACATCATTTGTTTTCGTTATAGTTTTTCTTTTCTTTTCTTTTGCAACTTGAAGTTCTTCAACGGCTTTTTGTTTAGTCGTCTTCTCCTTTTTCACAATCGATACATTTTATGACTGTTTAAGTTTATCCACTTCCGATCTTTTGATTTTTTTCTTTCCATCGTTTCGCAAACAATATTCCCGCATGACTTCAATTTTTTTTGATTTAGTTCTATGATTTCTGAAATGTGGAATTTTTAATAGTTTACAAATCTCATTTAACTGAGGTACGGTTTTCTCATTTAAATTTTCCATTTTTTTATTTGTTTGCTCCATTTGTAAGAATATTTTTTTTTTCGAATTTTGTTTTTAAATAATTTGTTAAAAAAGTTTGTTTTTTTTACTCTTTATATATATATAAAAAAGATTTTTTTTCTTTAATGTAAAAAATTTTTTTTTGGTGAAATTAATCAATTTTTTTATGTTCCTTAACTTGCAATTTTTTTATGTTCCTTATGTTTTAATTCCTTCAAAAAAAAAACTTTTTTTTTTTTTGAAGGAATTGAAAAAGAAAATTTTTTTTTTTTTGAAATTAAACAATTTTTTATGTTCTTTAACATGAAAAAAAATTGAATTAATACAAGAAAAAAAAAAGGACGTTAAATTTAAACTTTTTATTTATATAAAGAGAAAAAAAAACTTTTACAAAAAAAAATTTTACATAAAAGAAAATTAAAAAATTAAAAAAAAACTTTTTTTTTTATATATATATAAAGAGTAAAAAAAAAAAAAAAAAAAAAACTTTTTTAACAAATTATTAAATACAAAAATTTAAAATATGCATTATTTGCAAGAATTCATAAAACAAAAAAAAACAAATAATTGATCATGACAACAACACCTAAAAGATGTGAATTGAAATTGAAACGAGTCGAAACGTGTAAGAAACTTGATTGTAAAATCTATAGATTACAACGACATGATTCCATCGAATTAAATGAGGTCGAGATGAAGGGCTTACAGCACAAATACAACAAATATAGCATGCCTTTGAAATTGGACGAAGCCATGCTCGATTTGTTTTACGAGTACGAAAGCGATCTGCAGAATATCATCGTCGCCGAAGAAAGAGAATTTGACAAGAGCAATTTGTCGTTGCCCTATGGAAGTTACATATATCCAAAAATCTCTCTCGAACTCGTGGACAAATCGGGTGGTGAGAGCGCATTGACCGAAGTAAAAAAACTTAAAAAAGTAAAGATAAACATTCAACACATTTGTGAAAAAGGAGAAAACACGAGTGTCAACATGCTAATAACGGACTTGGAAATATAAACAACAGAGAGATTGATTTTTAGCAAAGAAGAAGGAAAAAAAAAGTAATGAGATCATCTTTAGATCTCATTACTTTTTTTTGTTTTTTTTTTTGTTTTCCTTCTTCGCTATTGCCCATATATTATAATAATGTTTCCTTTTTTCTCAAATTTCAGCATCGATTCTTCTTTTCTTTTTTCTTTTTTTGTGATATGCTACATTTTTATTAAAACACATTTGTTTATCCGAATCATAATTATGAACGAATGTTGTGCATCTCTCGATAACACTAGCATCATTACCATTCTCTTCAGAAGGTAGTGGTAACGGTGGAAAACGTCTCATTCTTTTAAATTTCAACCGCATATCCCGATCTTTATTTAACTCTTTTATCAGTTCTTTCCTAAGATATCCATCATTAGCGTCTAATCGTTTTTCCACATCTTTTTCGCACTCTATCTAGCGATATTCATCATTATCGTCTAATTGTTTTTCCACCTTTTTATCCATTTTATATTATTTTATACTTTCTATGATTTATATTTTATATTTATATAATTATATATTTGTTTTACATTTTACATTATAGTAACATATTCAAAATAGCTATATTCTTAAATGGCGAATTCTCACCAAACAACAAACCCTTGCCGAGTCGCTCAATGTTCCGTCCACTCTTCAGATAGAGACCGTTTCCACTCAAAGAGTTGTCACCTCTAACGGGTTCTACATACAATCCTTTACTGCTGTCGCCTATGTGTACGCGACACACGGCTCCTCCCTTCTTCAAAAACAGTCCGCTGCCACCCATTAATTTCTCAACTGCCGAACTCGCGAGTCCTGTGAGAGCTCCCACGCTGAGAGTCTTTTCTGAGAAAGGGTAATGCCTTTGTGGCGAAGGGTAATGCTTTTGCGGTGATTCCTGCCATTAGCGGTAGGAAACCGCCTTTCATTCTCAAATTGTATCTCAAATGAGCGGGACTCAATCTCACCGTCAACCCTCTTCCATCACGAATCGCTTTCTCCATCCTTTTGATTTGACTTCTGGTCCAGGCGATCGAATCCTGACCGCCACTCATCAGATCTTCGTGAGTGAATTTGAATCTCACCACCTCGCCTCGAGTTGTTAACGCTCTCTTAAGTTTGTTCCTCTGTCCTGCAGATATGTTCACGTTTTTAACCACGTATTGTGTCATAATTCTTTTTTTAAAATATATTTTCTTCAATTGTTTTTTTTATTTTAATGATAATTATATATATTAAATAATTTTTTTAAAATTAATATTGCGTTTATTTTATTTTTGTTATTTATATATATACACAATATTTTTTTTTTTTGCTTTTATATTTCTCTTATGTGAAATCGTATCGTTACCCTCTCTCTGTGAAGATCTAACAGTTTACCATTTTGATCCGTCAACATGGTTTTGAGACTATACAACGTGTCTAAAATCAATGGTAGATAATCGAGTCGAATCGCCACTCACCACGATTTGAATGGATTGTTTTGCAGCCGTATTCTCAGCTATCTGTTCTAACAATTCTCCTTGTTTGAAACATTATATTTAATTTTATTTTTTATTTTTTCAAAAACTAATTATTTGAAGATTTATTATTTTCTAATTTTTTTTTTTATTTTCACGCTCTATCTTATTATCATCAGAAACACAAAACTTGTCAAATTTCTGCGATTAAATTTGCTAGTCAAATCGATCACGACGAAATTGTAAAGTCCTCCATCCCAAACCCTCTTACAGAATCTCCTGAATTCTGCCGCATTCATGTCATTTGCGACGTGATCGCTGTAGATGTGATTGAGATTCTTGAGATCTTGCCGAAAGAGACATAGAAAATTAGCATTCTCCCTTATCGTCTTTCTGGGCAATCAAAAATAATTCTGCGACAGGTAGAAACAGTCCACGTAGCTGTGACGACCCCTAACGTAATACGATTCGCATCGGTTCTGTCTCTCCAAAAGCAGATCGTCGAAAATCATGAGATTCTTATGTTCCGATTTCAATTCTCTAGGATCCGGAATGTCGCTAGCGTTCTCATAAAATCGACACTCGACGTTCGAAGATGCATTTCTCTTCATCATTTCCATCGCCGCACAGTCCAAAATGGTCGAAAGAGAAGCTTCACTTTTGTCGAATTCCTCCCTACTGTCAAAGATTCTGGCTATGACGTTCTTGGGCAATCTACGATCCATGCACTCTCGAAGCAATCTGTATTCGGGTTGAAACAAGCTCTTGCCAAACACAAACAATCTGTCGTAATCCAACCAGTCGGGTCGGGACAACAGATTCATCAACAGATTGGTCTTTCCACAATTCGATTTTCCCACTATCAAGCCTCTTATGCTTTTGGGAAAGAACTCATTATTCGACCTCTTGGCCGCGGCGTCGTTCCAAGACATATCTTTAATGTTCATCTTTGTTTATTTATTTTTTTTTATTATTTTAGATTTTTTCAAACACAATTTTTTATGTTTTTTTTTCAAACTCAGTTTTTAATATTATTATTTATATATATTACACCGTCGCGAGTTCTCTTCAATCCAGATCCACTCATCATTTTGGCTAAATCTTGTATGGGTATCACAGCATCCTTAAAATCTTTCCAACTTTTCGTCGTTCGCTCTAACGTAGCTCGCTTCACCGGTGGACTGATCGACTTGTCGATCAACGCATCGGCTGCCCTCTTGCCAGCCACAGAAGCTATCCTACCACTGGCTTCGGAAGCGGCTTTCTTACCAGCATCCAAAGCTGTCTTCTTACCGACTTCAAACGCGGTCGATGCGAGTTTTCTACCCGCATCACTCGTGAACGCTCGCATTATAGAATTGACAATGCCAGAACCGCCTTGAACGTAAGTTCTAACGTATCCCCTGTTCTTTATCACCAACATATTTTATTTTTATAATATATTTTTGTTTTCACTGGTAAATCGTTTGTTGTTTAAATACTTTTTATTATTCTAGTGTAAAATTTACTGTTTTTATTTTATATATTTTTGTTTGTTTGTTTGTTTCTCTCTACTTATTATATATATCAATCCTTCAATTCGTTCATCAGCCTTTTAAAATGGTTTTTATTCAAAACCTTCTGTCGTAACAATTCGTCACATATGCTAACTATCTCATTATCTAATCCTGTGTTACCAGCGCGTCTGCTTTCCATCAACAATCTCAATCTCTGAAACAGAGCGTCAGAATCGCTCGGAAGAAAAGTGGTTCTCACTCCTTTCCCGGTTCTCGACTCGTCATACTTCTTATTCATATCCCATATGGGTTTCACCACCTTCGTCCACTTGTAACCTCTGCTGGCTTTGGGTCTCGTTTCTTCGGCATCGTTATTTCTCCTCATGGCATTGGTCTGAACCAGAATGTCGCCGTAATTGTCGTAATCCTGTTCCGTGTAATCTCCAGGCTTGTCGGAAAGGAGCAATGAGCGCAGTCCATCAGTTATTTTATACTTATTCGAACCGACGATTAAATTATCATCATCCCTTCGCACTTCGGTGTCACCCACAAAAATTCTACCGTCCGAATTCTCGCGAATTCCAAACAACAGATCTCTCTTACCATCATCCTCGGACGACGGTGATAGTCGAAGCTTTATCATCACTTTCGTTCACGTCGGTTTCGATTCTCATGGGAACGTAATCCGGTGTAGATTGAAAGGAAATCTGGTTTGTAAAACTACCGGGCAACGAACCCATTCTCAAAGAACCCTCTTTTATGGGTCTCAATTCTTCAACTATCTCCTTCTTGCTTCGCTCTTGAACCTCCGTCGCAGGTTTAAATATTTTTGTGGTCTCGCGTTTGAGTTCCATCTCTCCAAGATGTCTGCTTCTGTCAGCCGATTGAATGCCCTTTTTGGCACGTTCATATTCATTTAAAAGCTGATCTCGGCGTTTAGCATCCATCTGTAAAAACATTTTTTCGTTTTTAAATTATTAATATTTCCTTTGAGTATGCTAATGTGTGTTATTTATTATTTTCAAAATTAAATGTATAATTATTTTTTATGTTTTATGTAAATAAAATCTTCTGTCTTTAATGTAATAACTAAAAACCAGTTGAGGAAAAACATTTTACATGATAAACCTCTATAAATGCGTTTTGCCTCTGAACGTGTTAAAATCGCATCACAGATTATTCACTCAATGGCGAACTGGAGAACTATGAAAAGTTTGAAAGTTTTAGTACATAAGAAACCGGTTTCTGATTTAACGCGTTTGAGAATAATTACATCTGATAATCAAAATCATAAGTAAACACATCAGTAATGTGACGCTTTCAAAAAAAAAAATGCGTTTAAATCATATCAATTAATCTTTTGAACTGTTTCCGCTTTCATCCATAGAATAGTTTTTCAGTTAAACCATTTAACTGACAATTGACGCTCATTTGAATAAAAACCCGTAATACATTTCAAGCATGACAAATGGCGTTCTCAGTAAGTTAATACAGTAGAGATTTTCCAAAAAACATAGATTTTTTCTGTTGAGTTTGGAAAATCCCACTATGGGTATTCCCCCACTTACGTCAGAAATGGGAAAATCCCCACCTCAAAAGCCGTTTGCCGATTCTGGGACACTGGTCCAGAATCGACAAACCGTTTTTTTTTTTATGCTGGTCTAGAACCGGCAAAGCGTTTTTTTCGCGTTCACCAACGATAGATTGAAGGTCTAATCCACGATGGGAACGTAAACAAAAATTTTTATGTAAAATAAAATGTACAATTTCGTACATTTTTCACTTTTTTACGTTCGACACGTTCGCCAACGGGTATTTGAACTTTAAAAGTGCGTTCTAGGAGTTTCAAAATAACAGCCGATTCTGGGACACCATAAAAAACGACATTTTTTGCGAACAAGCATGCGATTTAACACTGAATCCTACGATGATAAACGCACCATGTACCATGTACCGTACAGTACATGTACCAAGTGGTCCAGAAACGGCCTATATTACCTACTAGCCACAACTTCCAGAAACTGTGATCTGACGGAAACCAAAGAAAAACACTGATGCCACCACTCTTTTTTATTCAAGAGGTGTAACTCGTAAATTGCAAAGGCACAAAACATAACCTGTATTCCATCGAAGTCAAAAGGCTACGTAGCCTATGTTTGTAAACTATCGATTGTTCAACGAAGATTTCATCTTGACGGAAACTAAATACTAATGCAAATTTTGCTATTTTCTCCTAATTCAAATGTCTTCTAATTCAAAGGGCATAACCCCTAAAGTGCGATATGTACAAGTGCATAAATTGAACTTAACCTGTATTTCGTGGAATTTAAGGTAAGTATGAAACCAAACGGCTGTTTCAAACAGATTTGATCCAACGGAAACCAAATAGGTGTTTGAAATCTTAAATTTCGCTAAAACGTTACCGGAATGCAGACCAAGGGCAATAACTCCGAAACAACTGACGTAAGGAAGGAAGGCGGTGTCGACAGTGTCTTGTCGGGGAGGGAGTGAGAGAATTAGTAAATGCCGAATGCTATAGCTTACTGCCTTTGCCAAAGGCAGTGTACTTACTTTTTATGTTTTTTGCTTAAAAATTAGCTTACGACCTCTCAATGGAACGATCTTCCTTTGAATGTCGATTTTGTGAACTGCGTTTACCGGAAGTAGCCGTTTTTAAACGTAAAGGCCATCCATTTTTGATTTAGCACGCGGCGAGACTTTACATCGCTAATTATGTAGGGAATTTTATGATCTATACCCCACAAGAAAAGTTGACTACTCCACTCTACAAAACAATTATTTTGAAAATGTTACACGTGACAAGTATTTAAACCCTCACAGAGGTGGGTTCGTGTGATGGGAGTTCAGGTAATTTCTAGAAGGGACGGTGGGTCTGTGGGCCAGAGGACTACATATAAGAGATGTAAATATAGTTAACAAAAGTCAAAGATAATCACTAATAGATTAATCCTTCAGTTCCTACAGGGGTTGCAGTATTGAATTTTTAATTACATCAATCCCCATTCACTCCCAGCAAATACAAAACTGAATCGCCCAATTTGCAGTAAATTGTTACAGAAGGGTGCTTTTCATCGAATAAAGAATTCAATGGATTACTATTGTCTTTGAAAGCCCCATTTGAAATATATTTTCAAAATTGTATTGTGAGCACCTCCATGTAATGGGAATTACAAGAGCCTCTGCTGTCTTCTCTCTGTCAATACCAAACAGACGCATTCCAGACGCCATACGGTACACACGGTGCACTACAGAATTGGAACAGTCCGAGGAATATTTCAAGAGTCAGTGAAGATTCACAATCCTATGCTGCTCTCTTGTCTGCAGTTGATCTGAAGACGGCCAAAACACAAGTGATGCAGAGTTCTAACCCAGCGAGAAAAGTTAGACCCAGAACTTTGACATTTTTTAACCCTTTACCCAACGTAACGGCAAAAACCGACCAGCGCTATTCACAAAAATCGCCAATTAATTTTCATTATTTTTTCATTTTTTGTCTCAAAAACAGGCTAAACACGTCGAGCTCGTTCCAATGAGGGATCATAACCTATGTTTTTGAGACAAAAAATGAAAAAAAACTAGTTATTCAAGAATTTTGTTTGCAAGTGTCGTCTGCTTTTCATGTTAGGTAAAGGGTTAATTTTCTTCATTTCATTACTTAGTGTATAACTAACTACCTCGCGAAACTCCCATATCCAAATCTTCACTATTCACAAAAAACGCCATTCAATTATTTTTATTGTTTTTTTTTCCAGTTTTGCCTCTAAACACAAGTAATGACACTTCATTTAAAACGAGCTCGTTGAGCTAATTCAGAGGAGCAGACATAACCTCTGTTTGGGAGGCCAAAATAAACATGTATTGAAGAAAGTTTTGGCAGTTGTCGTCTAAGCGTTGTGTTAGATAAAGGGATTTTTTTTTAACCAAAGCACACTGGGAGCGCGGCGGCGCAGTGATTACGGTATTGAACTTCAAACCGAAGGTCCAGGTTTGATCCACGCCATGGGTAACTGCCTTGTGTCCTTTGGGCAAGGCACTTAATCCCGATTGCCCACGTGGATCCACGGTGGTGATGTATACTAAGGCGTACTGCACGCCGATGGTTCACTTGTCTTCAACCCTAACCCTGCTTGTGTGGAGTTAGTACGTTGGGCAGTTGCTCCTCCTTGATCGGTGGTTCTCTCTGGGTAATCCGGTTTCCTACACCCAATAAATAAATAAATAAATAAATAAATAAATAAATAAATAAATAAAGCTCTTCAGCTTCAACAAATTGCCGAGTAAGCCACTGCAACTACACTAAAAATGTGACGTCACATTAACCCTTTAACCAACGAATCGCCCGCGTAATATGCAAATGCAGCAGTTGAAAAAATATTATTTTTCAAAAAATTTCAACAAAACCATATCATGTGACCCCTCGTTTGAACGAGCTCGTCGAGCTCGTTCCAACGAGGGGTCACATGATATGGTTTTGTTGAAATTGTTTGAAACATTTTAAAAAATTATATTTGAAATAATAATTTTTTTGATATCGTCTGTGTTGGGTAAAGTTAAACTCGTTCCAAAGCAATGAGGAACTTGGGTTCTAAAACAGCACTGTGATGTTACCTACTTATTCCTTTTTCCTTATTCGACATTCGAAAACAGGGAAAATTGTCCAAACAAACTATGGTGTAGGGTGCCACAGAACAAGACAAATTTAATGACACCTTGACCTTCCCTGTGGGACCCCTAAAAGGGGCCGAACTTGACCCCTAAAAGTAACAAACTTGACAAATTCCCCTATAATGGAGTAATTTTGCCAAACAAACTGTGGTGTAGGGTGGCACAGAAGGAGACAATTTTTTGGACACCTTGACCTTCCCTGTGGGACCCATAAAGGGGTTGAACTTGACCCCTAAAAGTGAAAAACTTTCCAAATTCCCCTATAATGGAGTAATTTTGCCAAACAAACTGCGTTGGTGGGTGACACAGAAGGAGACAATTTTTTGGACACCATGACCTTCCCTGTGGGACCCCTAAAGGGGCTGAACTTGACCCCTAAAAGTGACAAACTTGACAAATTCCCCTATAATGGAGAAATTTTGCTAAACAAACTGTGGTGTAGGGTGGCACAGAACGAGACAAATTTAATGACACCTTGACCTTCCCTGTGGGACCCCCAAAAGGGGCTGAACATGACCCCTAAAAGTGACAAAGTTGCCAAATTTCCCTATAATGGAGGAATTTTGCCAAACAAACTTTGGTGTAGGGTGGCACAGAAGGAGACAATTTTTTGGACACCTTGACCTTCCCTGTGGGACCCCTAAAAGGGGCTGAACTTGACCCCTAAAAGTGACAAACTTGCCAAATTCCCCTATAATGGAGGAATTTTGCCAAACAAACTGCGTTGGTGGGTGGCACAGAAGGAGACAATTTTTTGAACACCATGACCTTCCCTGTGGGACCCCTAAAAGGGGCTGAACTTGACCCCTAAAAGTGACAAACTTGCCAAATTCCCCTATAATGGAGGAATTTTGCCAAACAAACTTTGGTGTAGGGTGGCACAGAGTGAGACAAATTCAAGGACGCCTCGACCTTCCCTGTGGGTCTCTTGACCCCTAAAAGTGACAAACTTGCCAAATTCCCAGCGATGTGAAGTTAGTTACTTATTCCTTATTTGACATTTTGATATTTTTTATTTCATCAAAACAGGAAAAATGGCACCTGCTGTAGGGTGGCACAAATGAAGATGAGTTGATTGACATGTTGCCCGTCTGCATAAGGCCTCTCTTTATGGGGCAACCAAGGCCCTAAAATTGACAATCTCCCAGAAAACCTTGTGGATGGGGAAATCTGATCAAATAAAAGGTGCCGTAGGGTGGCAAAAATGAAGACGAGTTGATTGACATGTTGCCCGTCCTCATAAGGCCTTTCTTTATGGGGCAACCAAGGCCCTAAAAGTGACAACCTCCCAGAAAACCTTCTAGATGGGCAAATCTGATCAAATAAAAGGTGCTGTAGGGTGGCACATATGAAGACGAGATTATTGACATGTTTCACGTCCCCATATAACCCCTCTTTATGGGGCAACCAAGGCCCTAAAAGTGACAACCTCCCAGAAAACCTTCTAGATGGGGAAATCTGATCAAATAAATGGTGCTGTAGGGTGGCACAAATGAAAACGAGTTGATTGACGTATTGCCCGTATTAATTATTATTATTGACATCGCGGATAACTTGTGTTAATCCAGCAGATTGACTCCCCGAATATATCCTCGAGTTTAACACGGGATTAACGCGAGTTAATCCGCGATGTCAACGCGTGTTTATCCGTGCGTTTAACGCGAGTTTATCCGCGAGGTAATCCGTGAGGTTAACGTGAGTTTATCTCCGAGGTTAACGCGAGTTTATCCGCGAGTTCATCAGCAAGGATAACACGACTTTAATCCGAATTTATCCACGTGATTAACGCGTGTTTAACGCATGTTTAACGCGTGTTTAACGCGAGGTAATCCTCGTTGTTAACTGGAGTTTATCAGTGAGATTAATACGAGTTTAACGGGAGTCTGTTCGCGAGGTTAACGCGAGTCTATCCGCAAGGTTAACGCCAGTTTAACGCCTGTTTAGTCGAGTTAAACGCGAGTTTATCCGCAATGTTAACACGAGTTTAACGCGAATTTAATGCGTGGTCGTCGGCGAGTTTGGCGGTAGTTTATCCGTGAGGTTAACGCGAGTTTATCCGCGAGGTTAACATGAGTTTAACGTGAGTTTATCGGCGATGTTAACGCGAGGTTATCACGAGTTTTTCTGCGAAGACAACACGAGTTTGGCGCGAGTTCATACGCGAGGTTATCACGAGTTTATCCGCGAGGTTACCTTGCGTTTAACGCGCGTTTATCGGCGATGTTAACGCGAAGTTTGCGCGAGGTTATTACGAGTTTATCCACGTTGTTAGCGCGAGTAAAACGCGAGGTTAACACGATTTTAACGCGAAATTGTCTGCGAGGTTATGGCGAGTTTATGCACGTTGTTAGCGAGAGTCAACCCGCGATGTTAACTCGAGATTAATGCGGGTTTTTCCGTGAGGTTAGCGCGCGTTTAACGCGAGTTTATTCGGGATATTAATGCGAGTTTATGCGCAAGGATATTGCGAGTTTATCCGCGATATTATTTGGCGCGAGTTTATCCGGGAGGTTAACTCGAGTTTAACGCGCGTTTATCGGCGATGTTAACATGTTACCAGGAGGTTAATACGAGTCCATCCACGAGGTTAATGCGACATTGTCGCATGTTTTCGGCGATGTTAACCTGAGTTTATGCGCGAGGTTATCGCGAATTTATCCGTTTTGTTAGCGCGAGTTAAACGCGATGTTACGCGAGTATGAGGTGAGTTTATCCGCGAGGTCATCGCGAGTTTGGCGCAAGTATATCCGCTACGTTTACGCGAGTTTGATGCGAGTTAATCCGCGAGGTTAACGCGAATGTATCCGCAAGGTTAACTCGAGTTTAACGTGCATTTATACGCGAGATTAACGCGGTTTTGACGGGTGTTCATCCGCGAGTTTATCTCAGAGGTTAACGCGAGTTTTGTGCGAGTTTAACACGAGTAAATCCCCGAGATTGACGTGTGTTTATCCGACCCGGTCAGCGCGAGTTTATGCCCGAAGTTAACCCGAGCTTTTCCGCTAGTTTAACGCAAGCTTATCCACGATATTAATGCGAATTTATGCGCAAGGTTATCGTGAGATTATCGGGTTTAAAGCGAATTTATTCCCGAGATTAACGCGAGTCTATTCGGTAGGTTAACGCGAGTTTATCTGCACGGTTAACTCGAGTTTTCCGCGAGTTTATCCGCGATTATAACGCGAGTTTATGCCGCAGGTTATCGCGAGTTTAGCCGCGTGTTTTTCGGCGAGTCACTCCGTGAGGATAACGTGAGTTTGGCGCGTGTTCGTCCGCGAGTTTAACGCGAGTATATCCCCGAGGTTAACGCGATATTAACGCGAATTAATCCACGAAGTTAACGCGAGATTAACTCCTGGAGTTAATCCAGGAGATTAATACTAATTAATCCGTGAAGTTAACGCGAATTTAACGAGTGTTTGTCCGCGAGTTGAACGCGAGTTTATCCCCGAGGTTAAAGCGAGATTAACGCGAGTATATCGGCGAGATTGACGCGAGTTTAACGCAAGTTTATTGCGAGGAAATCCGCGATGTTAACATGTGTTTAGCCGCGAGTTTAACGCGAGTTTATTCTCGAGGCTAAGGCGAGTTTAACACGAGTGTAACGCGAGTTAATCCGCGCAGTTAACGCGTGATTATACGCAACGTTAACGCGAGGTTAACGCGTGAATATACGCGAATTTAACGCGTGATTGTCCGCGAGTTTAACGCGAGTATATCCCCAAGGTTAACACGAGATTAACGCTAGTTAATTCGCGATGTTAACGCGTGTTTATCCGCGCGGTTATCGCGAGTTGATCCGCGAGTTTAACGCGAGGTAATCCGCGAGGTTAAAGCGACTTTATCCCCGATGTTAACGCGAGTTTATCCGCGAGTTAATCAGCAAGGTTAACGCGACTTTAATTCGAGTTTATGTGGGAGGTTAACTCGAGTTTAGCGTGAGTTTATCGGCGAGTTTAACGCAACTCGTGGTTAACGCGAGTTTATCCGCGGAAATAACAGGAGTTTAACGGGAGTCTGTTCGCGATATTAATGCGAATCTATCCGTAGGGGTAATGCAAGTTTAACGCGAGTTTACCCGCTGCGTTTAGTCGAGTTGAACGTGAGTTTATCCGCGACGATAACGCGAGATGATGCGTGAAGTTAACCAGACTTTAACGCGTGCTTTTCCGCGAGGTTAACACGCGTTTGGCGCAAGTTTATCCGCGAGGTTAACACGCGTTCATCCACCACGAGGTTAACTTGAGTTTTTCGCGAGTTTATCGGCGATATTAACGCAAGTTTATGCACGAGGTTATCGCTAGTTTATTCGCGTTGTTAGCGCGAGTACAACGCGAGGTTAACTCAAGTTTAACGTAAATTTGTCCGCGAGGTTATCTCGAGTTTAGCTGCGTTGTTAGCGAGAGTTAACGCGTAAGGTTAACTCAAATTTATCGGCGAGGTTAGCGTGAGTTTAACAAATGTTTATCCAGGATATTAATGCGAATTTATGCACAAGGTTATCGCGAGTTTATCCGCGATATTATCACGAATTTGACGCGAGGTTAACGTGAGTTTATCCGCGAGGTTAGCGCGAGTTTGGCGCGAGTTTTCCCCGAGGTTAACACGCGGTTATCCCGAGGTTAACTCGAGTTCAACGCGACTTTATTTGTTTGTCCGCGAGTTTAACAGGAGTTGATTCCCGAGGTTAACGCGGCATAAACGCGAGTTAACTCGCGAGGTTAACGCGTGTTTATCCGCGGGACTAGCGCGAGTTTTTGCGCAATGCTAACGCGAGCTTAACGCCACTTTATCCGCGAGATTAACGCGAGTCTAACTGCTAGATTAACCCGAGGTTAACTCGAGTTAAACACGAGTTAATCCGAGAGACTAACTCGAGTTTAACAGGAGTTTATCCGCATTGTTAGCGTGAGTTTGACGCGAGATTATCCGTGAGATCAGCGCGTGTTTAACGCGAGTTTATCCGCAAGGTTAACGCGAGATTAACATGAGTTTATCCGCAAGGTTAACTTGAGTTTAACGCGAGTTTATTGACGATGTTAACGCGAGTTTATTTGCAAAGTTATCGCGAGTTTATCCACGTTGATAGCGCGAATTAAACGCAAGGTTAACGCGAGATTAAAGCGAATTTGTCCGCGAGGTTATTACGTGTTTATAGAGACAGTGTTGTTAGAGACAGTTAATCCTCGAGGTTAACGCGAGGTTATCGCGCGAGATTATCCGTGAGGTTAACGCTAGTTTATCCTCAAGGTTAACGCGAGTTTAACACGAGTTTATCCACGAGGTTAACTCGAGTTTAACACGAGTTTATCAGCGATGGTAACGCGAGTTTGCGGCGAGGTTACCGCGAATTTACCCGGTTTGTCAGCGCGAGTTCAACGAGCTGTTAACGCGAGTATGAGGCGAGTTCAACCGCTAGGTTATCGCGAGTTTGGCGCAAGTATGTCCGCAATGTCAACGTGAGATTAACGTGAGTTTATGCACGAGGTTACTACGAATATATCCGCGAGGTTAACTCCAGTTTAGCGGGCGTTTATGTGCGAAGTTAACGCGATTTGGCGCGTGTTCATGTACGAGTTTAACGCAAGTTTATCAGCGAGGTTAACGCGAGCTTTACGCGTGTTCAACACGAGTTAATCCGCGAGGTTAACTTGTGTTTATCGGCGCGGTCAGCGCGAGTTTATGCGCGACGTTAACGCGAGTTTTTTTCCACCAGATTAACGCGACTGTATCCGCGATATTAATGCGAGTTTGTGCGAAAGGTTATCGCGAGTTTATTCGCGTTACTAGCGCGAGTATAACGTGTGTTTAGTCACGAGGTTAACGCGAGTTTGGCGCGAATTTATGCGTGACGTTAACGCGAGTTTATCCGCGAGGTTAACTCGAGTTCAACGCCAGTTTATCAGCAATGTTAACACGGATTTATACGCGAGGTTATCGTGAGTTTATATGCGTTGTTATCGCGAGTTTATTCGCGAGTTAATCCTCGAGGTTAACGCGACTTTAACGTGTGTTTGTTCGCGAGTTTTACACGAGTTTTGTCGCCGCGGGTAACGCAAGATTAACTCGAGTTAATTCGCGTGGTTAACGAGGTGAGCACGAGTTTATGCGAGACCCTAACGCGCGCTTAACACGACTTTATCCGCGAGATTAACGGGAGTCTAACCGCTAGGTTAAACTGAATGCAAATCAAGGTTAACTCGAGTTTAACGGGAATTAATCTGGGAGGTTAACGCATGTTTATCTGCGAGGTTAACGCGAGTTTATCCGCGAGGTTAACGTGAGTGTAACGCAACTTTAAAGTGAGTTAATCCGCGATGTTAACGTGTGTTTACCCGCGAGTTTAACGCTAATTTATCCCCGATGTTAAGGCAAGTTTAACGCAAGTGTAACGCTACTTAATCCGCGAGATTAACATGAGTTTATCCCCGGGGTTAATGCAAGATTAATGCGAGTTAAATCGCGTGGTTAGCTCGTGTTCATCCGCGGGATTAGCGCGGGTTTATGTGAGACACTAACGCGAGTTTAATCGCAAGATTAACGCGAGTTTATCCGCTAGGTTTACGCGAGTTTAAAGTGAGTTTATTCGCGTTCTTAGTGCGAGGTTGAACCGATGTTAATGCGAGAGTATCCGTGAGGTTAGCACGTGTTTAACGCGAGTTTATCCACAAGGTTATAACGCGAGATTAACCTCGCGTATAAACTCGCGGATAAACTCGCGGTTAAACTCACATTAACCTCGCGGAAAAACTCGCGCCAAAATCGCGACAGCTTCGCGGATAAACTCCTGTCAAACTCGCGTTAACGTTGCGTTAAACTCACGTATAACTCGCGTTAAACTCGTGGGTAAACTCGTGTCAAACTCCAGCTAACCGCACGGATTAACATCCGTTATCCTCGCGGGTCAACTAGCGTTAATCTCGCGCCAAACTCGCGATGGCCTAACGGATAAACTCCTGTCAAACTCGCGTTAACATTGCGTTAACCTCGCGGATAAACTCGCGCTAACCTCACGGATAAACTCGCGTTAATCTCACGATAAACTCGCGTTAACCCAGCGAATTAACTCTCGCTAACAACACGGATAAAGTCGCGATAACCTCGCGGATAAATTTGCGTTAATATCGCCGATAAACTCGCTTTAAACTCGACTTAACCTACAGCACCTTTTATTTGATCAGATTTCTTGGTTGCCCACAACAGCACCTTTTATTTGATCAGATTTGCCCATCTAGAAGGTTTTCTAGGAGGTTGACACTTTTAGGGCCTTGGTTGCCCCATAAAGAAAGGCATTATGCGGACGTGCAACATGTCAATGAACTCGTCTTCATTTGTGCCACCCCACAACACCTTTTATTTGATCAGATTTGCCCATCTAGATGGTTTTCTGGGAGGTTGTCACTTTTAGGGCCTTGGTTGCCCCATAAAGAAAGGCCTTATACGGACTGGCAACATGTCAATCAACTCGTCTTCATTTGTGCCACCCTACAGCACCTTTTATTTGATCAGATTTGCCCATCTAGGAGGTTTCCTGGGAGGTTGTCACTTTTAGGGTCTCGGTTGCCCCATAAAGAAAGGCATTATGCGGACAGGCAACATGTCAGTCAACTCGTCTTCATTTGTGCCACCCTACAGCACCTTTTATTTGATCAGATTTGCCCATCTAGAAGGTTTTCTGGGAGGTTGTCACTTTTAATGCCTTGGTTGCCCCATAAAGTAAGGCTTATGCGGACGTGCAACATGTCAATCAACTCGTCTTCATTTGTGCCTCCCTACAGCACCTTTTATTTGATCAGATTTGCCCATCTAGAAAGGTTTTCTGGGAGGTTGTCACTTTTAGGGCCTTGGTTGCCCCATAAAGAAAGGCCTTATGTGGGTGGGCAACATGTCAATCAACTCGTCTTCATTTGTGCCACTCCACAGCACCTTTTATTTGATCAGATTTGCCCATCTAGAAGGTTTTCTGGGAGGTTGTCACTTTTAAGGCCTTGGGTGCCCCATAAAGAAAGGCTTTATGCGGACGAACAACATGTCAATGAACTCGACTTTATTTGTGCCACCCTACAGCACCTTTTATGTGATCAGATTTGCCCATCTAGAAGGTTTTCTGGGAGGTTGTCACTTTTAGGGCCTTGGTTGCCCCATAGAAGGTCTTATGTGGATGGGCAACATGTCGTCACCTCATCTTCATTTGTGCCACCCTACATCACCATTTATTTGATCAGATTTGCCCATCTAGAAGGTTTTCTGGGAAGTTGTCACTTTTGGGGCCTTGGTTGCCCGATAAAGAAAGGCCTTATGCAGATGGGCAACATGTCAATCAACTCATCTTCATTTGTGCCACCCTACAGCAGGTGCCATTTTTCCTGTTTTGATGGAATAAAAAATGTCAAAATATCAAATAAGGAATAAGTAACTAACACATCGCTGGGAATTTAGCAAGTTTGTCACATTTAGGCATCAAGTTCAGCCCCTTTTAGGGGTCCAACAGGGAAGGTCAAGGTGCCATTAAATTTGTCTCATTCTGTGCCACCCTACACCATAGTTTGTTTGGCAAAATTACTCCATTATAGGGCAATTTGGCAAGTTTGTCACTTTTAGGGGTCAAGTTCAGCCCCTTTTAGGGGTCCCACAGGGAAGGTTAAGATGTCCAAAAATTGTCTGCTTCTGTGCCACCCTACATCACAGTTTGTTTGGCAAAATTACTCCATTATAGGGGAATTTGGCAAGTTTGTTACTTTTAGGGGTCAAGTTCAGCCCCTTTTAGGGCTCCCATAGGGAAGGTCAAGGTGTCCTTAAATTTGTCTTGTCCTGTGCCACCCTACACCACACTTTGTTTGGCAAAAATTCTCCATTATAGTGGAATTTGGCAAGTTTGTCACTTTTAGAGGTCAAGTTCAGCCCCTTTTAGGGGCCCTGAAGGGAAGGTCAAGGTGTCCTTAAATTTGTCTTGTTCTGTGCCACCCTACACCACACTTTGTTTGGCAAAAATTCTGCATTATAGGGGAATTTGGCAAGTTTGTAACTTTTAGGGGTCAAGTTCAGCCCTTTTTAGGGGTCCCACATGGAAGGTCAAGGTGTCCTTAAATTTGTCTCGTTCTGTGTCACCCTACACCACAGTTTGTTTGGCAAAATGTTTCCATTATAGTGGAATTTTGCAAGTTTGTCACATTTAGAGGTCAAGTTCAGCCCCTTTTAGGGGTCCTGCAGGGAAGGTCAAGGTGTCCTTAAATTTGTCTTGTTCTGTGCCACCCCACACCACACTTTGTTTGGCACAATTTCTCCATTATAGGGAAATTTGGCAAGTTTGTAACTTTTAGGGGTCAAGTTCAGCCCTTTTTAGGGGTGCCACATGGAAGGTCAAGGTGTCCTTAAATTTGTCTCGTTCTGTGCCACCCTACACCACACTTTGTTTGGCAAAAATTCTCCATTTATAGGGGAATTTGGCAAGTTTGTCACTTTTAGGGTTCAAGTTCAGCCCCTTTTAGGGGACCCATAGGGAAGGTCAAGGTGTCATTAAATTTGTTTCGTTCTGTGCCACCCTACACCCCACCTTGTTTGGCTAAAATTCTCCATTATAGTGGAATTTGGCAAGTTTGTCACTTTTAGGGGTCAAGTTCAGCCCTTTTAGGGGTCCTGCAGGGAAGGTCAAGGTTCCTTAAATTTGTCTTGTTCTGTGCCACCCTACACCACACTTTGTTTGGCAAAAATTCTGCATTATAGGGGAATTTCGCAAGTTTGTCACTTTTAGGGGTCAAGTTCAGCCCCTTTTAGGGGTCCTACAGGGAAGGTCAAGGTGTCCAAAAATTTGGCTCGTTCTGTACTACCCTGCACCATAGTTTGTTTGACAAAATTTTTCCATTATAGGGAAATTTGGCAACTTTGTCACTTTTAGGGGTCTTGTTCAGCCCCTTTTAGGGGTCCCACAGGGAAGGTCAAGGTGTCCGAAAAATTGTCTCCTTCTGTGCCACCCTACACCACAGTTTGTTGGCAAAATTCCTCCATTATAGAGAAATTTGGCAAGTTTGTCACTTTACGGGTCATGTTTAGTCCCTTTTAGGGGTTCCACAGGGAAGGTCAAGGTGTCATTAAATTTGTCTCATTCTGTGCCACCCTACTCCGCAGTTTCTTTAGCAAAATTTCTCTATTATTGGGGAATTTGTCAAGTTTGTCACTTTTAGGGGTCATGTTCAGGGGTCAAGTTCAGCCCCTTTTAGGGGTCCCACAGGGAAGGTCAAGGTGTCCAAAAATTATCTCGTTCTATGCCACCCTACACAACAGTTTGTTTGGCACAATTACTCCATTATAGGGGAATTTGGCAAATTTGCCACTTTTAGGGGTCAAGTTCAGCCCCTTTTTGGGGTCCCACAGGGAAGTTCAAGGTGTCCAAAAATTCGTCTCGTTCTGTGCCACCCTACACCAAAGTTTGTTTGGCAAAATTCCTCCATTTTAGGGAAATTTGGCAAGTTTGTCACTTTTAGGGTCATGTTCAGCCCCTTTTGGGGGTCCCACAGGGAAGGTAAAGGTGTCATTAAATTTGACTCGTTCTGTGCCACCCTACACAACAGTTTGTTTGGCAAAATTACTCCATTATAGGGGAATTTGGCAAGTTTGCCACTTTTAGGGGTCAAGTTCAGCCCTTTTTTGGGGGTCCCACAGAGAAGGTCAAGGTGTCCAAAAATTTGTCTCCTTCTCTGTCCCCCTACACCAAAGTTTGTTTGGCAAAATTCCTCCATTATAGGGGAATTTGGCAAGTTTGTCACTTTTAGTGGTCATGTTCAGCCCTTTCTGGGGGACCCACAGGGAAGGTCAAGGTGTCATTAAATTTGTCTCGTTCTGTGCCACCCTACACCACAGTTTGTTTAGCAAAATTTCTCTATTACAGGGGAATTTGTCAAGTTTGTCACGTTTAGGGGTCAAGTTCAGCCCCTTTTAGGGGTCACACAGGGAAGGTCAAGGTGTCCAAAAAATTGTCTCCTTCTGTGCCACCCTACACCACAATTTGTTTGGCAAAATGTTTCCATTATAGTGGAATTTGTCAGGTTTGTCACTTTTAGGGGTCAAGTTCAGCCCCTTTTGGGGTCCCACAGGGAAGGTCAAGGTGTCCAAAAAATCGTCTCCGTCTGTGCCACCCTACACCACAGTTTGTTTGGCAAAATTCCTCCATTATAGGGGAATTTGGCAAGTTTCTCACTTTTAGGGGTCAAGTTCAGCCCCTTTTAGTGGTCCCACGGGGAAGGTCAAGGTGTCCAAAAAATTGTCTCCTTCTGTGCCACCCTACACCATAGTTTGTTTGGACAATTTTCCTTTTTATTCGAATGTCGAATAAGGAAAAAGGAATAAGTAGGTAACTTCACAGTGCTCCTAAAACACTGCTTGCACATGCAATGCTTCGGCGAAGATTCTGATCAAAAGCAATCTATTTGCAGGTGATTTTTGAAGAAGTCATAGGAGAGCCGGATAGTGTGAGAAGTATTGACTGTACGTGGGAAAATGCCAAACCTTGTTTTCAGAGCTCGAAGAATTGTTGCTACGTCCTCATGAGCACCATGTGCGGATTGCCGTGTGCATTCTACTGGGCTGTGCAGTTCGCATTTCTCAACTTTCAAATGGTCTGGTGTTTCACGCCGTGCATTCGATACTACGAGATCATGTTGAGCACACTACAGAAGATCTTCGGAATGTGCATTCATTGTTTCTGCGACCCCATCTTCGAATCATTTAGCCTTTGTTTCAACAATATTCGCTTGGAAAAATTAGGGAAATAGACATGTTTACTCAAAAGTGGTTTGATAATCAAAATGGAAGTGTAATGTTGAAAATAAAAAAGGTGAAAATAACATTATGTTTCCTCATAGTTTTAACTTTTGCTATTTTAACGTTTGCCACGCTCTTGAAGATCTACACCAGAGGCGGACTTGCCGTATGGTACGGGTAAATTCCCGGTGGGCCTCCTATTGGGTTCCCCTGGGGACCCTCAAATAGATGCAGTCCAACACTTGTTGGTACGTGAAATTTCTTGAAAATGACCAAATGGCGAAATGGATTTGATTGCATAGACTGTCGGTATATTGAAATGTTCTTTATCTGGACTGTAATTGGTAGTCCACAAAGGGGATATTTCGATATACCTGTAGCCTAGTCTGCCATTGATCGCTCAGATGAAAGGAAACAGCGTTCCTTCAATTTCAAAAATCTAAATTTTCTTCGACTTCCCCTCCCCCGTAGAACCATTTTTATCGAATGATCGATGAAGATGATACAAAAATGCCATCAAATTATCCTATATGTGGACTGCCATTGATTGCTCAGATGCAAGGAAGCCGCGTTCGTTCAATTCGCAAAATCAAAATTCTCTTCGGGTCTGTCCCACCCTGGTGTATTCCCGGTAACTTTTCTTGGTCCAGTCCGCCCCTGATGTAAACCTATAATTGTTTTGGGGATTTTTTATGCTAAGTGTTTTTTTTTTAAATGTTCCTCTCTGTCTGTCTAAAGTTGATGTACCCCCTCGGAGTCACAATGACTTACCTTATTTGTATATCTGTAGCAAACTATATATTCACAACTGTGTTCACCATTCCCACTTCCTTTCGAGAATTTTACCTACTTTTGACCCCTAAACAAGTATATGCTTTTTGTCTACTTTAAGACCTCGATAACCCATTGAGAAGGTTATCACACTAACAACAGGCAACAATGAAAGATCAAAGTTTAAAGTAGCCCAATGAGATTGTTTTACAGCGATTTGCCCCTTATTTAAGTTCAAAAGGAAAAAAAATACCACATAACTATTTTTATATCACTTTAAGGGACAGATTCTATCCCTTTATTTCAGAATTCGTACTGCTGATACACTTCAACCATTACCCACTGCACATGATATCAAAATTTGTTATTCTAATCACTGTTTTCCAAATTTTTCAAAACATTTTAACAAAACCATATCATGTGACCCCCCCCCCCCCCCCCCCCCCCCCCCCTCTTTGGAGCGAGCACGACAAGCATGGTTTTGTAGAAATTTTTTGAAAACTGTTTTTTAGCAAAACAATTTGTATATTATGCTGTCCGATGCTACCGACTCGTCTTTTTTAACTTTTTATTTAACACAAAGAGAAGACGATACTTGCAAAAATATTCTTGAACAAAACAGGTGACTGTTTGCTTCGAAAACATAGGTTATGTCTCCTTATTGGAACGCGGCCGGAGTATTGAAAAAGAATAATGGAATGTAAATGGCGATATTTGTTATTAGTTCTGGCTGTTTATGGTCATTACGTCAGGTGTGTGTGTGGGGGGAGGGGGTTGGGGGGGGGGGGGAATTGCGATAAATAACAAATTCCAAGTCCATAAAGGGCTATAACTCTGACAAAAATACTCCGAATAACATAACATACTGAACAGGAGACTAGACATCAATAAGATACACTTGCTGTCGTTCCATAAAATATATTATCAAGTTTTTGAGTATTTTGAGTCTGAAAATAACAATCGACCGCGGCCGGCCTTAGAGTTACCAGTATTGAAATGTTGCACTCGGAAATGTTGCAGTGTCCGAAACAAAGCAGCTTTGAAAAAAATATTGTTTTAAAAAACCTTTGAAACAATTCACTGAAATCTTTCAGCATTGCAGCATATCCCAGAGCAGGCCTGGAAATCAGTAGCCTGACATTTGCAGAATGAGGTCCCCTGGGGTGACTTTGATGATGCTATCCCATACAGTGGGCCAAAGTAGTATGTCTCGTATGTTTCACCTCCGGTTTGGGGGACCCGGTGGGGGACCCCGGAAGTGACGTCATGTCACGTGACTTGGTGGCGCCATGTGTTGTCATGGTAACCCGCGTGAGCGGCCATGTTGTGACGTCACCTCCATAGTGATACGTGGTGTGAGTGCGCATGCGCAGCGCGTGTTGTTAGGGTGATATGTGTTTCCGTCGTCCATTTTGTATGCTGGAGGCCGCCATCTTGGTTTCTATGGTAACACGTGATTGCTATGTTACCCCATTTTTCGGCAATAAGACGGGGTATGTTCGGAAGGTGTGTTCGATTGAATAGGAGTATTTTCCCGATTCGTAGAATTACCACAAACAACCCAACAAGTTTTACGATTTCGAATTCTTTCAGAATTCTCTGCTTCTGTCTACATATGCAATAGTTTTCGTCTATCTGGCCATGTTCCTTTGTTTTGGAGTATACTCCAGTAGCGTAGAAGAGCCTATTAGTTGGAACAGTTTACCTTATTATTACTATATTTAGCAATTTCTGATCTATTCTTGTTAGTTCTTACCCTATTCCAAGTACTCTTGTTGTAGCATTTATCTAAATTGTAACTAATCAGTCAGATTGCTTGATTTCCCATAACCTGTATGCAGAGTTATCTCCATTCTCTATAATAAAAGCGTATATCCAGTGGCCATATCCAATGGAATCCCATTTTTGGGAAACACCTGTAGCTGTGGAATTCCTTTTCTGTCAATATGTGCTTATGTGAAAAAGCACAATGTGACACAATGTGCCCTAGCACAAAGGCACATGCTTTATGTGCCGATATGTGCTTATGTGAAAAGGCACAATGTGACACAATGTGCCCTAGCACATAGGCACATACGGGTATTTGAGGATACCTAAGTCCTGGTATTCTTTTATTCGATTATACCTACTGCAGAATCCCTTTTTTGTCATATGTGCTTATGTGAAAAGGCACAATGTGACACAATGTGCCCTAATAAAATATACACGCAGTAGTCATGGCGCAACTTCTTTTTCAGATAACATGTACTGTGCCAGTTGTAGTGGTATGTGGAGAGGTCCACACCACTTCAATCATGTGGTCCAGAAAATTTTGTGGTCCAGAAAATTTGAGTTATTTGTGGAAAAGCCCAATTTTTTCTGTTAAAAAAATTGATTTTCTTGGAAAATGTTGGGTTTTTCCAAAAATAATTCAATTTTTCCCTGAAAACCCTGGGTTTCTCCCGGAAAATGTTTAAAATTTGAACATTTCTGGACCACTTTCGAGGGAATTTGAAAAAAATGTCTAAAAAATTCTAGGTTTTAGAAACCCGCTTTTTGATAAATTTAACACTGATTTTTCCATTGGATTAATTTTTTTCAAATTTTCTTAAGAATAGAGTTGCATTGTGACCGACGACAGATTAGCACTGAGATTTCCCTTGGGAAAAATTTTTAAAAAAATGTTTTTTTTTATTTGAGCTGAAAAAATACTCGATAAAAGACAATGGTTCGATCGAGGTGAATGCAAAAATTGGTCCTCCAAAAAACTCAATCCGAGGCATGGATTTCCCACATGAAGAGACCAATCGAGGTGAGTTGGTCCAGTAAAAAAAAAACTTGACCGTTCGAGATTGAGCATGTGAGTCTGATTGAAAACAAACAAACAAACAAAATGTATGTAATATAGTATTATTATTATTATTATTATTATTATTATTATTATTATTATTATTATTATTACGAGTTGCAAGATGAATGATGAAAAAAAAAATTTACCGTTTAAAAAAAATAATAATAATAATAGATATTTATATAGCGCTCATTTCACAATAATAAAAAGTTCCATGGCGCTTTACAAGAAAAATCATGGTTACATGTGACAGTACTTCTGTACTGTAGATTTGCATAGTGCTACGCGGAAATCACTCCAAGTATGGTTTACCAAAAAGATAGGTTTTCAGTACCGATTTGAAAGCACTTGGCGCAGTCTGTCGCACTGAAATGGGTAGCTCATTGAAAAGCCTAGGTGCACTATGAGAGAAGGAGCGGCCACCATATGATACCAAGTTGCAGGTAGTCTCTTCAAGCAAGTCATGCATAGAAGACCTTAACGTGCGTTTAGGCTCATACGGAACCACTAGGTCGCTTATATAAGCCGGGGTCAGATCACAGCAGCGAGCCCTGTGTGCAAAAAGTAAGACCTTGAACTGAATCCGTGATGAAATAGGAAGCCAATGAAGATCTTTCAGGACTGGAGTTATGTGTTGGCGCCGCTTCGTCAGTGAGACAATACGGGCAGCTGTGTTCTGTATTTGTTGCAACCTTTGTATCTGCTTGCCTGGGAGCCCATACAACAATGAGTTGCAATAATCTAAGCGTGATGTGATAAATGCATGCACCAGGCACACTGCAGCCTTCTTCGTCAAAATTTTTCGAGAGCGACCCAGTTTACGGAGGTACCAGTTGGCAGACTGACATATTTTGGTAATATGATCAGCCATAGTTAGGTGTCTGTCGAAATAGACACCTAAATTCCGAACCTTAGTTGACGGATTAATCACTACATCACCAACCATGAGCCGTGGCAGAGTGTCTGGTGCGGGTCTGAATCTTGAGGAAAATACTATCAGCTCAGTTTTTTCGTCATTTAATTTAAGTTTGTTTTGTAGCATAAATGCTCTCACTTCCTTAATACAGTTTTCGAGACGCATAAACTGTGTGGCTGTATCTTCATAATCAATGGGGTTAAATTCTACATATAACTGGGAGTCGTCAGCGTAAAAGATGCACTCAATACCGTGTGAGCGAATAATGGCGCCCAGAGGCTGCATATAAAGGGTGAATAAAATTGGGCCGAGAACGGAACCCTGGGGTACCCCAAATTCAAGTGAGGCTATTTCAGATTTGTTGCCATCAACGGTAACACACTGGGTTCGGTTACTCAAATAAGATCGAAACCAATCTAGTGCTGATCCTTCTATTCTTAGCTGAGAAAGTCGTTCAAAAAGAATTTCATGGTCAATCGTGTCGAATGCGGCTGAAAGGTCAAGTAGCACCAACGCAACACCTTTTTTGTTGTCAATAGATTCCAAAACCGCATTTTGGACTGAGAGAAGGGCAGTCTCTGTGAATAACCAGGTCTATATGCAGACTGCTTAGGGTCAAGTAAACAATTATCGTCCAAATGCGCACGCAGTTGTTGTGCAATGACTTTTTCTATATTCTTGGAGATAAAAGGAAGATTCGAGACCGGGCGATAATTTTTCAGCATTGTGGGATCAAGAGATGTTTTTTTAAGAAGTGGGGTAACAAGAGCTGTTTTCAGACTAGGCGGTAGATAGCCAGAACTCACTGAGTTGTTAACAATTTCTGTAATGCTGCCAATGAGTACGGGAAGAGATGTTTTAAGGAGTGTAGTTGGTATCGGATCCAGATCACAAGTTTTTGATGGTGAAGACATTATGATTTTTTGAACAGTCTTCTCTGAAACCGTGTGAAAATGAGTTAGTTTTGAGGATGGGTTGACAGTTTGAAAGGGCTGGTCAGGTTGCCTATTCTCCGTATCTGCCTTATCCAAAGACTCCCTGATGTTTTTAATCTTTGTGATAAAAAACTCTGAGAACGCATTTGCGACCTCTGTTTTGGAAAGATGATCGGAGAAATTATGGGTTTCTTTGGCTTCCAGTGACTTTAGGATCTTGAAGAGCTGTTTTTGGTCAGATTCACGAGCGGAAATTTTCTCACTCAAATATTGCTTTTTTAGGTGGTTTATCAAGTTTTTAACTTTTTTACATTGTTGTTTAAACAACTCATGATGCACAGTCAACTTAGTTTTACGCCATTTCCGTTCGAGTTGATGGCGCAAACGCTTAGCCGACCGTACTGCAGAATTGATCCAGGGACGAATGGCTTTTAGAGTAAAGGTTCTTGATAAAATGGGGGCCATTTCATCAAGTACATTCCTCAACTTGACATTGTATGATTCTACTTTTGAGTTTAAATCGTTGCCTGAAGTTTTTCGCATACAATCGGTAATACACTGCATAAAATTATTGATGTCAAGATCCCTAAGTTTTCTGAATGAGACAGTTCTTTTCTGCAGAGATGCCTTCTTGATAGACAAAATACATTCAACAAGAAATAAAAATTGTAGACGCAACCATTATGTGCTTGTTTTTGTCATTAAAGAAAAAAAACTGTAAAAGTTGTTATTTTATTTTTTTACATATATATATAAGAAGAAACAAAAATAAAAAAAAATATTTTTACAATTAATAATAATTATCATTTAAAAAAAAAAAAACATAAAATTTAATATTTTTTATAAAAAAATATTTTCAACAAAACGATGACAGAAAAACAAAACAATTATCGGTCATGAAATCCTCCACACCTAAAAAATCTGCATTAAAATTGAAGAGGGTCGAAAGGTATTCAAAATTTGATACTAAAATTTATAGGTTAGAATCTCACGATGCTATTGAATTAACAGACGTGGAGACTAGTGGGTTAACACAGGAATATGACAAAAGTGTCTTACCTCTAAAACTGAACGAAATTGCTCTGAATTTAATGTACAAATACCACGATGCTTTGTTGATGATCCTATAGGATAAGATACAAAATTTTAATTCAGATGATTTATCACTGTTCTATGGAAGTAACATATATCCGAATATTTCGGAACAACTGATTCGCGAATTCAATTTAATCCCTGGAGAAAGACAAACTTTTGAGAAATTGAATCTGATATTCTGTTTTGTATATCAACATGGACAGAATACGTTCAAAACAAATATTTTAGTCACGGGTGGAGATTATGAAGACCATTATATGATAGATGTTTAAATCACGACTCGAAAAAAAAAAAAATTAAAAGTGCATTTCACTTCTTTTTATCTCAAGGAATGTGCACTGACTCAATAGAAATATTAATGGACGTGATTGCTTTCACAACTTAGACCGTTTATTTTTGTATAATAAAATAATCAGGTGTTTTCTGTACTTTGATGTTTTCTTTACGTTGTAAAACGTCTACATTCATTACTGAATGAAGTGAAAAATATGAATCTGGGGCGAGTGACTGTTTACCTCGGTTTGGAATGAATTGGGAAAGCGAGGTAGTACTGGTTTTCTATGGTACACAATTATTATTATTATTTTTTTTTTTTTTTCCTTTTTTACCGATGGGATTCAGTCATCAAATGTTGTTTTTTTAGGTGAAGGTATAAACGATTAGTTCAGATGCGATGCACCTAAATTGTCTTAATTTTTTTTTTTTTGCTTTACTGATGTTTCATTAGAAGAAAATATATATATTAAAATAAGAAGTTTAAAAAACTCGTAAAATAATTTAAAAAAAAAAAAAAAAAAAAAACATAAAATAATATATATATTAAATAAGAAGTTTTAACATAAAAAATGCCAAAAACAAAAACGTCTAACATGGAAAAGTTATATTCATCTACCATATCCGAGTTGAAAAAGTACTGTAGAAAGCTAAGAATTAAAAATTACAGCTGTTACAGAACCAAAGGACAATTGATTGAACTCATGCATGGAGAGACCTATGATCAAAACCTGGTAAAATTACAAGCAAAAGTTCATCAGTTATTCAATTTGAAAGGTTTTAAACACATGAAAAAAGAGGATTGTATCGATCATTTACTCTATGGAAAGGGAGTGGACAAAAGATGTACGGCAGCGGCAAAAACTCGAATCATGAAAAAATGAGAAGACAGCAGTGACGACGAAACAACGTCAACAAACGACTGTGGAAACGAAGAAGAAGACTGTTAAATAAAAAGTGAACCAGCAGGTTTTGAAAGAGAATGAAAAAAAAATAAAAAGTGATGTGGTTCGAGATGACAATTCATTACAAAAAGCGATGGATGCAGTCGTGAGAGTGCTGGATGAAAACAGGGACTCGATGCGATAAAGGGAATTGTAATCAAAGCATTAGAGTCATCATTGATTCAGATAGAACAAGACGTCGCCATTAGAGGATATTTTAAAACTTTTGACGCGATTTCCTGTCTCGCAAAACTCGATCCTGAATCATTCATGGATTGAGCGAAAGGTGGAGTGCTGGAAGTATTTCGAAAACATCTAGATATGGGTCTAAAAATAAAAATGAGTTTGCATTGTCTGATGAAAAGGGTCGATGCGAACACGGGTGAAAGTGTGGTGCAAGATGCCTATTTCCAATCTAAAATCGAGACTGTGTTTAGAGACGACAAATTATCCGATATTTACGAAGTGATGAAATACAAGATGTTGGAATCTATGGCTCATTATCATCTCAAGGAATGTGGTTGGACCTTAGAGAAGGTATTGAATCTCGAAATTCACGTGGACAGACACGACCCTTTGAGAACGTCTTCCTATATAAAATTACCTTATTTCGTATCTAATAAAAATGCCGTGATTAACGTGAAAAATATAGAGGATAGCGAGTGTTTCAAATGGGCGATCACATCGGCCTTGTATCCTGCAAAAGACTATAATGGTAGAGTTTCCAAGTATGTGGAGACTTGTAAAAATCTCGATTGGATGGGAGAGCCTTTCCTGATGCGGTTGGAAGACATCAAGCGTTTCAAAAAGCTAAATTCCACTGTGGCTGTGAACGTCTAGGGATATGACAATGAAAAACAAATAGTCTATCCTCTCAGACTGACTTCACACAAAGAGAGAGAAAAAATTGTTAATTTGCTATTAATTTCCGAGAGTGACAATCAACATTATTGCTGGATTAAAAATATGAGTCGATTGCTGTCGAAGCGGATTACTAAATATAATGAGGAGAGATTGTTCTGTCTCAACTGAATGAATTCGTTCTGTCGTCAAGAATCATTTATGCATCATCAGGAATATTGCAATTAAAAGTCAAGCGTTGCTACCAAAATTCCTGAACCTAACACTTACATGAACTTTTACAACTACAAAAGAAGATTAGAGCCGCCATTCATTGTCTATGCCGATTTCGAATGTTTCAGCACGAAAATGAATTCTTGCCAGCCCGACGAGTATAGGAGTTATGCCAAAAAACATCAGAACCACATACCTTCAGGCTATTGTTATTACGTGAAATGTTCTTTCGACGATCGAGAATCGTTAGGTCCATTCATCTACACTAAATGTTCAGATGACGACGACGTGGCTAAAAAATTTGTGTAAGAGTTAGAATCGAAAATTCAAGAATTATATGACAAATTTAAGAAATCCAAAGCCATGATCATCACGTCAGAGCAACAGCGAGAATACAAGGAAACCACTGAATGTCGTATCTGTAGGCAACCATTTGATGATGAGTCTAAAAATAATGAAAACGTTAGAGATCACGATCACTACACGGGTCTGTTTCATGGCGCTGCTCACAAGAAATGTAATTTAAGATTTTGAGATGCTCAATTCTATCTGGTGATGTTTCAAAATCTCTCGGGCTACGACAGTCACCTGTTCATGAAAAATATGGGTGTCGGTGAGGGGGAGTTGAGCTGCATTGCGTAAAGCAACGAAAAATACATTACCTTCACTAAATTGAAGGTGGTCGATAAAAAGATAGTCGTTAAGATGGACAATGGATCAAGTGAGGAAACAATGAGTCTCATCCATAGAGAGATACGTTTCATCGACAGCTATAAATTCAAGTCAGCCAGTCTGGAAAAATTAGTCGACAGTTTGAATAGGGAGAAATTTAAAATCACCAGTAAACATTTTGATGATCGACGACAATTGGTGGACGTCATGTTGAGGAAAGGCATCTACCCTTATGATTACATGAGTGATCTCAAGAAATTCGACGACATCGCTCTACCGCCTAAAGAAGATTTCTATTCGAAATTATACTCGCCCCACATTTTGGACGATGATTACGAACACATGCAAAAAGTGTGGAGATTATTCAACATGAAATCCATGAGAGATTATCATGACCTCTATCTGAAAACCGATGTGCTTCTCTTGGCTGATGTGTTCGAAAATTTTCGACGAGTGTGTCGTCGACATTACGAACCAGATCTGGCTTGGTATTTAATGGCACATGGACTTGCTTGGGATGCTTTCTTGAAGACGACCAAAATCCGATTGGAATTATTAGTGGACGTCAACATGTTGCTCATGTTCGAAAAGGCTGTGAAGAGTGGCATCTCTATGATTTCCACCAGAAATGCTAGAACTCATAATTCTCACATGGGAAAAGATTTCGATTTGGAAAAAACGAGTAAATACATACAGTATTGGGATGCTAATAATTTGTATGATTGGGCCATGAGTCATCCTTTACTGATCGGAAATTTCAAATGGTTCGAAATGTTGGAAGAAAAAACAAAAATGGAGACACTATCCTTGTATTCTAGAGGCCGATTTGGACTATCCGGAAACGTTACGCGATCTACAGAACGATTATCCGCTGGCTCCTGAATGAATGAAAGTGAATGGCGTCGAAAAACTCATTTATAATTTAAATCACAAACGCAAGTACGTGGTCTACTGTGAAAATCTGAAATGTTACAATGATCGAGGGATGAGATTAATCGACGTGCATCGAATCATTCGAGTCGACGAGGAGCCTTGGATGAAACAATACATCAATCTCAACACGAGTTTAAGAATGCAGGCTGAGAGTGACTTTGAAAAAGATTTCTTCAAACTCATGAACAATTGTGTGTACGGGAAATCTGTGGAAAACATTAGGAATAGAATGAACGTTCAACTCATCACGTCTGAAGAGAGGTCTAGAAAATTAATCGCAAAACCCAATTATCAACATAGAATCATATTCGACGAAAATCTAGTTGCTGTACACATGCAGAAGACGCATCTAAAGTTTGACAAACCCTGTCATCTCAGAGCGATCATCTTAGACATCAGCTAGCAGTTGATGTACGAGTTTCACTACGATTACATCAAATCTGAATTCGATTCGAAAGCCAAACTATTGTCCGCTGACACTGACAGTCTAGCTTATGAGATAGAGACGTCTACGAGGACATAGCATCAGATGTGAACGAATGGTTCAACACGAGTAATTATCCCGACGATCACTCATCTAAGATTCCAAAGGGTGTCAATAAAAAGGTGTTGGATAAATTCAAAGATGATAGTGGTGGAAGACAGATCACCGAATTCGTGGGTTTAAGACCAAATTGTATGCTTATCTCCAGGACGTGAAGAGATCAAGAGATGTAAAGGCGCTCAAGCGTGTGTGACGAATAAAAACATCGTTTTCGATGAGTATAATGGGTGTGTTTTTGAAGGTTCGATGGTGTATAAAAAGATGCCTGTGATTCAAAGCGAAAAGCATGAGATGTACACCAAAGAAATAATAACATTGCATAGACGGCTGACGATGATAAGAGAATTATATGTGAGGATAAAATAAACACTTTCACACTCGGACATTATTCCGTGATATTTAAACAACAAAATCGAGAGGATGAATGGAGTATGACTGAAGACATCGAAATTTTGTAAGTTTAAAAAAAAAAACTTGCAAGTTATAAATTAAAAAAAAAGTTAAAAAAAATAATAAATAAAAAAACCCAACATATTTATGAATAAGAAAATAAAACACATATCCATAGAAGGTGTTGTGTAACCCAACAAACCCCTATCCAACATTGATTTGTTGAAAGCAGCAAAAGATTTAAAAATCAAACATTTTTGAGGTGTGTTTTCTAGAGATGCCTTACCCAGAAAAAAAGACGATTTGGAATGTGGAATTTTAAATCTGGATGATATCGGACGTGAAGGCATGCATTGGGACACGTGGTTTTCGAATCGGAATAAAAATTATTATTTTGATAGTTATGGAATCTCACTGCTGATAGAAATAAGGAACTATTTAACGTCGGTTATTTGCAATACCGAATGAGTGCAAGCACCGGATCGAGTGTTTTGTGGTCACCTGTGCCTCTACGTTCTCAAGAGATAGTCGGAAGGAGATCACTTTCAGGATATTCTCAACGATTTACATTAAAGGAGGAGAAAGAAAAAACATTGATATAGATAGATATATAAGTAAAGAATATAAAAAATAAAGTTATAATTAAAAGAAAAATAAAAAAAATTAAATAATAGTAACAAAACAAAACAAAACAAACATGACAGTTGATAAATTTGGACACACTGACGATAATGAAGGTTCATCTAGAAAGAAAAGAAAAACGGTTGAAGATGTTGGTGGCGGTGGTGACATTGCTAACTTGGACGAACAATACGTCCGGATATACAAATCTCAAGAAGAACGTTTAAATTTAAACAATAAGAAAATCTACAATCTTCCCGATCTGTCAGATGCCAAGACTGAAAAATACGTCGATAGAGGAGACGAAAATTTCCGGCAGATGATGAGGGATAATTACGTGAATAAAGACATGACGGACAATCTCGACTTAAAATCTAAATGAGTAGTGAATGTAGCAGATCCTAGAGATTCAACTGATGCCACCACTAAAAGATATGCGGACGACGCTCATAGGAGATTCAGTAAACATCTGAGAGATCGCTATGTTCTTAAAGTGATGCAGTCTGAATTGAATGCGAATTCTAACAAGATGACCAATGTGCCGTTCCCATGAATCCTAATGATGCAGTGACCAAACAATTGTAGACTTGGAACTGAGAAAGAATAACGTCAATGAGCTAGAAATGAAATCGGATCTGGATGCGGGATTCAACAAGATATTGAATCTGTCCCAGACCGACGATGCAGATGAAGACTCGACGGTTGTCAACAAAGACCACGTGGATTCTGCCCTACAGGATTCTCAATCCTATCTGGAATCTCAAGTCGATGAATTGTATCTGAACAAAAAAATTCTGGAGGAACCATGGAGGCTGGCATCGATATGGCAAATCACAATCTATTCGGTCTCAATGATGAACTAGAATTCGCTTCCAATGCAGTCAGCAGACAGTACTTGGACGAAAATACGGTCTGGAGAAAGGGTGATATCACGAAAGGCAAATTGGACATGGGAGGACACGCACTCACGAATCTGCCAGATCCCGCACACATGTTGGATGCCTGCACTCTGATGTCCATCATGGAAAAGATAAAATATGCCAGACAATTGATCACCGTTTGAGCCGAGGAGAGTGGTGCGTAAGAAGCGGAAAAGCCAAATGGTCCTTCAGAAACGGAGGTAATGGACCACTGCATGGTCTGATAGGAAATCCCATGCTGGCGGGAGGCGAGATTATTCGAATGAGGCTGACTTCTATAGACTCGAGCAATAGAGCGGTCGTCAATCTCGTGGTGAACAGTGTGGAAACCGATAAGAGGTACAGAGTCGAAAAGATGAAGGATCGACACTGGAACACTAGCATCTTCGGTATGCCTCTCCAGGTGGAGATGGGGGATATGATCAATTTCAAGATGAAAAGTAATAATTCCAAAGCTGCACTTGCGTGGTCTCTCTGTTGATCGAACTCGATACTCTGAACAAACAGTGAAAACAAAAAAATAAATAGACATATATATAATCACTTTTGTGATGTAGGGGAAACAACTCAAAATAAAAAATATATATTATTGGATTTTGAGAAATTGAATATTCAATTTCTCAAAATCGAATTATATTTTTATTTTTTTTAAAATTATTTTATTCATTACTTTTTTTTTGGGTATTTTAAATTTTTTTTTAATTATTATTATTTTTTTCATCAAACGATTGACTTTTTTTGTCCATCCAATTCGAATTCTAACTCTCTATCCAACAGGACTGGGGCAAAAGTCTCGGTTCTCTTTGGCACGTTCCTGTCAAATTACATCTTCATCTGAATGTCTGACACGCTACTCTTGAGTCGCTCACTCTGTTTACTAATGTTGAAAACGAACAGGGTATACATCGATTTGTATTCGGTAGGAGTGATGTTAGGATTACCCATCCATTCGTCCAGTTGATGATATTTCTTTCTGAAATCGGCGGCATCGTATAGTCTGCATAAATCATTCTTATTGAAAGAGGTGTTAAAATCGATGGCTGGATATCTCGTGGCGTTTAGAAATACCTGCATGTTTCTCAAGTGACAATGATCGAACAGGGAAGGATTTTTCTCTTGAGACCCATCCCTACCGGTCTGAAATGCCACTAAGATGAATCGTGGTCGTTCCGAAGCAGATTTCATTATAAATCCCACCGGTAATGTACTCTTCGATTCTATGATCTTGTAGAGGCATACTTTCTCTGTGACTGAAGGCAACATCTGCGGAACGAACCAAGATATCTTGTTCAGATGTATCTTACCCGCATTGGTCGAGGCGAGTCTCATGATGGCTTTGTCGTTTCTTTTTCGAATCAATGTCAGATTGTGTTTGAATCCATAGAGAATCTTATCGTAATCTTCTGCGAATGCGAATATGTGTTTCAGAGGTATCCTGAACGAAAACGTTCCTCTGGGTCTCGACGTCTGACGACATAGTCGAATCTCGTGGTGCCACCAGCATTAGCTGCACTCATTCTGTGATGGTATCTTTCACCCACAACTGATTGAGTCCTTTAAATTTCGAAAAATCGTACGGATACGTCAAGAGTCCATAGATCATGGTGGCTTGTCCGGGATGAAACAGGGATTCTATCTCTTGTCCCAAGAGCATTATTTTATAGAGACTACGTCGTCGTCAGCTTAATCACTTCCGTCTTCCTTGGTGAGACATCCCTGTATCACTATGTAACTTTCGCTGGGATGGACGAGCAGATCTTGAGTCTCAACGTTGATTCTTATCCCACCACCATTGTTCAGACTGGTTCCAGTCACAGGTTCGTACTCATGAACTTCGTATTCTTGAATGCTTTTGTCTCTCAATAGACCTTTGGTTATATCTAATATATTCGTCATGTTTTTTTGGTTTGTGTTAATTCGTTTGCTTTTTTTATTATTATAAAATTTTAATTATTATTATTTTTTTTTTCTTATTATATATGTGTAAAAAAAAAGTGAAGGGTTGGTTTTCAAAACGCTGTCTTCTGCAATTCTTGTTCGTAAAATGTTCCAATGATTTCTCTGCTTCATCTTCACCATCCTCTAACACTTCTCTTTTGTAAGTCACTGGATCTGTGTAAAATATTCTAATGATCTTAAATATTTCCTCAGTCCATTGAGGAGTGTAACCTTTCACAAAGAGTGACTTATAAGAAGTGATTCTCACTCGATCGCCGACTGCAAATTTCGGTGGTCTAGACACTTTCTTGATCTTAATCCTTTCAGGATAGAGATTCGTGAAGACGCATTTCTCGTTTTGTGGATCGCAAGCATCATCTTGATCGATCTGTGTCACGTGTTGTTGTATTCTTTGACCAGTTCGTCTAGAACGTCGATATATTTCTTGGTCTTATTGGCTGTGAAATACTTGTACATTTTTTTCTTCATGCTTCTATTCCAGCGTTCGATTACATTAGCTTTCCCTTCGTTTTCAATGGAATAGAGGCCGAGCAATGGACGAACATGACTGTTGTAAAATTCCTTCCCCTTGTCCACCCACAATTTATCTGGTTTTCGAGAAGACGATGCGAATATGCTCTTCAGAGCCTCGGCCATGCAAGCTCCCTATTTATTCTTCAGAGGTCTCATCCATCCGTATTTCGAAAACATGTCGATGACCGTCAGTATGTATTTAATGCCCTCATTCCATCGCGAATGTCAACAAGATCATCCAACCAGATCTAATCCAGACCCTTCACAAACACCCTTCTCCTTCGCAATTTACGCGTGACGGGCTGGTGTAATTCATTTGCCAATGCATTCATTAATAATTTTTTCTGGACACTTTTTTCTTTTTATCACCCCATCTGAATCGACATTTGATACCGATCACTTTACTGACCAGCGAATGTTCGAGTCTCTCTCTCCTAGTGGGATTTGATATATTTTTTTCATTTTCTTGCATTTGATGCAATACATTTGTTGTTTTTCATATATATTTAATTATTTATTTTTTCGTATATTTTTTTTTAAATTTATATATATAATTTTTTTCTTTTTTTTTTTTTTATATATGTATATATTTTTTCAATTGATTGCTTCTGGAATCTTTTTGGGATCCAACAATTTATAAAACGATCGTCTCGCTTCTTCCCTAACTTTTTCCACAAGAGAATCCTTCAATTGTTCCTTGATGATCTGGCAACTCTTGACTCTTATCTTCACTTTCATGACTTCGAATTTTTGTTTTTCGTTCAATATGCCGACGTATTCAGCATCCAAAATTCTACCATCTTTCAATGCTAGGGAGATCTTTGCATCGGCCAAAATGCTGATGTTTTCATGCTTCCTGGCCTTTACGGATAATTTCTTAGCGAGAAATTTTCCGATCGTACTAACGAATCCAGCAGTCAAAGCCAATTCTTCTATGGCCAACACGATCAGAAGAGCAATGATGGTGGCTGACAATAGACTGATTGCGTCAATATTCAAACCCATAGAGACCGTGATGAGAGTCAAATCCACACCACTCACAAATTTCTCTAATCTCGAATTTTTCTTATTGAGCGAACAACAAGAATCTCTCTCTCATGTCACATATGACTGAATTCTATTTATCTGTTCGATTTGATACCTCTGCCCCATGTCGTCACTTTCTCCTCGTTCTAGCGGTGGTGGTGGTAGATAAGGTGCTGTGGGCTCGATGTTCAATTTTTCTAATGATGAATATATATTTTTACTTCGAGTTTCCATTTTCATTTTTTTTTATTTATTTTTTTTAATTACATCTATTTTTTATGTATTTGTTTTTATTTTCATCCATTATTATTTAACGGAAAAATGTTTTAGTGGTCACCACTTTTTCAATAAAAATATGTGAATAAATTCAAAACACGTGCGAATGGATGTTTCAATATTTTCATCGCCACCACCCTGATCGAATACATTAACTACCTTTTTCATGCTATAAATACTATAATGATATTTCGTGTAACTGTAACTTTCTACAAGTTTCACTTCATTTTTAAACCAATCTAGGATATCTATAATCATGTGATAATCTTGGTACGACACATTTTTTTTCGTTTGAACACTTCATCGTTTCGATATTTTCGAAATAGCTTCGATTTAAGAATATGAATAACAATATTAACAAAAACAACATTCCGTACCCATTTAAACTTGCATTGTGTATGATTTGTTACAATTGAAATCTTTCTAATATATACTCGTGTAAATGTTTAGAAAAAGCTAAAGCTTTTTCGTAAAACGAATATTTTGTTAACACATCTGTTGGAATATGTTTTCTCTCCTTTTGTTTCATTTTTATTATTATTTTTTTTTTAATTGTTATTTTTTTTTTTTATAATAACATACCCAAAAGGGGTATATTCTTAAACAGCGAATTCTGACCGAACAACAAACCTTCACTGATCGGTTCCACATTCTCTCTGGTCTTCAGATAGAGAACATCTCCGTGGAAAACATCACCACTGCTATTTCTCATGGGTCCTAGATAGAATCCTTTACCTTCAACGTTTATGCAACACACGGCTCCTCCCTTCTTCAAAAACAGTCTGTTTCCCGTCTTCTTCAAAAACAATCCTCTTCCCATTAATTTGTCAACTTCCAAACTAGTGGGTCCCGAGAGAGCTCCCAGGCCCAGAGCTGGCAACACCGTCTTCACGAGAATGGGTAATGCTTTAGCAGCGAGTGCCACCAACAGCGGGAAGAAACCACCTTTCATTCTCAGATTATATCTCAATTGAGTGGGACTAAGTCTCACCATCATTCCCGTTTGATTATGAATTGCTTTCTCCATCCTTTTGATTTGAATTTTAATCCAGGCGATCCAATTGCAGCCGCCACTCTACAGATCTTGAAGACTGAATTTAAATCTAATGGCCTCGCCTCGAATATTCAACGCTCTGTGAAGTTTAGCTTCCTGTCCTTCTGATATGATCACATTTTTAATTACGTATCAAGTCATATTTTTTTTTTTTTTTGGATTTGATTTAATTTGATTTGATTATATATATTTTTTAATTATTAATATTATAAGTTTCTTTTTTTATTTCTTATATAATATATAAATAAAAACCTAAAACTTCTTTAAATAAAAAAAAAATACTTTTTTTTAAAGATATCATTTTTATTCATATCTCTCTGATGTGTTATTGTATAGTCACTCTCTCTCCATGAAGATCTAACAGATCGCCATTCTGATCCATCAACGTGGTTTCAGTGCTATACAACGTGTCCAGAATCACGGTTAGATAGACAAGATTTTGAGGTCGCTCCACGATCTTGTAACCTGGTGAAATGTACGGAAAGAACGAGTAGATCATAGGATGAGTGCTACCATCGACATAACTTCTTATGATCATATTGACATTCACTAAAATGCTATTGACCACGAGAATGTCGACCATATTTTCGGACGTGGCATGACCTCAAAACATCTTTCGATCGAATCTTCTGCACTAAAATCCACTCGAAAATTATCTCCCAAGTCTAATATCGTCTGTAGAGTACTCGTATTGGGAGCGAGTCTTACCATCTTGCTTCTGTGACCATCGGTCTTCAGTCTCGTCTGGATGTGATGGTTCAGATCGTCTATGTCGTAACTCCGTTTGGGAAATCGAATCTCGAACCAATCCACACCGTTGGAATACTTGAACATGTTATTCTTTTCGGTGACATTGGGAAATGAATACTAAGTCTCGAGATTAACCAGCGCCATTTCGTATCTCTTTTCCTTCTTCAATTCGATGGAATGTTCGAATTTCGTAGTGAATCAAGTCATGCTGACTCACAATGATTTGAAAGGACTGTTTTGCAGCCGTATTCTCGACTATCTGTTCTAATAGATGTTCTGTCATTTTTTTTACTATTATTTATTATTTATATATTTTTTATATTTTATCGATATTTTTTTTTTATATTTTCTTCTCTATTATTATGGAATTTATAAAACAAATCATCGAATCCACTTCGATATTTTCCGTTGTTAAATTCGTTAGTCAAATCGATCACCATGAAATTGTGATGTCCTTTGTCCCACACCTTCTTACAGAATCTCCTGAATTCTTCCCTGCTCATGTCGTTGGCCACATGATCACCTTAGATGTGATTGAGATTCTTGAGATACTGACAAAAGAGACACAGAAAATAAGCATTCTCCCTTATCGTCTGTCTGGGCAGTCGAAAATAATTCTGAGACAGATAGAAACAATCCACATTGTTGTGATGTCCTCAAACGTAATACGATTCACATCGATTCTGTCTCTCCAACAGCAGATCATCGAAGATCATGAGATTCTTATTCTCCGACTTCAACTATCTGGGATTCAGTATTCCCGTAAAACAGACATTCCATGTTCGAACACTCAGCGTTTCTCCTGGTCAATTCTCTCACCACCCCATCCAATATATTCGAAGTCTCGCGTTCTTCGAATTCGTCTCGATTGTCGAAGATTCTCGACATGACTTCCTTGGGTAATTTATATATCATGCACTCTCGAAGCAATCTGTATTCCAGTTGAAAGAGACTCTTGCCGAAAACAAATAATCTGTCATAATCCAACCAGCCAGGTCGAAACAATAGATTCATCAAGAGATTGGTCTTTCCGCAATTCGATTTTCCCACTATCAGACCTCTTATGCTCTTGGGAAAGAACTCGTCATTCGACCTCTTGGTCATCACATCATTCCAAGACATGTCTTTGATGTCTATTTTTTTCTCTCTAGTTTTTTTTTTTTAACTACGTTTTGAACTATGTTTGTTTTTTTTTTATATTTTTTATTTTAATTCCTATTTTTATATATATTATTTATAAAAAGTTTTTTTATTTATAAATGACTTTCAATCCCAATCCTTTCATCATTTTAGCTAAATCTTTTATTGGTACGACATCATCATAGAAGCCTCGCCAACTTTTTGGTTTGATTCTCAATCGTTTGGCAGGTTGTGGCGTTATCAGTTTATTAATCAACATGGTGGCACCTCTCTTGCCAACTTTTGAAGCTATTCTACCACTCGCTTTGGTCGCTGCTTTCTTAACCGCATCAATTGCCATCTTCTTTCCGATTTTGAGAGTGCTCAAAGCAATCGGTTTCCACGATGCCCGATCCACCGTAGATGTAAGATCTAGCGTATTCCCTGTTATTTATCACTAACTTTTTTTTTAAGAATTCGTTTTTTTAATTATTTTTTGAATATATATTTTTTTATTTACTTAATATTTTTTTTTTCTTTTCTCTTACTATTTTATTATTTCAAATGATTCATCAACTTTTGATAATCCTTCTTTGTGAAGACCTTCTGCCTCAACAATTCGTTGCACATGCTCACTATCTCGTTATCCACTCCAGTGTTACCAGTCTCTCTGTTAGCCATCAACAATCTCAATCTCTCCGACAATGCATCGGGATCGTGTGGAAGAAATATTGTGTCTGTCATTCCCTTTCCAGTCACTGATTTCATGAAATTCTCATTTGCCTTCCATGTGGGTTCCACCACGTTCTTTCACTTGAAACCTCTCCTATCCTTTGGTCTCATCTCGTTGGGATCATTGTTCTTCTTCATGGCGTGGGTCTGAACCAGAATGTCTCTGTAATGTTTGTAATCCGTAACCCTCCTCGGTGTAATCGTCGGGTCTCTGGTGAGAGAGTAGAGTATACAATCTGTCAGTCAATTCATACCTGTTCAGACTGACAATCAAATAGCTGCCTTCAAGCGATACTTCTGTGTCACCCACGAAAGTTTTATCGCGATAGTCACGAAATCCGTACATCGAATCTTTCACAATTTCACTACTGTCGTCAGATAATAATAATGCTTGAAGCGTCTCTACTATTGACCTTACTTGGATCGGTCTCGATTCTCTCTGGAGTGTATTTGGACAAAGTTCTCGGCATAAAACTACCCACATTACTTGGATTGGTCTTGATTCCCATCGGAGTGTAATCAGACAAAGTTCTCGACACAAAACTTCTGGGGTGCAAAGCCATCCTCTGATAACCTTCTTTTATGGGTCTCAATTCCTCAACGATCTCTTTCCTGGTTCATTCCTGAACCTCGCTGATGGGTCTGAACAACTTAGTCGTCTCTCGTCTCAACACCATCTCTCCCAATCGGCTACCCTATCCTGCACCTGAATATTCTTCTTACTCCGTATTAATTCGTGAACCTGCTTGTACCTTTGCTGCGAATTTTCGATGTGTAGAAACATTATTTTATTTATTTTATTTCATTTTTTTTTTCTTTAATGAAAAACAGTTATTTATTTTTTGTATTCTTATTTTGTATTTTTTTTTTAATGTTGTTTTATATATATATTATATTTTTTTTTTTTTTAAATGGTAAATTTGTTTTGTCATCACTCGTCTCGCAACTCGTAATAATAATAATAATAATATATTACATACATTTTGTTTCTTTGTTTGTTTTCAATCGGACTCGTGCACTGGCCCTCGAACAGTCAAGTCTTTTTTTTACTGGACCAACTCACCTAGATCGAAACCCTTTATCTCTTCCCGTGAGAAATCCACATCTCGGATCGAGTTTTTCTTCTGGACCAATTTTTGCGTTCACCTCGGTCGAAACATTGTCTTTTACTGTGGGAATCGACGTTCGATCACGTATTTTTCCAGCTCGAATTTTTAAAAAAAACACTGTTTTTTTGGAATTTTTCCCAATGGAAATCTCAGCGCTAATATGTCGCCGGTCACAATCGTGCAACTCTATTCATAAGAAAATTTGAAAAAAATTAATCCATTGGGAAAATCAGTGTTAAATTTATCAAAAAAGTGGGTTTCTAAAACCCGGCATTTTTTAGACATTTTTTTCAAATTCCCTCAAAAGTGATCCAGAAATGTTCAAATTTTAAACATTTTCCAGGAAAAACCCAGGGGTTTCGGGGAAAAATTGAATTATATTTGGAAAAACCCAACATTTTCCAAGAAGATCAATTGTTTTTAACAGAAAAATTTGGGTTTTTCCACAAATAACTCAATTTTTCTGGACCCCAAAATTTTCTGGACCACATGATTGAAGTAGAGTCAGGCAAGACTTGGCTAGAAATCATCAACAAAGTAATTTGACAGTTATACACGGGATCTAATCTTGATTATTTGTTAAACTACATGCTCTGAGATCACAAAGTTTGTGAAAGTCGTATGAAGAACTTTGAAGATTAACAGCAGTTGCTTCCAAGGGATTATGTTAACAAAAGATTTTTGGAACAGGGTTTTTCATCGTAATGAAATGATTGTTATACTTTGGGGCAGGCGCCATCGCGGACCTTATTCCAAGAAGGCGTAAGTCGCTCTACAGTGAATTTTCAAACTATAAGCCTTTAATGCTAATTCGACGCAGGACGCCAAGCTCTCGGGTGACCAGTCTAATTAATTCTGTAAGAAATTCGATGCTGTAATAGCCTGAATCCAGTCTAGCCCTGAAAAAGTCGTCACCAAAACTTAGTTTCAATTGGTTACAATATTTCAGTTGGTCGAAAAAACTGACGTACGGTTCGCTTTTCCAACCAATTAAAATATTCCATTCAAATTAATCTAAATCTTTTCTTTGAATGAATGCAAGAAATGTTTGAAAGTCAAATTTGAGGTTATGTCATGGCCCGTTGTCCATCCGCCAACAATTCAATACGGCTCGGCTAGAGGTCGTATTTATGAACCGATCTTTACGAAACTTCTTGGGTACCTTTGTTATCACTGTGGGACAAGAACGAGTGTTTTGGGGTGCGGTCTGAAATTCAAGATGGCCACCGGCAGCCATTTTGTACCTAAATTAGTGCAATCAGTTTTTTGTACAGAACTTCTGTATGAAAGTTCTGATTTGAATTAATTTTTGTATGAATGTTTAGTAACATAGAATACATCACATATAATACGGGTTTTTTTCTCGTGCAGAAATTATGCAAATTAGATGAACTTTGATTTATTCAGTGCTACTTATACACAGTAAATATACATGTCAATACGGCTCGGGCTAGGGGGTTTGTTTATTAACCGATCTTCACGAAACTTCTTGGGTACTTTTGTTATCATCTTGGGATGAGAACGAGTGTTTTTGGGTGCGGTCCGAAATTCAAGATGGCCACCGGCATCCATTTTGTACCGAAATTAGTGCAACCAGTTTTTTGTACAGAATTTCTGCAGGAAAGTTCTGATTTGAATAATTTTTGAATGAATGTTTAGTAACATGGAATATATCACATATAATACGGGTTTTTTTCTCGTGCAGAAATCATTCAAATTAGATGAACTTTGATTTATTCAGTGCTACTTTTGCACATTAAATACTCATGTCAATACGGCTCGGACTGGAGGCTGTATTTATGAACCGATCTTCACGAAACTTCTTGGGTACCTTTGTTATCACCTTGGGACGAGAACGTGTATTTTTGGGTGCGGTCCGAAATTCAATATAGCTGCCGGCAGCCATTTTATACCGAAATTAGGTGCAATCAGAACTTCTATATGAAGGTTCTCATTTGAATAACGTTTTGTATGAATGTTTAGTAACATGGAATACATCACATATAATATGGGGTGTTTTTCGTGCATAAATTGTGCAAATTAGATGAACTTTGATTTATTCTGTGCCACTTATACACAGTTAGTACACATGTCATTACGACTCGGGCTATAGGCTGTATATATGAACCGATCTTCACGAACCTTCTTGGGTACCTTTGTTATCATCTTGGGACGAGAGCGAGTGTTTTGGGGTGCGGTCCGAAATTTGAAGATGGCCGACGGGAGCCAATTTGACAAACTTTGATTTATTCAGTGCTACTTATACATAGTAAGTGCACATTTCAATAGAGCTCTGGCTTGAGGCATCTAACTGTCACTCACCTTTACAATACTTTATCTGCACATTTGTTACAGGCTATGGTCAGTATTTATGTACAGACCTTTACAATACTTTACGTGTACCTTTGTTATCAGGTCATTACCTAGATGTGTGTCATTGCTGTGTCCGTACATGTACATGTCTTACACAAGTTGAGCTACAGTGTCACTGACACTTTCATTAAAGAAAAATATCCCCCATTCAGCAGGCTTTTACTTTCTTGCTTGATACCGTTTTGTGACGAAGCATTTAAATGACGTCATAATGTCACTTGGATGCGAAACGACGAATCAGATACGTTCTTACACGTATTCTGGGTTCCACATGTTGTATATCTAGTACATTTCTTAATGTCTTTATTGTATCAAATAACGTTGATTACAAACAGCAATTGTGGTATAAAAGTCAGACCACACTGGTTTTCGAACACGGTCAAGATATTTTAGGTGGCAGACACATATACCAAATATCAATAAAATTGGTTCATGTTTCTTTGAGTAATCGCATCAACGAGCTCAAAATTCATTTACCCATTTATCTAGCGAATCAGCCTTATCCGCTCTCGTAATATGCAAATCCAGCAGTTGAAAAAATATTATTGTTCAAAACATTTCAGGAAAACCATATCATGTGGCCCTATCATTGGAACAAGCTCATTCCAATACGGGGTCACATGATACGATTTTCTTGAAAAATGTTAAAAAAATAATATTTAACCCTTTGAACCCTGGTGGTATCTTCCATGGCAGTTCAATGTCAGCAATTGGAAGAGTCCACGTTCAACATTTCGTGGTAGTCCAGGGTAGACCTATTAATATTTTCAGCATGCAGCAGCGCCAAGGCTGTATGTTGAAAATATTAATTGGTCTGCACCACACATTCACTTAGTAGCCATCCTACTTAATGAAGTTATAACGTAACATGTTCCTGGACCTGAAAAGCAGCATTTCGGGTTCAAAAGGTTAGAATAATAAATTTTGATATTGTTTGCTTTGGATGAAGGGTTGAAAACATCAGCTAATCATTGGCTATGACTCCGCTAACGAGAGTCACCCCACACTGGTTTTCGAACACGATCACACAAAATTGAACGACTCACAAACTCAGCTATCAATCGAATCATTTGATGTTTGTTGAAAATTGGTTAATTGAGGACAATAACTCTGCTGAAAAATCAAAACAAAATCTATCAAAATATTGTTCTGGAAGACACATATACCCATATATCAATCAAATCAATTGACGTCTGATCAAGGTACCACACTTCAAAAAATATTAAAGGATAGCACAGTTAAAGTGTATGTTTATTTAACCCTTTACCCAACATAACGGTCAAAAACGGCCAGAGCTATTCTAAAAATCACCAATTAATTTTCATTATTTTTTCATTTTCTGCCTCAAAAACATAGGCTATGCCCCCTCGTTGGAACGAGCTCGTCGAGCTCGTTCCAATGAGGGGTGATAACCTATGTTTTGGAGACAAAAAATTGAAAAAATAGTTATTCAAAAACATTTTTGGCATGTGTCGTCTGCTTTTTATGTTAGGTAAAGGGTTAACAATATCATGCAGTACAAGATACATGAAAGACGGCAACTTGAGATTTTGAATATAAACTTGGAATAAACTTGTAAGTTTGACCTCCGATAAATGAGGGTATTGACAGGTGAATCAGAGTGGGTTGGTCGTGTGGGATGGGGGATGATTCGATCCCCATTGCCCTTGGTCAAGTGGTTGGTACTATAACCCTGGGGAATAACTGGCGGTGTCTGTTGTGTAACTCTGGAGTCCATCTGATGACTCAGAGACAATTTAAAGATGATAACAATTTAATGGCGAATCTGGCACTCCAAATATCTCACAGCAATAAACATTTAACAACCGGACTTGTTGGATATCCGAACAATATCACAGCAATAGCTCGTGGGATTTCCCAACAACATGAAGCAGAGTAACGTTTGGAAATTCACACTATAACTGAAGTCTTACTTATGATCGATGCTATATATACAATACAATAAATGAATCATGTCACAACAGGTTTACTGGATTTTAAGATTCAAGTAAGCTCTCGCCGTGTCTTAGTCAGATGTCTGATTAACTTACAGAATAGAGCTCAAATAAACAATGGAGGGAAACAATGAATGGAGGCAACTTGTTAACAACTTCTACGAGAGAGGCTTGCTGTCACACAACGAATAAAGAAACATACCAAGTTTAAAACAATTGAAATTATATTGGACTCAATGTATAGATTTTCAATGCAATATAATAATAGGGTATTAGTCTTTTGTATCAGTCATTTATGCTCTGAACATGCTTCGGTGATATTGTAGTGATTACCAGCCTATTATTGGACATCCACCAGGCTGCTATCATCTGACGTCACATCCTGCACGGACTGATTCGGGCACACTGATTCTGAAGATTTCATGGTATCAAGATCAACTCAAGTTCTACTGAGCTCTGGCTTCCACTTGCATTGCAGAGATCTTCGGTGTAAGTGACAACCATTATTATTTGTAGTCAATGTTCTACAAATGGCGTCGTCGAATTATACAAAGGTATTGGGGAATGACTCCAATGTTTGATTGAAGCATTAAGAGTCACGTATTCTCGTGATATTTATGTGACTGTCAGTCAGTGCCAAACGTAATTTTATTATTTTTGAAATTTTACCGGTTGTGTGCTGGTGAAATATCACTCGGTATTCATGTTTCAAAAAAGAAATATATAAATGCTTCAGTTATCATTTATAATCCTTGAATTTTGTTTTTCACTCGAAAATTATTTTCATTGCTAAACAAAAACTTCTCAGTGATGGTCAAAGGGAAGAAATCTAAAATAATAAACAAAAGTGGGTTACAGTGGACTAAATAATTCCTCGAATTTATTCTGTTCATTTTGGTGATGGAAAATGTTATTTTTATTTATTTTGTTGTTGTTGTCAATATTCAAGTAATGTTGGGCTTACTTTCGTTCATAATTTCTTTGAACAGTTTTGATTGTTATAAAATAATTTTTCAAATATTTCATAAATTTTGTTTTCTTCCTCAATTTAAGTCATATTATTACTTGGATATTCCTTCTCAAACTAATAAATCAAACAACAATTAAACACTATGTCACATGCAGTTATTAATTTACAGACCTCTTCTTTTGAAGAGTTCAAAATGCTATCAAACATTGGTCCAGGAAAAGCAAAAAAATTAATAGAATGCCGAAACAAGAAGGGTCAGCTAGAAATGACAGATAGATTTTTGTGAAACTGGTATCCAGGCATCAGTTTGGAGCGACTGGGTATCAGAGGGTATTATCACTTTAGAAGATACAGCGACACAAGCTGACATTAATTCAAGTAGTGAAAAAAATCAATCCTCTCCCAGTAAGCAAGGATTTAGGTCATCAATGTTAATTCAAATGGAAAGATTTAATAAGGAACTGCAGGACATGAAACACAGTTTTGAAATTGAATGTAAACGATGGTAGGCTGCATTAACTTCAAGAGAATCGGCACAACATTTAGCCAAGACAAAAGCCAAATTAGCTCAGGCAGAAACTGAAAAACATAAGCTGCCTTAGAGGAAGAGCGAAGCAAAAAAATGTGCCGCTCCCAAAGCCTGCTGCTGCTGCTTCTCCTCCAACTGATGATTTTCTTGGAAGACTTTTTGATGTTATTCCCCAAAATGGTCGTTATAGACATGAGGTGAAGAAAGGTGAAGGTGAAGAAAGAAAGTGGCGATTTTTCTAAAACACACTCAGAACGCATACTGCATTCAACCCCCAATAAAAAAATTAACAAGCCTTTTTGGGACAATAATCCCCAAAAGAATTTGAATGAAAAAATTCCTATCAGAGCAAAGGACATTCAAAATTCAGTAAACAACAGTCTACTCACAATATTAAAGGTATTAAGCATAGGAAAACTAAACAGTCTGCATTACCTCATAGGGATAAAAATTATGATACTGATGGGACAGATTCTTCCAGACACTCGAGATGTAAAAGGTCACCTTCTACTTCTTCATTGAGTAGTAATTTTTCAGATTCTTCTGATGATTCTAGCCAAGATAGAAATCAGAGAAGAAGACATACTCAACACAGAAGTAGAAGCCCTCAATTGCCAAAACTACCTGTCTTTAGTGGGGCACCTCATGCAAAATGGGAACCTTTTGTTCTTAGATCTGAGAGGATTGTCTGTTGTCGGAAGTGGGGAACAGGAAAGAAATTGGACAGATTATATGACTGTTTGACTGACACTGCGTTGGAATATGCCACTCGCCTTGAACAAGACTTGAATTACAAACAATTATCATATGAACTGAAAAGAAGATTTAGTTTGAAGGAAGCACCTGTGTCTGCACGGAGGCAGCTTCAGTTCTCAAGGCAACAGGAAAATGATTCACTTGAGGAGTTTTCTCAGCGAGTCTATTTTCTAGCAACTCATGGCTATCCTCAGTCTGATAGAAAAACAGTGGAGCAAATATCCACTGAGGCATTTTTGTGAGGGTGTCGTGACACAGAAGCCATGAAATCTGCAATGGAAAGGGAACCAACTTCAATTAGGAAAGCCCTAAAATTTATGAAAACTTCAATTGCAAATCAATGTGCGATCATTGGATATAGATCATCTTTTTCTCAGCGCCAGATTTCATTTGTGAATGAGGATAGGCATGGGGCTGGTGCCTTAGGTTCACCTAGGCTGGTTAGAGCTGGCCTTAGAGGGACTTCAGCACCCCAGTACCATCAATTGTCAATCGCGGACTGTGATTTGCAGTCTGAATCTGGTGATGAGTATGAAGTCAATGCATTTTTCACTGATACATCAGTTAATAACCTGGAAACTGAAATCAAAGATTTGAAAGGAATGGTTGCCAGTTTGAGTAAATTATTTACATCCCAGTTTCCAGGGAATAAGCAACTTTACAATCCTCCTCAAGCAGGAAGTTGTGGTCAAATGCCTTCTCCATTGCTGAATTACAGCCAAGCACCTCCATCATTTCAGAATAAAACAAGTTTTGGTGATAAGTCTACTACCTCCAATGTTATTTCACAGAGATCCCCCTCTCCTAGAGCAGACAGGGAATTTATGGAGTCAAACAAATTCTCATCACCTAACAACTCTCCATTTAGGAAATCTTCCGATTCATACATGAAACCCAAGCAAAATGCCTCTGAATCTGGTGATTCACATGTAAACTCCTCAGGACTGAGTGCCCAGGCCAACACTTGATCCAAGAAGAAGCATTAGTAGGCCAATTTGAGCAATCTGATTTTACAAGTGGTACAGAAATGTCCTCACACTTAGATACCAGTAATATTCCTGAGATCACAATAGACAGGATAGGTGGTTATAGTTTACTTGTGCCAATTGATATTGAAGGAAACACATATTCTGCTATAGTCGACACAGCAGCCATGTTAACTCTGATGGAAGAACGCCTTATTTCCAAAACGAACTTGTTCTCAAGTAGTGGGTTTATATGGTATAGGTAAACAACCCATGCTAGGTAAAATATTTACAGGTGTGGAATTTCAGATAAGGTCCAAAACCTTTCAGTGGGATGTTTGTGTGGTCCCTATTCAAGATAAAATTATTTTGGTATTAGATTTTCTGTCAACCCATGAATGTCTTGTTAATCTTAGAAACAACACTCTAACCATAGGGGATGAAGTCGTTTCTGCAACTTGTAAACAGTCTGAGGAAGATCCATCAAAAACACTGATGGTCTCAAAAGTTGTTGTGGGAAAGGTAATAACAATTCCACCCAATTTCGTTGCTACAGTTAATGTAAAACTTAAAAATCCACCCAATAATGATTATGTTATAGAACCAGTTAAGCAATCAAATAACATACTACTTTTTGCTACTGCTGGAAGATGGAGGGGGGCGGGGGGAGAACAGCTATTAGATTGATAAATGATTCATCTAATTTTGTTAAAATTAAAAAAAAATACTTATCTTGGTAATGCTGAAGAACTGGATAGAGACCTATGCAGTCCCGAATTGAAATTGTCGGCGTGTCAATATCCTATTCTGCAGGCTGAGTCAGAAAATGTACCTCATGATTTGTTCTATGTTGAAAGGAATATGCATGCACACTTGAAAGAGTTATTTGTCAAGTCATCTATTGGGTTGACAGAGGAACAGAAAATATCTGTAGGTTACTTATTGATTAAATATCAAGATATATTTGCCATCCATGGATTAGACCTATGTTGTTTTTTGGGAATCAAGCATAATATAGATACAGGATCAGCTCCTCCCGTAAAGCAAAAAATGAGAAGAACCCCCTTAGGTTTTCAGGAGCAGGAATATGCTCATCTAGAAAAAAATTCTTGATGTCGGAGTAATTCAACCCTCCAGTTCAGATTGGGCTTCTGCCCCAGTGCTTGTCCGAAAAAACGATGGTAATGTTTGGTGGTGTGTAGATTTCAGGGCCTTAAATGAAAAGACTATCAAGGACTGTTTTCCTTTGCCCTTAATTGAAGACTGCCTCGACACTCTGCATGGCACCAAATATTTCTCAACAATGGACATGGCATCGGGATATTATCAAACCATGCTGAATGAAAATGACCAAAAGAAACTGCCTTCATTACCAGATACGGTCTCTTTGAGCACACATGTATGAGGTTTGGTCTCTGTAATGCCCTGGCAACTTTTCAACAGGCTATGCAGCTGATACTTCGAGGCTTAAACTGGAATGAAGTATTGGTATATTTAGATGACGTGATAGTTCTCAGTAAGGCTCTTGCTGATTCATTACTCAATTTAGAAAGGGTATTCTTAAAGTTTCGAGAATACAATCTGAAGCTCAAACCCCTAAAATGTGAATTGTTCAAGAGAGAGGTTGAATTCCTTAGAAAGTTAGTGAGTAGTAAGGGTATTTCAGTTTCGCCCAGTAAAATTGATGCTGTCAGAAAATGGCCTATTCCAACTAGCCAACAAGAGTCAATGTCATTTTTAGGTTTTGCAAATTACCATAGGGATCATATTAAAGATTTTTGCAGTGACAGCAGCTAGTTTACATGAATTAACTCACTCCAAGAAGGGTTTTATCTGGATTCCAGAACACCAAGGGGCTTTTGATCACTTGAAGGAATCCTTAACATCTCCCCCTTTATTGGCTTATTCCTCTCCAGATGGTATTTTCATTTTAGACACCGATGCTTCAGAGAGAGTCACTGCCACTGAACTATCACAATTTCAAGATGACAAAGAAAGGGTAGTTTGCTATGCAAACCACACGAAAGGAGTTCCTTGCTGCGGTAAAGTTTTGTCGATTATTTAAGCACTATCTTTTGGGTCGCCCATTCATTCTGCAAACTGATCATAACAGTTTTATCTGGCTTATGAGATTTCGACATTTTGAAGGTCAGCTCGCTCGATGGATGGAAGAATTGGCACAATACAATATGAAAATTATGCATCGTCCTGGAAAAAAACATGCTAATGCTGATAGTCTGTCTCGAATCCCTGATAACTTAGAATACGGTGATTGTTACACTGCTGGCTCTAGGTTAGATTATTTGCCTTGTCAGGGATGTCATTTCTGTAAATAGGCACATAGTCAGTGGGCACGATTTGATGAAGATGTAGACGATGTCATACCTTTAGCATTGAAAAAGTTAGGAGCCCAAAATAAGAAATATGAACAGCCATCTGAATGGGAAACCCCTTCTGTGTATCTAAGAACATCTGTTGACACTCCCAAAACATGGCTGGAGCCTTATTCCAATGCTCAATTAAGGGAATTGCAGAAAAAAGACCCCGACCTTGCACAAATTATACTCTGGCTTGAGAGTGGGACCATCCCAACAAGAAGTGAACTCTTTCTCACTAGTCCTTCAGTTAAAGCCTTATGGCTCTGTAGGTCACAGTTGTGTTTTATGAATGGTGTTTTATTGTATAGATGGGAAAATAAACTTGACTGTGATCTGGCATTGGTAGTTCCCAACAGTATTAAACAGGATGTCCTGCACTATTGTCATAATGTAAAGTCAGCTGGGCATTTAGGGAAAACGAAAACACTCCTAAGGTTAAAACAAGCATTTCTTTGGCATAACATGTCAGTAGATTGTAAAGACTTTGTCCAGTCATGTACCACTTGTAATGTCAACAAAAAGGCTTCTGTTAAACCTAGGGCTCATTTGCAAACTTTTCACGCAGGTTATCCTCTTGAATGAGTCCAGCTCGACATCCTTGGGCCTTTCAATACAAGTGCACAGGGAAATAACTATGTTCTCATGATGATTGATCAATTCACTAAGTGGGTCAAAATGGCTGCACTACCTGATCAATCAACAGAGAAAATAGCTCACAAATTTCTGGTTCATTTTGTTGTAACATTCGGCTGCCCATTGGAGATACATACTGATCAGGGAAGAAATTTCGATGGTAATTTATTCAAAAGTCTTTGTGACAAACTGCAAAAACATGAACAACTCCCTATCATCCATCATCTAATGGGCAGGTAGAACGGTACAATTGAACAGTGTTGCAAATGATCCGATGCTACATTGAAAGTCATGGCACTGCACTCAACAGAACATATATATATATATATGTATACCCCAAATCGTCTTATGCTTGGTAGGGAGGTTATGCAACCTGTTGACTTGATTTTTGGAACATAAAATTTCAATCAAGCAAATTTCGAGGTATCAAATTGGGTAAAAGATTTGTGTGAGAGATTGTCCAAGGTACATGAGTTTTCCCGCAAAAATCTCAGTCATTCACAAGCAAGGCAGAAGAGAGATTATGACTTAAGAGTTGTAGACAATCATTATCTTCCTGGCAACATAGTCTACAAAAAAACTTCTTCCACAAAAGTAGGCCACTCTGGGAAACTAAGACCACCATGGACTGGTCCATTTCTTGTCATAGAAAGTACAAAATCAAAGATAGGAAGAAGACTTATGTAGTACATTATGATTCCTGAAGATGTTTAAAGATGCCTCTCTTCCTATATGGATGAAGCAACTACGTTATCAATTCCCGATTGGAGAAACTGAGAGCTGGTCCGAGTCAATTCTGATGGATTCATCAGAAGGTCCTGATGGGTCAGTTGGTGGTACTAATGGCCTTGTTATAGCTGGGCCTGATGAAACATCAAATGGCTTGTCAGACACTGAAAAGGATCCGTCCATGTCAACATCACAAACTCCTGAAGCAAATGGTTCCCAGAGTCCAGACAGAGCTGATTTTGACAAAACGTCAGAAGATGATCTTTCATTGCCAGAAGAGAATGATATGTCAAACCTTTTCAAAGCACCCTGCTCAACCAGAACAGGAAGAAAAGTAATTCATCCAGCCAAGTTAAAGGATTATGTATAGTAAAACTGAAATCCAGAATTATCCGTTCCAGCACCATTTTACACTATTCAGTTCACCAAGGTTCCTACTAACGCTTAGTCTTTTAGATTCCACTCTGATTCTCCATCACTATACATTTCAGATGGATGATTGGATGAAGCACTATTCATTCCATATTATGATGAAACTGGTCTAGATTCTAATCATGAAAGAACTTCAACTAGTCAGACATCTGAAATGCAAACTCCAGCTGTTACTCCACAAAAAGATACTGTTCATTTAGTTACCTCTACTTTTGCCTGTCAAAGAAAAAGAAATCAAACTTGTCCCATATGTAATATACAAAGTAAGTGGCCATGTTAAACGTCATGTTGTAATGCATCATATACCCTGGTATGTGTTTGTTAAAACAGCTTGCTGGGTATGCAAAATCCAGGAAGCAGCTCCATGCTTTATTCTTTCTAAACATGGAATTGATTCTAATCATCCTAATGGAGCTGCTTTCAATGGTTACAATTTAATACTATGGGCACAGCTGATGAATGGTCTATTCCATTATTTTAGATTTTTATACAAACTAAATACCTTGGATGAATTACTTGAATATGTTAGAATGCATAAGCTGTATCCATCTGTTGAGGGTAAAAATTTGTTTACAACGGATGAAATAGAACTAATGAATGCTTATTTAACTGACAACAAAATAAAAATAGTTCCCATAGAAGTTTCGCCACCAAACACCATAATCTCTTTGATGTATTGGCGCACAGTTTGTTGTATGGTCTCAAACGTGGGTACATCAAATCATTTGGACATAAAACTAGAAGAAAGTCCAATGTTTTACAGTGGTTTGCATGTTTCTACTGACAAGCATTATTCTGCTGTAAAATCCATTGAGTTCACCGACAGTCATTTTCATCTTGACTAAGTTTTAAAAAGAGCTGGTTTACAATCGTTCTGGCAACTGGTGCATAAGATGGAGACAGACGAGTCCTTCAATTTGCCTAAGGGAATAGCAAATTGTTTTTCCAAATTCTTGGCCATTATGGCAGAGACAGGTTGGTGAAGATACTCATTTGTTCACATCTTTTGGAGTGCATCCACATTTAGTTAACTTTGCTGAACTAGAAAATCATGCTTCACAGCTGAAAACTCTTCTTCAACTCCCATGCTGTGTTGCACTTGGGGAGGTGGGAATTGATATGACAACATCATGCAGGTGTACACCGCCCTGTTTGGATAAAACTGTTTGTAGTATAAACAAGACAAAAGGTCAACAGCTCTTTTTAAATAAGGTACTGTCATTAGCTGGAGAAATGCGAAAAGTACTGATCATCCACTGTAGGGAACATGGTACAGGTGACGCAGCTAGAGAAATGATGCAAATTCTTATTAATCTCAAACTAACGCACCAACTAATCCACCGTCACTGTTTTATTGGTACTCCACAAGAACTCAGGAACTGGCAAGAAATCCTTCCCAATTGCTATTTTGGAATTGCCTACAATTTTCTTAATAATCCAGACACAGTGGAAGCTGTTTCTAGGATAAACATCAATAAATTGTTACCGGAGACACATTCTCCATATCTGTCCTTTGAAGTATTGTCCTGTGAACACACCGTGGATGATCAGTACAGTAGCTGAAGAGATCGCCAAGCTGAAAAACATTCCTGCATCCACACTGTATAAAATCACTGGTCAGAATGTGCTGAATCTTTACAAACTCCCCTTATAATAGAAATTTACAGTTAGCACATAACATGTCTTAAACTTTGTATATTTGTACATTATAGTCAGTAGAAATTGGAGGTTATGTACTTTAGATTAATGCTGATTTAGATTATTTTTATCAAGTCTTAAAAATAATCAAAAAAAAAGAAAGAAGTTTTTCAGCTTGAGCTATCTAACATAAGAATTATTGTATATAAAAGTTGGAAATAAGTTAGATGGTGTTCATGTATCATTTGCATTTCAAATGATGTAGATAAATGTTTAAAACGTTTATTTTCTTGACATGAATCTTTGACTTGTACAAATGCACACAATTATGAAGGATATGTGTGTATTCTATCTGTGCGTCAAAGTTATTGGAATTCACACTAATTCTGAATTTATTCTTTTAAAAGATTTATTTTTCAGTTTTATATGATGGGGGGGGGGGTGTAGTGATTACCAGCTTATTATTGGACATCCACCAGGCTACCATCATCTGACGTCACATCCGGCACGGACTGTTTCGGGTGCACTGATTCTAAAGATTTCATGGTATCAAGATCAACTCAAGTTCTACTGAGCTCCGGCTTCCACCTGCATTGCAGAGATCTTCAGTGTAAGTGACAACCATTATTATATCATTTGTAGTCAATGTTCTACAATATATCTCTGCTGCTCCAAGTTCGATTCATCCCGAATCAGCACTTTAAGATAGAGTTGGTGGGCATGCATAAGCTATTCGGGTAATTTATTGCGGATTCTGGGTGGCAGACAGTATATGTATTTTCTATTTCCATTTCAAAACTGACAGAGTACAATCCTGGTATTGTCACTTGACCGATATAGTACTTGCAAAGGCTTGTCAAGTTCTCGCACGTCAAACACCATGTTAACTTCAGCATCATAGTCCTCAACTCCCCCGCAAGGATAATATTGAAGAACATTCTCAGTCACGGTCAAAACCTCTGGGGAATGTTTGTAGCTACCACTTAATGGACTTGTGACGTCGGTCTGAGTTGAACGGTTATACTGCATGCGATGAGACGATTTGTCTTTCGTTGGTGGACCTATTGTTGACGTATTTGTGTGAACATCTTTTTTTCGAAATGTCACTTTGTGTGGTAAGATCATGAGTAGATCTAGATGTTTGGGTACTGGTAGTTGTTGATGTTGGCCTTACCAAAGTCATAGCAACCTTAGTCGAAACGGTGAATGTTTGCATACTCATAGAGTCCTTGTGAATATGTTCCTTTGTTCCCGGTATAGGATGTGAAGTACATACAGAACCTCTGGCGATTTATGAGAGTTCTGGGGAATCTGAATGTTCCGATGCTGATAAGTCTATTGTTGTAGCTGTTCAGTGTTTTTTCTCTTGTTGTATTCTGTAATATGTCGCCCATCTCGAAGTGTATTTGGGGGGATTTTTGCATTGAATGTTTCTCCCAAGATAATATTAACGTGGTGGAATTTTCACCAGTCTGAAGTGTCCATTGCATCTTCTTGTTATCCAGATGAAGATGATCAAGGATTGTCTGTATATTATCTGGTAGTTTGTTGAACAGCTTTATCAAACGAAATTGGAACGTGGTACCCAGATCGTTTGGACAAGCTAAAAAGATGTCCAGCTGCGGATTCTCTCACCAAATATAACCGTGGGGAATAACTGTCGTTGTTTGTTGTGTAACTCTGGAGTTCAACTGATGACTTAGAGACAATTTAAAGATGATAACAATTCAATGGCGAATCTGGTACTCCAAATATCTCACAGCAATAAACATTTAACAACCGGACATGGATATCCGAACAATATTACAGCAATAGCTCGTGGGTTTTCCCAACAACATGAAGCAGAGTAACGTTTGGAAATCCAAACAATAACTGAATTCTTACTTATGATCGATGCTATATATACAATACAATAAATGAGTCATGTTGTAACAGGTTTACTGGATTTTAAGATTAAAGTAAGCTTTCACTGCGTCTTAATCAGATGCCCGATTAACTTACTGAATAGAGCTCAAATAAACAATGGAGGGAAACAATGAGTAGAGGCAACTTGTTAACAACTTCTACGAGAAAGGCTTGCTGTCACACGACGAATAAAGAAACATACCAAGTTTAAAACAACTGAAATTAAATTTGACTCAATGTATGGATTGTCAGTGCAATATAACAACAGTATATTTGTCTTTTGTATCGGTCATTTATGCTCTGAACAAGCTTCGGTGATAGTACCCACAGGCCATTTCGAGACTTTTTGGGGAACGGTCCGGGGAAGATTGTGTTTGAAACATAAGGTAGATATACAGGCAACTGATCTGTCAGCAAATCATAATTATATTCTATACACATGGAACTTAATTAAGCACCCCCTGAAGTGTTTCATGACAGTGAAGTTGTTGTTACTGATTATTATGTTTTAATGATTGCTATGTCTTGCAGCACATTTCATCTCGTGAAACATGATTTTTCTGATTAGGTTAACCAATATTTATCATGTATCATGTTACATGAATACACGGCATAAGACAAAGAATGAACACAATACTACAGGAAACACAGCACATAACATGACAGCCGACGATTTTAAGACAGGAAAGATTAGGGATTCGACGGCAAGCTTTAAGCTTATGTGTGTCGTCTTCCTAGCTCGAAATAAATTTACGCCATATGATTTGTGGCAGTAGGTGAACTTGAATAGCATCGCCCGGGGACAGAGGTCCCAATAGACAACCTAATAGAATTAGTTAAAGTCACAGCACCAGCAATCGACTTCGCAAACACTGAACCAGAATGCCTCTCAAACTAATCCACCACAAAACCAGTGCGACGGCTGGTGAAAGACATTCTGAATTGGCCAAAGGAGCACCGGTCCCTGGGCGACGATATTTTCAAATGTTTAAACTCTTTAAGCAGATTTATGGGGAACAAAACGGAATAGAAGAAGAGAAGAACAAAGTGGAAAGAAGGTCATTAAGCCAGTCTGAACACGAGTTTCCGTATCTTTGAAACACGTGTTGAAGAAGCAGCTCTCATACACAGTGTTGGGAATGAGTTTATGTCGGGACAACGTACGTGGCAGGCGCTCGCGGTTGAGATGGAGAACACTCATCTTTTTATGGATTACATTTCATAATCTTCATTTTGATTATTTTAACGTTCAGAGGAATCGTTTGCTCAATAGAATAAAATCGTGTACCGCACTAAAGATACGGCGATTATCAGCTTTGCTTAAAAATTCAGAGACAAAAAGTAAGGTAAATGCATCTATTACAAATGGGAGGTGTCCGACCGTGTCGTTTCGAATATCCGAAAGGTCTGGACAATACAATAAAAAATGTTCAGATGTCTCACAATCGCCACACTGACAGAACGGATGAGATGTTAAATGATTGTCATACAAGTGAGAGTTAAGACTGCCACAGTGCAAGCTCAATCTGCAGTGATAAATTCGAGCGCAGTGCGAGACTTGGCACCACCATAAAACCGTGGTGGTCGGAGGTTTCCATCATTTAAAAAAATCTTAAACTTGCTCAGTGGCGAGTTCTCGCGGATATGCAAGAGTACGTTATGCCATTGTTCAGTTACGTTTGGGATGAAGGAGGATTTATAACGTTTTGGCCGACAAAACGGAACTCTGTGATTTTGGCCTGAACGAAGATTAATTGATGGATTCATCGTTGAAATAAGTGGAGGAACTTTATTGTTGATGTAAGGAGGCAGCATGTGGTGATACATTTTAAAATATTTTATCTTACAATCAACATGTATTTTATCTGTATTAACTCCGCAACTGTTGTGTATCCGACCCCCTGATACAGATGTTTGTATCAGGGATCGGATACAAGTACGTTCCTTTCGCGTGAGTTCCATTTTTTTTTCTTTTTGTTCATCCGTACGAATAAATAGTTCGTTATATATTCGTCTACATTCTTGACTTATCCCCAATATATTGTAAGATAAAATGATTATTACCAATATGTGGATGTACAAAATATGTATCCGAGTCTCGCTCCGGGTTCTAAGGGTATATCACGACTCGTCTTCGACTCGTCATGATCTGCCCTCTGCCTTTAGAACCCGGAGCTCGACTCGGATACATATTTTGTACATCCACATAATGGTAATAATGTCTATGCATCAACTTTAGCCTGCGACGTCTCTCCTGCAGAGAGTCTCATCGCGTTTCTGAGTATAACAGAGTTTTACTAGCACTAACAGTTGCCCCGTAATTATTCGCACAGCTGCGAGTTGGATTTTTTTCTAAGTTGGCCGCTTTGGATGCTGGGCAGTTATCCCAAACAGTGTTAGCGTATTCGAGAAGTGGCCTTATGAAAGCAAAGTATATTTTTTCTAAGACATTACGATCGAGATTAAATTTGTGTTTTCGCAGCAGATCCAATCGAGGCCAGGCTTTCGAGCAGATGTGGTCGATGTGATCGTTCCATGTGCACATATTATTTAATATCACTCCTAAGTGTTTGTGGGTTTCGACTTCGGATATTTGTGTATCGCCTAAATAGAGTGGGGGATGCGCCGAGGAGTTACTTTTACGGGATATAAGCATAGTTTCTGTTTTATGGGACTGAATTCAACCAACCATGTTTTAGACCAATATTCTATTGACGCCAAATCATTGTTGATTAAGTTCGATGCCTGATCCGGTTTTCTGCTACAAGGTACAGTGACGTATCGTCTGCAAAGAGGCGTATGTTACTGAGTAGATTTTCGGTTATATCATTGATGTAGATTAAAAACAATAGGGGACCCAGGATTGACCTCTAGCGCTAATTGGTCTCCAAGCCGATACCTCCGACGCCATAACAGCCCTCTGCGATCTATCCGAAAGGTACGATTTTAAAAATAACAGTAATTCCCCTGAAATGCCAATTCTCTCTAGCTTGTGGATGAGACCCGCATGCCAATACCTTATCAAAAGCTTTACTGACATCGTGGGTTATAGCAACATCCAGGGTCTCCACCGGAAAGTAAGTGAAATTGCTACATTGATCGAGGCAGAGGAGTTTGATGTCATGGGCTTAAGCGAGACGTGGGTAAGACAAGAGGAACGGGTAGACCAAGTAAGCGGGTGTGTGTGGATAGGTGTAGGGCGAACGGAAGGCCAGAAAAAGGGGGGAGGGGTAGGCATGTACATTAAAGAGGATTTAAAACCGTCGCTGATTACAGATCTGGAAGATATCATCACCTCGGCTGATGTGTCAAAAGAAATTGCATGGGTAAAGATCAGTCTGAGAAACAAAAGTATTGCCCTTGGGATTGTGTACTGTGCGGTGGAGGGAAGTAACCCCGAGTGGAATGACTCGATATACTCAACACTAAGGTCCAATGTCACTGAACTAGAAAACAGGGGGCTCGGTATAATTCTGATGGGCTACTTTAATGGACACATAGGTGACAAGGAAGAAGGCATAGAGGGTGGGGACAAGAAAGTCAACAGGAATGGAAGGAAGCTGTTGAACTTCACAAATGAGCTCGGTCTGAAGATTCTGAACAGGGACGCTAGACGTAAGGGGAAATGGACCTGGGAGGGAAACGACAGAAAATCAATAATTGACTACATTCTCACAGATATGAATTTATGGAGGGAGGTGATAAGGGTAGAAGTGGATGATGAGGGCAAAATGGAGTTGGATAGTGATCACAACTTGATTACAGTGACGATGAGGGCCAAAAGCCTAGAGGAAAGGAAAGGAAGCTTCAAGGAGATTTGGGAACTCAAAAAGGATGCCGACTGGGCGAAGTTCGAAGAAAAACTGAAACCAAAGCTTGCAGCCGTACACAAGGGGGGTAGTGTCCAGAAGATGGCCGACGCCATAGTTGCGAGCCTAGTGGAGGCAGGGAAGGAAAGTGTAGGAAAGATTAGGGTGCCAACACGGGAACTTGGGTACAGAGTGAACGAAGAACTGAAAAGGGCCATAAAGGTTAGAAAAGCTAAATGTGCTGCATACAGGAAAAGTAGAAAACTTAAGGGGGTGGAAAGCAATGAGGCCATGGTAGCAAAGGAAGAATACCAACAAGCACGAAACAAAGTAAACAGGATTAAAGACGACAACCGGAGAGTGCGAAATAGCAGTCTTATTAGGACGATAAGAACGACAGGGGGGGGGGGGGGTCGAGTTCGAGCGTATTTTGGAAATGGGTGAACAAACGTAACAAAGTGAATAACCAACAGAGCATTAAAGTAGATGGCAGAGTTACAGAAGAGCGAGATCAAATCGCATTAGAACTAGTCAAGCACTGGGAAAAGGTAAACGATAAGCGATGGGGCATGGGGATCCCACCGGAGTGTCCGAACCAGGTCGAGGAAAATCTCTTGGACTTCGTGTGCAGCGAAATCAAAACTGAGGAGGTGCGAAGGGTGATCTCAAAATTGAGGAATGGAAAAGCGGGAGGGGTGGACGAAATTCCTAACGAGTTTATCAAAAAAGGGGGAGAGGAACTCTTGGAAAGCCTAACTGCCCTATTCAATTTAGCGATAGAAAAACAAGAGGTCCCAAAGGAGTGGAGGGAAAGCAAAGTGACATTTATTCACAAAAAGGGGGAAAAAGACGTTTTGGATAACTATCGAGGGATCTCTGTCAGTAGCAACATTGGTGATTGAGGAGAAGGGTTTTTTGGGAGAAATCCAGAATGGCTTCAGGAAGGGAAGGAGAGTAACCGACCATCTTTTCACGCTATCCCAAATGACAGAATCCGCGAAAACAAAAAAGAAAAAGATGTTTATGGCCTTTTTGGATGTCAAAAAGGCATACGATAGAGTATGGAGGGAGGGTATGTGGCGCAAGCTGGAGGCTCTGGGCTTAGGAGGCGAGTTTGTTGGAATTATGAAAGCGTTATATAAAGATGTACAGAGTGAACTTAGCCTGGGAAACATTACAACAACATGTGTGCCTATGGAGATAGGCCTAAAACAGGGGTGTATCCTTTCGCCAATCCTGTTTGCATTGTACATCAAAGGTTTAGGAGATGAACTCCTGCGTAGCGACGAGGGGGTAGCAGTTGGGGACTTGAAGATCCCAGGGCTATTTTTTGCAGACGATATGGTTCTAGTGTCAGAAAGCGAAGAGGGGCTAACGAAAATGCTGGGAATTGTTGGAAAATATGGGAGCAAATGGAGACTCGAACTTAATGAAAGCAAGAGCAAAGTTATACCTGTGGGCCGCAAAGTGGACCCCACTCGAAGGTGGAGAGTGGGTGAGTTCTGCATTCCGGAAGGGAGCAGCAAACTTCTCAGTGTTGGAGAGACAGGTGATTACGAGTATTTGGGGGTAAATATAAACATTACAGGAAGAGGCATCTACCGAAACCACACAAATAAATTGATTCTGAAGGGGAAACGAATCCTTAACCAAATGAAACTTATAGGGAGAAACAGTTTCAATAAGGTTTTCGTGGGGAAAACCATTTGGGAAATGGTGGGGCTGCCAAGTATAACATACGGTACGGAAGTGGTACCCCTAAACCAGACGGCCGTAAAGAGCTTGGAAATCTTACAGAACGATGCAGGCCGATGGATAACGGGGTCGAGTAATGCCGCCGCCGCGCTAGAAGCAATCAGGGGTGAGCTTGGGTGGATGAGGATCAAGGACAGGATAGACCTGTTGAAACTCGGTTATCTTAATTATTTGGTGAATCTCCCCGACAGCCGATGGTGTAAAGTAATGTTCCTGCGAATTTTCAACTCAAATATCAAAACGGGGTGGATGGTCCATGTGAGGGAGCTAGTAGAGAACTACTCATTGGAGATCTCGGACCTGGACGTTGGGGCAAACCAGGGTAAAAAAATCGTCAGAGAAAGGGTCATGGAGGATTGTAACCGTAATTGGCGAGAGGGGGTCAAATCAAAGAGGTCTTTGGGTGGCCTGCGTGATAAAGAGAGGCCAGGTTTTGAAGAGTACCTTGATGGCACCTTTGGGGGGTCACTGCTGTTCAAGCTGAGGTCGCGATCCCTGGAGCTGAGGGGAAAAATTGGGAAAGACGGTGAAAGGGAGTGCCAGATGTGTAACTTGGGCATGGTGGAGACCCTGGAACACTTCCTTCTAGAATGCCCAAAGTATCAGACTAAAAGAATGAGATTCACTGGGAGTATAATGGGGAAGTGGGATGGGAGAATGAAGGACATGTGGTTAGGGGGAGACTCAAAGGAGAGGGTTAATGTGCTAATCGGAGAGATTGGGAAGAATGAGGCAAGGGATGTCATCAAGCAGTTCGTCTCCGAATGTTGGGAGGAGAGGAGAAGCGTGGGAACAGGGAGGCAGTTGGGAGTTCAGGGGTAACCAAGGCCTTCTCGTCCGAGAACCGCGACAAATCAGCGGCTGGCCAAAGTGTTATTATTATTATTACATCACAGAAGACCATACCAACCTCTTTGCCATCGTCAAGAGCTTGACAAAACTCATCATATATGTCAGTTAGTTGAAGAACAGTTGAATCACCGGCTCTAAACCCTGACTGAAATTGACTAAGAAAATTGTTTTCAATCATAAAATCCCACAAGTGTTTAAAAATACATTTTTCAAATAGTTTACCAAGGCAGCTAAGTAGTGATATAGGGCGATAATCAGTAGATTCGAGGGTTGTTTTCAACATTTGAGAGACATTGGCTTTTTTCCACCCTGAGGGAAAATAAGAACTGTTGAGTAGTATATTAAATAGTAACGGAAGTAGTTCACATAAGGATGACTTACATTCTTTGAGGAGACGCGGCCTCATAAGAGCAGGTCCAGACGCCTTGGACACCTCAATAGTTTTCATTGCTTCATATACTTCACTGCATTGCAGGGTTATACTGTCAAGTGTATGGGGAATGTGGTGTGGGAGATCTGACAGAGAGGCATTTGAATCGTCAATAGAAGCGATAGAACAGAAGTATTCATTAAACAGGGCTGCTTTCTCGGCATTTAAATAATATAATTTGTTTAAATAATTTTTGGCTGGAATGCCTGTCCTTTTGTTGCCACCGATGAATGTTTTAAGGGTTTTCCACCACTGAGATGTACTTGTTTCACTACTTCCCAGAGTGAATTGTACTTTTGAAAGATATGAGGTTTTGGTCTTCCTAACAGACGATATAACTTCATTACGTTTAAGTCGGTATTTTTCCCATACATGAGGGAGACCAGTGCGTTTAGCTGTACGATACAAATGTTTTCTCTGCCTTATCAGTAATCTTATTTCGTTGTGAATCCATTTCAGTTGGCTTTTTCTCGACGTAAAACTCTTATTTGGTATATATTTGGATGCAGTGCAGAAAAGTTTGTCGGTAAGAGTAGACACTATGGTATCAAGACACGAATTGTCAAAAAGAGAGTTCCAGTCTTCATTACGGAATGCCGGGTTTAGTTCTTCGAAATTGCCTTGACAATACAACCATATCCGTCTCTTGAACGTAAGAGGCGGTGAGTTTGAGAATTCGACTTCTAATAAGATTGGACAATGTTAACGGGTCATATCTGGAATAAGAGGTTCAAGGACCCGGCAGGCCTTTACACTGTTTGTGTTACTTACAACAAAAAGATCTATGAGTGAAGATGAAGTCTCTGTAAAATGTGTGGGTTCACTTACGAGTGGTATTAGATTGAAGTATGTAATTATTTCTGAAAAACCGCTTGTTGTGCAACCTAACTGGTTATCATAAAAATCGCCTGTAACAATTAAATCGACAATTGATGTGTCTCTGGCTTTTTCGCTGGAGGCTGATATAGCGTTCCATGTATCTGGAGGACTATTGGGAGGGCGATAGAATACTCCTAATAATAGCGGTCTGTTCCGTTTTGTAAATACCTCAACCCATAAACACTCCTTGTTGGGCGTCTCAAGATCGGGTATGTTTATAAATGAGATTCCCTCTTTGATGTAAATAGCAACCACACCACCTCTTGTCAACCGATTGAATCGCAAGGGCTCGTGGAACCCATGTATTAGGAATTCAGAAGAGGGTTCGGTACTGTTTATCCAAGTCTCAGTGAATGCCAGAATATCGATGGTTTAAGATTCGTATTCGATAATGTCTATTTTGGGTTTTAAACTTTGGATACTGAGGTGGAGAATTTTTAAACTGTTCTGGGTGTGCTCCAAATTACACGAGTGTGGACCGCGGTTAGTTTCAATATAACCCGACAATAATAAAATTGCAGCCAAACAGGAAGGTCAAAAAATCAGTAGGAGAAAAGATTAATTTGGGATGATGACCTTGTAGGCTCCGATACCACTGGGTAGGTACCAATCTGGTTCAGGTGCTTTTCCCCAGCAATTGGCGTTACTTATATAAGGACAGAAAAACAGAGTAGTCATGGTGGTAAGACTTTCATAACACCCAACGCCGCGAAGACGCATATGCAAGTAAGTTAAGACACAAATGGATTGATCATTGCGTAATCTGAGCTTTAAGTTGCGAGCATACGCTCTTAGATTGTAACTGCCGATCCGAGCACGATATAATTCGATGCAACGCATTATGTAATCTGTGGATGGTGATATAGACTTAGTGCTTGGATGTAAGAAACAATCATGGTTGCATGTGAGAACCCAATTATGTATTGGGAGGAGATTCTGTTCAGGCTGGCTTTAGAAAAGAAAAAAAGGTTTTCCATGAGGAGTGGATAACTAGGCATGAACACAAAAAGTAAATATGACATGATGAAAAACTGAAAGGTAACAGTATGTACATGATGCACGTGTAGCATCTGTGTATAAGTATCAGGTGGAATCTGACGTGACGAGGTCAGGAGTTTCCTGGACGAGTATATATGCCTCAATATAATAGACAAGTAAATAGCAAGACTACATGGTTTCAATAGCGACATACACGCGGATCAAAATGTCTGACCGCAGGGTATAGTGAACGGACGATAGAGATAAGATATGGTTTGTATTTAAATGTAACAAGTTGTGCAGTTGTTGGCATTCCTATGAATCTTTCGTCCACGTGAAGCATGCTACCCACGAATATCACAAAAACACTATCATCCACATGCCATATCTGGGTATAAAACAAGACAATTTATCTCTTCTTTTATCATTAAATGTTGACATGGCAAGGAGGAGACTGCGAGAGGCACTAAGATGGCAAATCGTTGTCATGCATGCAACAGGCATGTCATTCAAAGCTATTGGAAGGCAACTTGGCTATAGTCATTCTGTCATCAGCAGACTTGTCCAAAAACTTCAATTTACCAACGATGTTAAGGACCGACCAAGGCCTGGACAACCCCAAAAGACCTTTCCTCGGAATGATCGGAGTCTGGCACGCCTCGTTAGGCATGAACCCTTTGCTCCAAGTGGGTTTTGAAGCGCCTTTGGCTTCCCAACAGGCGTTTGTGCAACAACAGATCTGTCCGAAACTGTCTCAAAGCACTGGGTATGAGGTCCAGAAGGGTCATCAATCGTCTAGCTCTGTCCAATCAGCACCAAAGACGACGTTTGGAGTGGTGTATGGCACGACAACACTGGAATCTCAGGACATGGAGGAGAGTCCATTGGTCAGACGAGAGTAGATTCCTGCTGACCTGCTTCACGTCCCAGATGGTCGCATAATAGTGTGGAGGCATAGAAATACTGCTTACGTGCCTAGGAACATCACACCTACTTTTCCTTATGGTGGAGGATCAGTAATGATCTGAGGATGCCTCTTTCATGATTGTAAACTTGATATGGTGACTGTTCGCGGGAATCTCAATCGTCATCAGTACATCTAGGACATTCTCAATCCGGTTGTCTTGTCTCAATTTGGCTATCCGGCCTGTATTCATGGACCACAATGCAAGGCCACATCGTTCCCATGCTGTGAGAGCATTCCTTCAGAACAACGCTATTACAACGCTTGGCCTGCAATGAGACTCGATTTGAATCCCTTAGAACACATCTGGGACTTTTTTGGCCGTCGTGTGCAAGCAAGGGATCCGCATGTACAGAATTTGTCCGATTTGGAAGCCGCATTGCATGAGGAGTGGCAGCAGTTGCCTCTCACCGTAACAGAAGGTTCACTGGTAGCATTAGGAAGAGGGTTCAGGCTGTCATCCGGGCACGTGGTGGATACACTCTCTACTGACGTCAGACACTGCTATTGTGCTTAGGAGATCACAAGTTACATTTTTTGTCAGTAATTACCCGCATTGATTCATCATGCATATTTTCATCATTGTGTTGTCTTTCATTTGTCAATAGACCATTCTTTCTACAAACAATCACTTTTGGCCATCTTAAAGATTAACACCACTGCGAAAAAAACAGGGGTGCTCAATTAAGTTCCAAGTGTATATGTACACCAGTGGCATGTCCTGTTCTACAAGCGACATGGTCCGGACAGATATTTACCTGTGCCTCATAGGAGGCGTGACAACCGTTACTTATTCCCAGTTCCTTATTCCACATTCGTTATCAACCGATAAAATTGGTGATAACGAATGTTGAATAAGGAACTGGGATTAAGTAACAGTTGACTCGTCCGCTACCGCATGCCCAGTTAACCCTGCAAAGTGCCCTTTCAATTGTTGAGCCCCCACCTCGCCCTGCCCTACCAGCGGAATCCCCGTACTTTGAACACAATTAACAGCTGTGTTATCCCTTTATCTTATGTAACAGAAAATCAGAAATCCCTATCCACAAAAATCGTTATTTAAATTTTACTTTTTGAAATTTTGGCTTGGTTGAACTTGGTCCATCGAGAGGTAATAAGCTATGTATATCAGGTTATTCCATATTTTTGTTCCTGGCAAGTGTCGTGTGATATACATTTTAGGCAATAGGTTAACCCTTCCCCTAATGAATCGGCCGCATCCGTCAGCGTAATATACAAAACCATATTATGTGACCCATCATTGGGGTGAGGGGTAATATGATATGGTTTTGTTGAATTGTTTGAAAAAAAGTTTGAATAAAGAATAATTAAATTAATGAATTTTGATATCGTCTGCATTGGGCGAAGGGTTAACTTCCTTTTGTTTTCCTAATATGGTTTTTGGTTAATTGTTTTTTGGTTAACCATCGATGACAATATTAACCCTTTACCCAACGTAACGGCAAAGACCGACCAGCGCTATTCACAAAAAAAATTATCATTCAATTTCCATTATTTGTTCATTTTTTGTCGCAAAACATAGCTTATGACCCCTCATTGGAACGAGCACGTTGAGTTCATTCCAATGAGGAGTCACATGCTATGTTTCTAACGCAAAAAATGAAAAAGAAATTAGTTATTCAATAATTTTGTTTGCAAGTGTCGTCTGCCTTTCGTGCTTGGTAAAGGGTTAAGACAATGCTGACAAAGGTGAAAATCACAATAGAATGATAACTGACAATTTGTTTTAGCAATATATGTTAAAAAATCTGTCAACCTTCTGTTTTCGGAGATCTTAAATTTTCTCTTCTTATTTTTGTAAATTATTGTATCTTGTGGACGGGGGGGGGGGGGGGGGGAGGGGGCGGTGGCTCAGTAGGTAGAGGTGCAGGCTGCAAGCCGCGAGGTCCTCGGTTCGAATCCCACCTGCGGCAACCGCGTTGTGTCCTTGGGCAAGACACTTCACCTCCATTGCCCATGTTGGGGCACGGTGACGCTGTGCACTAAGGCGTACTACACGTCAATGGTGTACCTGTCTTCAACCAATGCTAACCCTGCTTGTTTGGAGGAGCTGACAGTTGCTCGCCGTTGCTCGGTGGTTCTCTCCGGGTACTCCGACCTCCTCCACCCGTAAAACTGTCGTGGTCATGATTAGCCATTGTGCAGAAATATGTGACCTTAAACACCAATAAATAATAAATAAGTAAATATCTTGTGGCCGCAGAAAGGAAGTGTCTATCCGCCATCTTGACGCAGAATATTATATTCGCTATTTGGCATCATGATCGCAAATTGTGAAGAATTATTGAGAATCTTCATAAATATAGGACCACTGTTACCAGTAGTCATCTGACATGTTATGTATATTGCTGACAAAATAACTATCAAGAAATATAGACCTCCTAAGATCACCCTTAGGGGGTGGGGATGACTCATTAAATCTAGTCCATTGTCAGTCATGAAAAGATGTGGCGTGATATATGTAAGGGCGTCGGAAGCATCCGAGGGCAAGGGGGGCAGGGATGTCAAAAAGGTACTCGATTCTACAACGTATCATCAATTGTAAAGTGATACTCGATAATATTGGCATTCATTATATGTACCACTCAAAGTTTGCTTAGCACCAAGTATATCCAACTACCTGCTTTACGTTTTAGTTGAAATATTGTTATGAAAAGTGTATATATTTTTCATTTAATTATATCTTTAATGATTTTAGTACAGAAATTAAGATTTTGTTTGTGTTTGACATTATTTTTTAGCTTTTGAATACGATAACCATGGAAAAAGGATATTATTGGTAAAAGAGGAAGTTTTTCAAATTTGCCAAAAAGTTGACGGAGCGAACTGGTATGGGTTCAATATCGAGTATGAGGCCCATTACAGTTAATTACAGCTTGACAACGAATTCTCATGCCCCCAATCAGGTTCTTGGTGGTCCATTCTTGGACCAGCATGGCACCAAGCTCCTGGACACTTCTTGGCTTGAGTGGACGGGCTGAAATTGCAAGCTGCAACTCATTCCAGACATGTTCGATTGGATTGAGGTCAGGGGATCTTGCTGGCCAGTCCTTACGCTCAATCCCCTCCCCCTGTTGGTACTCCCGGACAGCATAGGCAACATGAGGACCAGAGGACGGGCATTATGGTCCATCAGAATGAATCTATCACCCACTGCACCTGCATACAATATGACGAGGACATCCAGGATCTCGCCAATATACCGCTGTGCAGTCAATGTACCACGCTCAAGGACGCAGAGCTCTGTACGTCCATCCCAGCTGATGCCGCCCCAGACCATTATTGATACTCCGCCATAGCGGTCATGTCCAGCAATGTTGGCTGCATGGAATCGCTTTCCTGGTCTTCTCCATACCCTAGAACGCCTATCTGTATAGTCTAGGCAGTACTTTGACTCTTCTGTAAAATGGGGACAGATCGCCAATCTTCTCTGGTACATCCAACATGGTCCATGGCCCATTTAGATCGTGTCTGGCGGTGGTTCTGGGACAGCTGAATGCGAATACATGGTCTTCTCGATCGGCGACCACCTTCGTGCTACCTTTCCCGGATAGTCTGCGTCGAAACATTTACCCCGGATGCATTCTGAAGGTCACTGTGAAGCTGGGTTGCTGTGCCAAAGCGGTTCCTACGGGCCTGAATGATCAAAAACCGGTCTTCAGCTGCAGATGTTGCCCTGTCTTTGCCACCACCATGATGTCTTACTGGTGTGCCATACTGCTGAAATCTTGTCCAGGCTCTGGTGATCATCGTATGGTGTACACCAAGGTCTTCCCTAACCTGACGATGGGTAGCCCCTTGCTCCACCATCCCTACAGCCCGCCACATGTCTGCTTCAGACGATGTCTTCTTACATTTGCATTTGCCATATTCAATCATTAAATCACAAGGGTATGTGTTGATATGAAGACTGAATACCCTACACATTTCATGTACATGTGGACAGTACACGAAAACATCATGAAAATCAAGGGGTACATGCTTTCCATGACCGTCACGAAAAGTTTGCCTGTCAAGAGAGCTAATGAAAACACCGGGGACCATCTCAATACATTCCTCAATCATATCTATCAAATATATGGCAAATATGTCACAAGCAAATTTCACAATGAGGTGTTAAATATTTGGTGCTTAGCAAACTTTGAGTAGTATACATATCGCCCCTTGAGAGGGAGGGGAACAAGGTGCCATCTGCAATGCTAAAAAACTGCACATGGCACCTTGGTCCACTCAAAGGGCCATGTAAAGTTTTAAAAATAACTCCACTGATTGCAGAGCTTCTTTGTTTGGTCATTATCGACCAAACTCCGCCATTATATACCACCATTGGCATTGGGCATTGTGTATTGGTGCATGTAAAATACTTTATTAGACACAAAACTCGAAAGATTCTAACGGTTACAGTTCTCGGAAATTAAAGTATTTTCTAAAGTGCACTTCTGGAGAAAATGGGCACCCGCTGCCCCCTAGCCTCGGGTCCGGAGGGGCAGATTCCCCACCCCACTTCCGGCGTCTTTTATATGTTTACAAGCAAATACTCCAGTGGATGTGTATTTTTTAATGGGGTTTAACGACAATTTTAACAGCCAGGCTCACCTCTTGTCAGACAGTTTTACGGGTGAGGGAAGACGGAGTACCTGGAGAGAACCCCGAGCAGAGATGAACAACTGGTCAGACTCCCCAACGTATTAACTCCGCATCAGAGTTAGCATTGGTTGAAGACAAGTGCACCACCAACATGCAGTACGCCTTAGTACACAGTGCCACCGTGCCCCCCACGTAGGCAATTGGATTTAAGTGCCTTGTCCAAGGACACAACGCAGTTCACCATGGCGGGGATCGAACCGTGGACCTTTCCATTCAAGTCCAATGTGTAACCAATGGGCCACCGCGCTCCCTGTGCATGGTAAAAAGAAATAAAAAACCTCAAAAATGCTTCTTAGTAATAACGTGTCGTTAGACCAACAAACAAACTAAAAAATTATCATCTTAACACATGCTCGAGTGTCTGCAAATCATTTGTTTAAAACCACAACTGTCACAGAACATGTATAATTTGAATCTACAAGAAACTCTAAATTCTTTCGAATTATTTATTAAGAACGTAATCTTGAATTTCTGTGGTGACATATTGAAAATAGTTACACCAGACGTTCCCTTGACTGTACTCAGTTATCCCTGAATATATTATCTTCAATCTTAACCTCTTCAGTGCTGGGAGGAGTGAATGCCACCAACAGAGCTCGTATTCAGTCAGAAGCCATGTTTTATATTTTGTTCATGGGGAATTTTTGTCACAATCTATTAGAGCAAAACAATTCGCCCCTTGAGTGCACGAAAGTGCGATGTACAATGCACAGGAAAAAACTGAACCATTACTCCACCAGTTTCGTCCGTGCGCGATATATGTCGACAAACTGTCCAGAAGAACTCCGATAAAGCTCTGAATACTTAAATTATGTCGATTAAATATCTGTGAGTATCTGTAAGCCGGGGAATTTCAAAAGATGAAAGATTATGTACTCCAATATTGAGATCGGGTACCAGTAGAGTGACGCGTACTTAACCCTTTGAAAACGGTGTGCAAAAATCTTTTTCGTGAAGAAAACATTGGTAGTGGACGAGCAGACAATATAAAGAGCAAAACCTCTGAAGTGAGGCTCGGTTATAATTTAATCCAACAGCTTGAGAACCGATATCTTCCAGGGCGCCAGTGTTGTGCTGGGAGGAGTGAATGCCACTATTTCGTTTACAGGGAATCTTTTGTCACAATCTATTAGAGCAAAACAATAAGCAGTTGGTCCCTTGAGTACACCAAGGTGCGACCCTTGAGTACACCGAGGTGTGATGTACAATGCAAAAGCAAAAATTGATCCAACACTCTTAAAGGACTTCGGTAAAGCTCTGAATACTTACCCTTTCAACACTGAAGCCCTCAAAGGGATCATTTCGGTCAATACTGTTAATGGCGAAATGGGCGGAACCATCCTGGTTTGTTGGGAGGTTCAATAATAATTTAATCCAACAGACGAGCTGTTGGATTAAATTATATTACTCAAAGTTTACTAAGCACCACATATTTGACACATCATTGTGAAATTTTCTTTTGACGCATTTCCGATATTTTTGGTGGATATGATTGAGGAATGAATTGAGATGGTCCCCAATGTTTACATTAGCTCTCTTGACAGGCAGACTTTTCATGACAGTCACGGAAAGCATGTACCCCTTGATTTTCATGATGTTTTCGTGTACTGTTTACATGTACATGAGATGTGTAGGGTATTCAGTCTTCATTTCAACACAAACCCTTGTGATTTAATGATTGAATATGACGAATGCAAACGTAAGAAGACATTTGTCTGAAACAGAAATGCGGCGGGCTGTAGGGATGGTGGAACAAGGGGCAACCCATCGCCAGGTTGGTGAAGCCCTTGGTGTACACTATATGGTGATCACCAGAGCCTGGGCAAGATTTCAGCAGTATGGCACACCAGTCAGACGACATGGTGGTGGCAGAGACAGGGCAACATCTACATTTGAAAACCGGTTTTTGATCATTCAGGCCCATAGGAACGGCTTTGCCACAGCAACCCAGTTTCGCAGTGACCTTCAGATTGTATGTTGGATGCAGGTGCAGTGGGTGATAGATTCATTCTGATTGACGATAATGCCCGTCCTCATGTTGCCTATGCTGTCCGGGAGTACCAACAGGGGGAGGGGATTGAGAGTATGGACTGGCCAGCAAGATCCCCTGACCTCAGTCCAATCGAACATGTCTGGAAAGAGTTGCAGCTTGCAATTTCAGCCTGTCCAGTCAAGCCAAGAAGTGTCCAGGAGCTTAAAACGTAAAACAGGTTGTTGGATATACTTGGTGCTTAGTAAACTTTGAGTAGTATATATTACCGAGCCTCGCTTTAGATTTTTTCTCTCTTTGTTTCGTCTGCTCGTCCACTGTCAATTTTTTTTCATGCCAAAATTTATGCATATCGGGTTGAAAGGGTTAAATTATGTCGAAGAAATATCTGTAATTATTTGTAAGTGATGAAAGACCATGTAGTCCAATATTGAGATCGGGTGCCAGTAACGTGACGCGCACTTAACTCTTTACCTAACACCTAGTGGTAGACCACACTTGAAATTGTTCTCTTGAAACCAAAAAAATCATTGTTGCACAGCTCATGGTTACTTCACTGCAACGAGCTTGACGAGATCGTTCCAGTGATGAATCCTTAACTTTGTTTTTGGCAAAAAATGAAAAATACTAAAATTCGAATGACGATTTTTGTGAATAGCGCTGGTCGGATATTACCGCTATGTTGGCAATGGCACAGTGGAGGGGGGGGGGGGGGGCGGCGCTAGACGCAAGGGGCAGCTCGTGCCCTTTTCGCCAAAAGAGCACTCATAAGAAAGACTTTACTTTCCGAGAACTGTAACTGAGAAATTCTCGAGTATTCGTTTCTAACGTACTTTACGTGTGCCAATGCCAATAAGGGAGAACGTGTATCGGGTATAATTACGGAGCTTGGTCGTTAATCACCAAAGAATTCTAAGCTTTATATCGTCCCTCGTTATTGTAGTATTGTTGGTGGCATCTTATTGTAACCAAGGGACGATAAAAATATAATGTCAGTACTATTTACAATTTATGACACATTTTAAACCCCCCGTCTTACTCATACTGAGAGCAGAGTGCCCTTTTTAATACCCCTGCCTCCTCACCCCCCAGATGCTTCCAGCGTTCTTGTACGTAAGTAAAAGAGTTAAACACTTGACTGTGTTACTAGGATAGGTTAGAACTTAGAAGACGATCAAAATGATAAATGTTTAATCTGGTTTATAAAAAGAACCCTCTAGTTTGCATCGTCAAAACACTCGCACAAAATACGAAATTTGAAATGAAAGGTCATTCAGGGCCGCACGCGTGCATGCCTAGTGAATATTGTTTGGAAGTGGTAAATACGTGACGGTAATCATTCTAAAAAACTACTTTAACCCTTTACCCAACGTAACGGCCAAAACCGGTCAGCGCTATTCACAAAAATCGCAAATTAATTCTCATTATTTTTAAAACATTTTGTCTCAAAAACATTGGTTATGCCCCCTCTTTGGAACGAGCTCGACGAGCTCGTTCCAAAGAGGGGTTATAACCTGTGTTTTGAGACAAAAAAGGAAAAAAAATTAGTTATTCAAGAAATTTGTTTGCAAGTGACGTCTGCTTTTCGTGTTAGGTAAAGGGTTAAAAGCATTGCTGAGAAGATGGACCAGTCACCCATGTTCAACACATGATAAGCAATGAATAAAACACGAAACAAGCCAACTATACTGTGGGAAAGTAAAATATAGTTGCTTTATCGATGGCAGTAGGTAAGAAACCCTTACATTTGATTAACATTTCTAATTTCGCGTTTGGACAGTGGTCAAATTCCCTTGTCAATTTACCAGGGAAAATTTCCATTGATTTGAATGTAATGAATGAGAACGCAGATGGGCAGCCATGAGGTTCGGATTTGATCTAAGTTAGATGGTTCTAAAACACTTTCTATGGGAGAACGGTGACCCAGTGCTTATGGCATTGGACTTCAAACCGAATGGTCCACGGTTCGATCCCCACCAGCGGTAACTGCGTTGTGTCCTTGGCAAGACACTTAATCCCAACTGCTAATGTGGGGGCACGGTGGTACTGTGTACTAAGATGCACCGTACGTCGATGGTGCAAAATTTTGTTTTCAACCAATGCTTAGCCTGTTTGCGCGGAATTAGTACGTTAATTGGAGAGCCAGACAGTTGCTCGCCGTTGTTAGGTGGTTCTCTCCGAGTACCCCGGCCTCTTCTAGATCTTGATTTGCTGCTTAATATTATTGATATCCCGGAAGAGTTCTGAACCACTAAGATCAGTGCAAAATTGAAAGGACATGGCCCTCCATTTAAACCGTTTAACTTGAAATCACATGGTTATGCGATGATTTTAACATAATTCCATTCAATATCAATGTGTTGCTCTGAATTAACATTATGAAGACCACTGCACTTCTTTGAAAAGCGAGACCTATCTTTGTATACACCGTGCTTCTATGGATCGCGGTGGATCAGTGGTCAGAGCATTGAATTTTAAACCGAAAGGTCGACAGTTCGATTCTGACTAGCGGTAACTGTTTCATGTCCTTGAACAAGACACGTAATCCCAAATTGCCCATGTGGAGGCACGGTGGGGGGGGGGGGGGGAGCTTTCGACCCAATGTGAGAAAGGTTACAATCGTATATCGGTAAATGTACCATGACTCGCTATAGTCTCTCGTTTAGATGAATAGGCCGCTGTGTGGTCACTGTCTTGTCCGTTTCTTCTACTTCAACCATCTTCCAACCCGAAGGCAAGCCTTCAGGTTGGAAGATAGTCGAAGTAGAAGAAACGGACCGAAACGACCGAAAGTGGGATTCTTTGGCTAAATATTGTTTGGATTTGCAAATGATGTTACAGGAATGCCTGTATATTGACACGTTTGCATGCGCCCATTTTAACTCATTGTGTAACTACGAAACATATCTGTGGAAAAACGTGGAGGGGCACGTGCCCCCTGTGCCTAACCCCCTCCCCGGGCCCGCCGCATCTGGGCATGGTAGCGCTGTGTAATAAGGTGTATTGCTCGTCTATAGCGCGCTTGCCTTCAACCGCTTCAAACTCTGCTTCTGCAGAGTTAGCAAGTTGGGGTCAGATAAATGCTTGCGGCTGCTCGGTCGTTCTCTCCTGGTACTCCGGCTTCCTTCACCCGAAAATCTGCCTGACACGATGTGACTGAGCTGTTAGAAGTGTCGTTAACGCCCAATAAATAAACAAACAAACAAACAGCAATGTGCTTATGTTGCAAGATTAGTGATGAATGTCAGTATATTGTCTCACATTAACAATATCTTCAGCCTGCTGCAAAAGTAAATCACACAGGCTATAGCTCATTTCTCTGCGTTTGTACATTAGTTTAGCCCTTTACCCAATGTGACGGCCAAAACCGGCCAGCGCTATTCTCAAAAATCGCCAGTTAATTTTTATTATTTTTTTTCATTTTTTTGTCTCAAAAACATAGGTTATGGCCCTCTCATTGGAACGAGCTCATCGAGCACGTTCCAATGAGGGTTCATAACCTATGTTTTGAGACAAAAAATTGGTTATCAAGAATTGTGGCAAGTGTCGTATGCTTTTCATGTTAGGTAAGGGTTATACATATATTATTATCTATAAATAAAGCAGAAGTGGATTGGAGTGCAAGTTCAGCTTATTAACAACTCCTCTCCGAACATAATTATAAAACAACGTTGGCAACAAGCTAGTTGTGTGAAAGGAAAACAAAAACAAACAAAAAAAACCAATTACAAAATAAGAAATAGAGAAAACAAGGATTACAATTCGCCGAGGTTGCCTTCATCAAATTTCCTTACTAAAAGGAGACCGACAACGAGAAACATTAGACAGAATGCTTATGAAAACATTGGTCAGAATTTTATGCAAACCTCCCACTGGATGTAATAAATAACTGAGTTTTCTTGTAAATTAGTTCGTTTTATTGCTCAGTGAGCTCTGGTTTTCCATACAGGAGATCTTCTATAGGACCAATCTCCAGCGTGTGCAGACTGTTTAGAAACGATAGTCTCAAACCGGTATAATGGGTGCAGGCAAAGAAAATGTGGAGTGCATCCTCACATGGATGTCCGCTTGAACACAGGTGATTGGGATATATGGTTTCGAAATTTGTCACCGTTCAAATCACTGCAGTTATTTCGAAGTTTACAATGGATAATGTTAACTGTTCTCTTCCCCATTAGATAGTATGATGGAGGCCATGGGTTGGGATTTAACAATGAATAATCATATTTGAATTCGGAAAAAACTTTGAGCGTTGCTCAGCTGGGAGGGGAAACCATTGCACAGTCGTGTTGTGGATGGAAAAAAGATCGTCTAAACCGCTCAGTTCTTGTCCCATAGAGAGTGAAGTAGGAACGATCATGCAGGTTATAAGTGGAAACATCAGCAGTGCGAGTGGGAAGCAGGTTGCTAAGGAACGAGGGTGTTTCATTATGAATGATTTTGAAAAGCGTACATAGTCTATGGTTTTCTCGCTGCTTTGAGAGCGATACCCACCCGAGTTCTAATAGAAGTCGTTCATTTGAGGTAGAGCGCGTAATTGCAGTTATTGTACGAGCTGCCGCACATTGCAGATTATCAAGGTCGTGGAGTAGGTAACAGGGGGCATAATCCCAAATAATATCTCCGTAGTCCACGAGCGGCAAAATATATGCTGAGTATATCTGTTCAAAGGGTTTTCCTGTTGAGTTTAAATTTAAGTTTTCGCATTTGTGCTAGCTGGACGTTCACTTTCATACATATTTCGTTAATTTGAAAGTTCCAGTTTAGATTCGATTGTAATACTATACCAAGGTGTTTGTGTGTGTCAACTACGCTAAATGGGTTGTTATCGAATTTTAAATTATGTCTGTAGTCATCTGTGGTACTGAATGGAAATCTGATAGCTTTAGTTTTGTTCGGGTTAAAGGTTACTAACCATTGACACGGCCCTTTGTTTATGTTTTCAAGGTCTCTATTTAGTTGAGATACAAGATATGTGAACATGGGTTCTGATTTTGTAAGGCATGTATCGTCAGCGTACATTCTTGTCACAGCTTCATTAATCTCCGATATGTCATTTATATATACCAGGAAAAGAAAGGGTCCCAAGACGGATCCTTGAGGAACACCTGCTTCTAGTTTCTGATAATTAGAGTAAGTTTTATTTACAAGTACCCGTTGTTGTCGATTGGACAGATAATCTGATAAGCACCCAGGGAGTGATGCCAGATATTCCGTATTGCTGGAGTTTAAAGAGGAGTCATTTATACCACACTCGTTCAAAAGCTTTGGATATGTCACAAAAAAGCATTCAATTGCTTGTCAAGAGAGAGACAGAGAGAGTGTTAGAGGTCGAGTAACTGAAAAGTGGTACTATGTCCGGTTAGGAAGCCAGACTGAAGCTGGTAAAGAAGTTCGTGTCCGTGAAAGTGATGAAAGGGGAATTTCAATGCCACCTTTTCGAAGAGTTTCCTAAACAGGGGAGCAGGGAAATAGGTCTATAGTTCATTCTGTTGGACGCGTCACCATTTTTGTAGATCGGGATGACATCCGCTTTCTTCCATATATCTGGAAATATGTGTGCATCGATTGACTTTCGGAAAAGTGTACTGAGGGGTAGGGCTACAGAATGTGCTGTTCCCTTGTGCATCCTTACACTGATCCGTCGTGACAGTAAGCTTTATCGGTTGTTAATGAGTTAATTGTATCTATAAAATCTTGTTCACAAAACTCAATATTGCTCAGAAGGTCTTCACATTTTAAAGTGAAGTTGGGTAGACTGTGATCATCTTCATTAATGCTGCCGTTTTCTATAAATGTTGCGTCTAGCAATTTCGCTTTTTCAAAGTCGGTGAAACACAGTCTGGGAATCGTCCTGGTAATTTTGGGAGAGGGGTGGGATGGTGGATGCTTTTGGTGAAGAGATAGCATCCCTGATAAGTTGCCAAAATGTTTAGGGCGGGGGCGGATGTTATTTGTTCCTGTATATGGAGTTCAAACTGGGCCTTAGCATATTTCTTCATGTTGATGACAGTGTTTCGGGAACGTCGATAATTATTCCAGTCGTTTTCTGTTCCAGAATTGAAAGCCTTTTTCCTAAACCTATTTCTACAACGAATTTCAGTACGAAGTTCGGGAGTAAACCAACGTTTGTCTTTAGGGCGTATCATAACATTGTAATTTGGAATGCATTGATCCATTATACCAGGTATATTTCTGTGAATTTTTCAGTAACAGTGTTAATATTGCTACATGAGTTGAACAATGAATCTCAATCCACGGCACTTTTTAGTTTATTCGCTTGGATAATGTCTGTTCTATTATAGTTCCGCACATTACAAAGGAAAGGTTTCTGTGCTCATTATCAAATATTATACATGTATAGACGGCCATGTTTGTACATTCGTCCACTCGTTAATTTCTCTGCCTGCCACAGACTTATTTACATTCGATAACTTGAACAGTAATTATCGTGTTCCAATAAATTTAGTTTTGTTAGGCCACCAGGCATGGAAATAACACGCGAACGACCGTTTAGGTTACGTGTGGGTTACATCAATTGTAAAATACGCGAACGAACTACACGTTACGACAAAGTAATACAACATAACTTTGTTAAATTACTATTAGTATCAATTTTTTATGCACTACCTGCATGTTAGTCCTAATGATTAACACTTTGACGGGCGTTCCTTGGGCCATTATCGATAATTTTCTTGGGCATTAGTCATCATGTGAGGTGCTGGGCCGCTAATGATATCTCCTTCCCATTAGCGCCCGGCGGCACGACACGTCACGTGACCGAGTTATGTACCGCTCCGCATCTTCTGTTTCCCTTTTATATAATAATAATAAGAGCGGATGCGGCGCGAGAAAAATAAATCTTACAGCAGTTATCTTGATTACGCCAATTAAAACGATTTAAACCTCTCTACTGTAACACAAGGAGCCAAATAAGATATAAGGTTAGTTTAGATATATATATCATTCTGTTTTTTTGTAGCTGCCAAACTCCGATGCTGGTGTTTTTTGCTTTAGCTATTTTGTACTTGGCTTTTTAAAAACTTTAAAAATTAAATGCGACATCTCATGAATATTCAAAGTTCAAACACTTAGCTTAATTGTTCATTTTCTATTCCCATTAAAATGTCAGTATATTTCTTGATTAAAGGACAAGTATGTTGAGTAATTCTCGGGTTTGATTAAACTCTTAACTTGCAGTAATTTCGAGTTTACTTGAATGTTCTTCCCTGTTATTGGTAATAATAGTAATAATATGACTTTTCGGGCTTTGCGGTTCTATTAGCGGCCGGACAGAAATGATAAACTGTCCTTTGTCTTATTAGCGGCTCTCGATTTCGTCTCTGACCGCTTATAAAGCCTCGGGCTGTTAATCATTACCGTTGGGCCGCTAATGAGCCGTATTGTCCTTGGAAAATCATGTTATTGTTATATTTACACAGCATGTAAGGGAGCATAATAAACTTGAAACAAAGATTGAAAAGCGTAGCCGGTCGTTAATGGCTGTTTGTAGTCATTAGCGTCCGTGGACTGGCTAGCACGCGCTGACGTTTTGCGCATGACGTCATTTCGTCTTCCTGGAAATCTGTTTAGGTTCCGCTCCACAGTTTCGCACTATTGCACAGGGGTGAAATTCTAAACAAAGGGCGTATGTTGAAACTAAGGCCATGTAAAATAGAGATATATTTTTAGTATCAGATATATGATAACATTAGGCTTTTTGTTGGACAAGAGAATTTGAAGTTTGGGTCCCAAAGTTGGAGTCTGATACATAGGGGTAAATTACCAGATGAATTATGGGAAACAGTGGCTTCGAAAAATTGGCTATTTTTTTAAATGTAATTTTTACACGGGTTTGTTACCAGACAGGTAACTAAAAAATGAGACGGAAACATATAATTTTTTTTTTGCATTTTAGAAACAACTGATGCTCTGCTCCAGGGGTGGGTAGGTGGGGTTGGTGGGAAAATTCTGCTTTTGAGGCTGCTAGGTGGCTGAAAATGACTGGTTTCGGTATTTTTTCGGGCAATTTTTCAGGTTGAAGTCTTGCCTTTGACAATAAATAATTCCACCCACATTCAGATTGTTTATTTCTACTTAGTCAGATAGTGTTATATGTTTTTTGCGGATTTGGGAAATGTAATACATGTAATGGGTTAGATAACTAAGTTACAGGATATTTGCATTTGAAGAGAGTGTATGGCATGTCACATTTGGAAATGCCTGGAAAACTGTGGAGCGGAACCTTAAATCGTCGGCTCCAACAACGGGGAACAACGTGGAAAAACCGAGAATATGCGAGATTTCGTCCAGCATGATTCTTCTTTTTGCGTTTACATTTCCCTGTTTACATTTCATTGATGGAGATAAATTAAAAGTGTTCTGCCTTAAATCGCTTAATAAATGGTGTTTCACATTGATTCTTTTCACGAAATAATATAAATATGAAAGGCTCGAATCGTTCTTATAATGTTCAAGTATTGCTAATATTAATAATAATAACATGGTTTTCTCAGGTGTCGTTTGGCTCCATTACTGGACCTCCAAAAAAGTCTCCATCTATTGATAAGCAGCCCCACACCCACTAGTGGCACTCGGCTGTCACCTCTGGCTCTGGCCGCTAATGACTGCTGGGCTGCAAATCACAGATGGCGGTCCAGTAATGGAGCCCAACGCCCCTAAAAATAAGGTTATTGTATAAATGTATGTTTTACCAGAAAGACTTGACAGTCAATGGGAACTATCTCGACTCAAAGGTTGAGTATTGCCTTCACATATGAATAGAATGGCATGCTGTTTCTATCTTAAAAGAATTTCCGCCAAAATAAATAGCAACAAGGGAAACCTGGCGTATCAGATCTGAAAATTTTGCAAACACATTTAAGACATCTGGTTGGGTTATCTTATAATAGAAATAAAATTAACTTCTTTTAAAATAAACTATAGCAATCTGCTATAACAAAGAATAAAATTAAATCATAGAACTAGAGAAACAGAATTCACTGCCACCAGTAAATTCAAGCCTGTGTGAAAAGGGTTAAAGTATCAGGAAAACACTATATAGAAGAGAATTTATGGAGCCTTATTTTCAGGAGCAAAATATTTTTTAAACAAATTAGAAATGGATTTTTGTTAACAATATTTACAGGTATTCATAAAGGAATCAGGACAATTTTTCTAAGAAATCAGAAAAGGCATACATGTGCACATCATTTAAAGGGTTCGATCAAGGAATCAGAAATTGACATCACTGGCTCTGGCATTTATTTGAATGATGAGGTGCATGCATAATCTTCAGAATTGCATTAGTTGTTATAAAATACAGTTCCCAAAGGTTCTGAAAAATATGCACTTAATCACCTGCGTTGACCACATTGAGGTGGACCACATTTTGAACCTCCAGCAAGTTTCAACTCATTCAGTGTAGGTTCCATGTCTATAGGCCATACCAAACCAGGCCTGAAGCGTGGGCGTAAAACACTTAAAAAAACCGGCTCCAACAACTCCGGATATGCCATATTTGTAGATGATAGCAAATATTTGTATTGTTAAGCCATACCCATTTTTTCACGTAAAATGCATGTATAGACTTCGGGAATGCATTAAGGGGGTTCAAAAATGTGATTCCCATCAATTTTGAAAAATGCAGTCAATGACCCCTAGATGACCCCCGTGACCTTGACCCATATTTTAACCTCTATCAAGTGTCGACTCATTTGGCGTTGGCTCCAGGTCTATGCATCATACCATGCTTGAGATATGAGCGTGGCCCACTTTCAAAAATTTTGACAACGCCTACTTTTTTTCGTGTAAAAAATGCATGTATGAACTTTGGGAATGCATTAGGAGTAAAAAATTTGATTTCCTGCAATTCTGAAAAAATGCACTCAATGACCCCTAGATGACCTATGTGACCTTGACCCATATTTTAACCTCTATCGAGTGTCGACTCATTTGGTGTTGGCCCCAGGTCTATGCATCATACCATGCTTGAGATATGAGCGTGACCCACTTTCAAAAACTTTGACCACGCCCACTTTTTTTCGTGTAAAAAATGCATGTATGAAATTTGGGAATGCATTAGGGGTAAAAAAAAATTTGATTTACTGCAATTCTGAAAAATGCACTCAATGACCCCTAGGTGACCCCCGTGACAGTGACCCATATTTTGAACCTACTTCGAGTGTCGAGTCATTTGGTGTTAGTCCCAGGTCGATTCGCCATACCATGCTTGAGATATGAGCATGACCCACTTTCAAAAAGTTTGGCCACGCCCACTTTTTTATGTAAAAATGCATGTATGGACTTCAGGAATGCTTTAGGGGGTCAAAAAATGTGATTATCAGCAATTCTGAAAAATGCACTCAATGACCCCTAGGTGACCTCCGCGACCTTGACCCATAATTTGAACCTCCATCGAGTGTCGACTCATTTGGTGATTGTCCCAGGTTCATAGGTCATACCACGCCTGAGATATGGGCGTGACCCACTTTCAAAACACTCCCACGGAGACCCCCCAATGCCCCAGGAATCTGAAAAACATTAGGTGCCGAGAACGTTGTGACTCTCTGTCAGTATGCCAAAAATCAACGAGATAGGGCAATTTGTTTTCGAGTTATCTTGCGGACAAAAAAGTGATGAGAAGACAGAAGACAGGAGAATAATAAGAAGAAGAAGAAGCAGAAGAAGAAGAAGAAGAAGAAGAAGAAGAAGAAGAAGAAGAAGAAGAAGAAGAAAAATAAAAAAAAACAAAAAGAAACCGTACAAAAACATTAGTCTGTGTGTTTCACACAGACTAATAAAGTGTGTTGGGATCTTCTGAGTCAGAAAGGATACGCTTGTGTATTATGTTTCAGTGAGATCAAGCTGAATATTGTAACAACCACTTGGAAAGCTACTGCCCTGTCACTGGTCCTGTACCATATTTTGAGCAAATAGGTTTCAAGCCTCAGCTGAATGAACAGCCTCCAATATATTGTAGGATAATTCTGACATTCCTTGCGTAAAAGATAATATATAAATCACAGGGGCGTCACTCGACACATCAGAGCCCCAAAATTTCCATAATGTATCCTGACCAAATTTGGAGACATATGGCAGACCTTTTCAACTCAACTTGGTCACCATTTCTTTCGCACTTTATCATCTGACTTGCTAAGATGAATCAACCAAAAGCTTACTAACCACCCCATCAAATGATGCACTACTCAATTCGTCCAAGGTGCAACAGTGTAGTTTATGAGGGGTGGATTTCCGATACCAAAGAATCACCCCTCATCATATTGACTATTGACATGTCCAATACAACATTGAGCTAACTGCATCTACGAATTGTGCACTTGATAAATTCATATTAGACTGATGAAACGAAAATTGAGTGTAGAAATGGGTAGAAACAGAAAGAAGTAGTAGAAATAGCAGCAAATGCAGTGGTGAGAGCAGGTAAAACATCAAAATGTTCAACATATTTCACACCTGTTCCTGCTGCACCTGTCTTAATACTGTTCAGGTAGAGTGTCAGTAAATGCCATATACTCTCCTGATTACCCGTGTAAACACTGACTGTCAGTGTCTGTGAGAAGGTTGGAATAAATTCATAAACTTGCCAAGAAATGGGACCAAATTCCGACCAATCTTCATTAGCTGGTTGTGGGTAGATTAAATGCCGGGAATGGTTACTGGAACAATACAAACCATGTTCCAGGAAAAATACCCGTTGAAACTGCCAATCAAAGCAATTTATGTGCGATTTACTCTAATTTTGGGGGATGGGTACCAAGTTTCAAAATGGAAAAAAAAATTTCCTTCAAAAAAGGGGTGGGTGCCCAAGGGTCGGAAAAAACTTTTTGCGCCTAGTGTCCGAAAAATTTTTCCTGACACCCCCCCCCCCCCCCCCCCCCCCTCTCCACCGGGATTATTGCTATTATTATTTGGAATCGAATATTTCGTCCGTGGAAATAATTACCACCAGTGGAAAGTGACCAGTCCACGGCGGCCGTACTGAAAACATGATCCTTGATTTATTTATTGGTGTTTAAGGTCACAAACTTCTGCACAATGGCTAATCATAACCTCAACATGGAGATAAAGTCAAGGTCAGTCAATCGTTTATACCCACGTTGCCTATTTTAGAGGATTCGCACCCCAAGCATTAGTGACTGGGTCCTATTTTACCAGTGAAACAGAGTTTTTTTACTACAGTAAACAAGCACTGTTTCACTTCCCGGGATTCCCGCGGAGGTATACATGCTCAATAACTAGTGCAGATGCAAGTGCTATAAATTTGTTGCGTATCAATTCAAGCATTACAGTTATTAACCTTGAATTCTACAGTTGCAACAGTATAGTGATATTTTGTGGATCAAACTTCCTCTAGATTTTTTATGATATTGTTTTAACCTCTACACATGAGCAACAGTTAAAAATGAGTGCATGAAATGAATGTGTCGAGGAACTGTCCAATTATTACAGGGTTAATGTCCTTGAATTCAACTGTTATAATAGAATGGGGGAGGGCGTGTACTTGGGAAGTGAACTTCAGCTTTTTATAATATTCACTTCATCGAAATGGGTCGCAATCTTCAAATCGAGGCTGAATTGCGTCATTTTTTTTTTAAAACTCACATATCTCCATACTCACCAATAGTACATTTCGCTGATGCCATGAGACCAACTTTGACAAAATTTTAGTACGTTAAAGAACTAATAAATTTAGGAACTGTGTGTTTTTAGTCTTTTTTCAGTATGACGTTTTTCAACGTTGTGACGTCAAAACGAAAATCCGTCAAATTATTTCTCAATTTCAGACCACTCAATATCTGTAGCCCTTCCAATTAATGATCCCTCTTTTGGAAATTTTCAAAACGAAGATATGTGCTGTCAAATGGCCCAAGACAAGACTTTATACGCGTTGTACTGTTCGCTCCAAGTTGTCTTGAACTTCCCCGTTAACAACACGTGTCCGGAAATGAGGAAACATACTCTCACTTCTTGGCCCTTTCACTTTTGTACACCAAATTTGTTTTGATGTCACCATAATCGCAAAGTACGGTTTACATTGCACAGTGCGTGTCCCAACATAGAACGGCCGGTAATGCCGTCAACATAAAGAAGTTTTACATCAAGAACCTATCCCTAACTTTTGTGACACGTATCCCACCAAAACTATGAATGATCCAAGGCCAAAATCACACAGGCAGCTGCAGTAGTGATCATGGGGGTGGACCTCCCTTTTGGATTGAAATAGGTAACGAAATATGCATGCTATGCAGTGATAAACACGGTTCCGAAAACGTCAAAATTCAATATAATCAGCTGAAATTGGCAATTATAATAGAATTTGCGGTTTCAAATTAGGGACTGAACAAAATTTTCAAAATCCGACTACAACTTCGGAGATATGACGTCAATGCCAGCAAGGAGATACCCCACCTCTTTGTGATACTCGTTTCGAAAAAACTGTGAATGATCCTAAGACAAACCTTTCAGGTCTATCATGATTAATCGAGAAGTCGACTAATCGCCGGAAACCCCTATAATCGATTACAATTTCAATGTCGAAGATTATGGCTTTTCATCACTCCTTTATCAATAAATTATTAGTTATCTCCTTCCCATCATTCTCGGAAGAAGTGTCAGAGGCGGTATGACACCAGGTCTGTCGCTCTAGAAAGTATGGGAGTACAAATAATTGCCCTTCTTAGTTTGCCAAGGAGTGCAATTGCCTTCTTAAACGCAGCTATTATTAGGCTCTTGACCACCTCAGGTCCAAACCTTAGCTTAAGTTCAGTTTTGGGCCAGGGATGGTCAGGAGTCCCGAATTTTCCTAGGAGAGCAGTATGCGTGCAGCAGGTCTGCATGCCTAAAGAAGACTGAAGATTTTCAATAACCTGATTGGACAAAATGTTCAGTTTATAAGCATCCTATTCAAGTTACATCAGGCACTGTACGGCCGCCGTGGACCGGTCACTTTCCACGAGTGGGCAATATTTCCACGGATGCAATAATATTAGATTCTAAACACTAATTATAGGAATGATCATCAAATGAAAGTGTCAATGACACTGTAGCTCAACTTTGAATATGACAGGAATTAGTATTTGCTGTGACCAGGTCAACAATAATGAATATGACAGGAATCAGTGTTTGTTGTGACCAAGTCAACAATAAGGAATAAGAGAAAAAGGAGTTTTGTTGTGACCACGTCAACCATAGTAAATCAATTGCAATGTGACTGCAATGGTCTAAAGAATAGGACATGAGTATTATATGTGATGCATCCCATGTTAGTAAACATTCACACAAAAATTTATTCAAATCAGAGCTTTCATATAGAAGTTGTGAGCAAAAAACTGATTGCACAAAATTTTGTACAAAATGGCTGCTGATGGACATCTTTAATTTCGAACCAGACCCCCAAAGCACTCATTCTCGTCTCTGGGTGACAACAAAGGTAACTAAGAAGTTTCGTAAAGATAGGTTCATAAATACGGCCTCTAGCCCGAGTCGTGTTGACGGCGCGAGCCATATTGACATGTGCACTAATTGCATACAAGTAGCACCGAATAAATCAAAGTTTCTCTAATTCGCATAATATATGCACGAGAAACAAAAACGTAACACATGTGATGTATTCCATGTTACTAAATATTCGTACAAAAATTTATCCATATCAGATCTTTCATATAGAAGTTCTGTACAAAAAACTGATTGCACCTAATTTCGGTACAAAATGGCCGCCAGTGGCCATCTTGAATTTCGGACCGGACCCCAAAACACTCGTTTTCGTCCCATGGTGATAACAAAGATATCCAAGAAGTTTCGTAAGGATCGGTTCATAAATACGGTCTCTAGCCCGAGCCGTATTGGCATTTGCAGTTACAGTGCTGAAAGTAACACTAAATAGATCAAAGTTAGTCTAAATGGCATAACTTATGCACGAGGAAAAAAAAAACGTATTATATGTGATGTATCCCATGGTACGAAACATTCACACACCAAATTATTCAAATCAGCGCTTTCATGTGAAAGTTCTGCGCAAAAATCTGATCGCACCTAATTTTGTACAAAATGGTTGCCAGCGTCTGTTACGACCCGTAATGTAATAAAAGCCCATAATGTAATACCTACCCATAATGTAATACAAAAACGACCCATAATGTAATACGAACCCATAATGTAATAAAAAACGACCCATAATGTAATAAATGTAATAACGTGTAATAAATGTTAGGTACCCATAATGTAATAAAAATTTTAAAAAATTAGATACAAATTACACTTTTCCAGGCCCGTAATGTAATAAAATTCTAAGCTTGATTTTTGTTTTTTTCTCTTTACTCCAGCAGTGCGTTCGGCTACTTATGACACATCCTGCGCCTTCATCAATGCTGCCAATGGCCCCTTTGCCGTACACAGCCAACATGTGTGGGTGTGTTGGGATTACGATAGAGAGTATTCCGGGACCTGGGGCGGGTATACTCTGCTATGAGTGACAGGCATTATCCCTCTTCCATTTGTACCACCCACGCAAACGACTTCCTCGATAGCCTCTACTGCCCTGCCACAATCATATAGGTCTACCTTACAAGACATTCAATAATTTTGATTCCAGGATGGTCATTTATAACTGCAATCATCATATTCGACCGGCTGTTCACTTGCATAAAAGCAATGCGGGTAGCAGGTTCCTGTACTGTTAATAAGTGCAAGCAATTCTGGCCAAAGTTGCTGAGGCAGAGGGTGTAGTGGGGTGCAGTGGGGTTTGGGTGCACAATAACCGGATAGTGTGGGGGGGGGGGGGCGTATAGTGTGGGATACAAGGAAAAGATAGAACAGAAGCAAGACGTTGAGTCAACCGGCGCAGAGGAATATAGGGAGGCGATATGGTGAGTGTACTGGTATTGGAATGGGGGATATCCTATAGCTCGATGGGATTTGGATTAGGTTACTTTGCTCCAAATTAAGCGTACAATCTATCCTCTGTCTCTTCAATTTTCACTACCTAAACAAATTAGTAATTTCTCTGTACTGTACTACTATAAGTTCATGTCGCACCCTCCGCACCTTGAAACCAATGAGCCCGAGCCCAGCACCACACTTAATAACGACCACATCATATTCCCGGTCCTGTGATCACATGTGTCAAGTAATATTATCAAATGCTTCCCAGTCAAATAGTTTGCACTTCGCACATGCAAGAAAGACCTTACATTTTCAATAAAAATTGTATCAGTTTCAATAGTGACAGCCCTGAGTGAAATGGTTTCAACTCCTCTCAGTGTTATTTTTCTAAAACCTCAACACACCACAGATTGAACACCCTCAATTGATATGAACCGAAGCAAGTTAAACGCCTTGTAGACTGCTATCATCCACGCAGGCCACCTTTGCGAGAAGATTGGTTAAGAGTATGTCATGTTCACCTGTGGCTGTGACCAGCCACTGAGTCGAGTTAATGTGCACATCATTTGGTTGTACAAAGCAGCCTCTTTGTATTGAGCTCAGGGGATTGCATTCTCAAATAAATTTCACCAGTGGTGTGGCATCACTCATAGTATGCACAGGACGAATGCAGATCTATAATAGAGAGTAGTTGTGGTGGTTCTTGAGATTATGTTGATTGGAAAAGCATTCCACAGCATTTTCTGAGCTGTGGGGACTACCACTTAAACCACCTACATTTCCTGACAGTTCCTGTCGGTTGGCAGGAACTTCCTGCCAACCGCATGCTCTATCACATCGACTATTTGCGTGTTCATCCCCGCTATTGTGCCATCTTCTCCTAGGCTACACTCAAACAACATACGTAGCTAAACACCAGGTGTAACATGGGCATATCCGTTTGACCGTGAGGTGTGACCTTGACCATCAATCCGGTGACCTTGAACCTGTGTATGGACCGATTTTTATGAAACTAGGTGTGTGGTTCGGGCGCCCAACAATTTTGCCACACCCGCTGCCCGTCATGTGTGACCTTGATTGATAATCACACCGTTGCCCTTGAACCTATATCTCGGTTCATGTTGGGCCGATTTGCGTGAAACTTGGTATGTGGGGGTAGTTCGGGGCTCTCTCTCTCTCTCTCTCTCTCTCTCTATATATATATATATATATATATATATATATTGAGCGTCCTGAACTACTCCCACATACCAAGTTTCACGAAAATCGGCCCAGCATGAACCGAGATACAGGTTCAAGGTCAACGGTTTGAATATCAAGGTCACACATGACGGGCATCGGGTGTGGCGAAATTGTTGGGCGCCCGAACAACACACCAAGTTTCAGGACAATCGCCCAGCAGGAGCCGATACACAGGTTCAAGGTTTCTGGTTTAATTGTCAAGGTCACACACCCGGTCAAACAGATACGCCCATGTTACTCCTCGTGTCTAGCTATGTATGTTGTTTGAGTGTAACTTAGGAGAAGATGGCACAATAGCGGAGATGAACACGCGAATAGTCGATGTGATAGAGTAGGGGGGTTGGCAGGAAGTCCCTGCCAACCGCCAGGAACTGCTATGACTGTAGGTAGTTTAAGTAGAAGGCCGTGTGGTGGACTAATAATATTACTTGACACATGTTATCACAGGATCGGGAATATGATGTGGTCGTTATTAAGTGTCATCCTGGGATCGGGCTCATTGGTTTCCAGGTGCGGTGGGTGTGACATAAACTTATAGTAGTACAGTACAGGGAAATGACTAATTTGTTCAGGTAGTGAAAACTGGAGAGACAGAGGATAGATCGTACGCTTAATTTGGAGGAAAGTAGCCTAATCCAAATCCCATCGAGCTATAGGATATCCCCTATCCCAATACCAGTACACCTACCATATCGCCTCCCGATATTCCTCTGCGCCGCTTGACTCAACGTCTTGCTTCTGTTCCATCTTTTCCTTGTATCCCACACTACCCCCTCCCCCCCCCCCCCCCGCCACTATCCAGTCTTGGGGCACCCAAATCCCACGGCACCCACTCCACCCTTTGCCCCAGCAACTTTGGCCAGAGTTACTTGCATTTATTAACAGTAGGAACCTGCTACCCACATTGCTTTTGTGCAAGTGAACAGCCGGTCGAATATGATGATTGCAGTTATAAATGACCATCCTGGAATCAAAATTACTGAATGTCTGGTAAGGTAGACCTATATGGTTGTGGCAGGGCAGTAGAGGCTATTGAGGAAGACGTTTGCGCGGGTGGTACAAATAGAAGAGGGATAATGCCTACCACTCAGAGCAGAGTATACCCGCCCCAGGTCCCGGAATACTCTCCATCATAATCCCAACACACCCACACATGTTGGCTGTGTACGGCATAGGGGGCATTGGCAGCATTGATGAAGGCGTAGGATGTGTCATAAGTAGCCGAACGCACCGCTGGAGTAAAGAGAAAAAACAAAAATCAAACTTAGAATTTTATTACATTACGGGCCTGGAAAAGTGTAATTTGTATCTAATTTTTTAAAAATTTTATTACATTATGGGTACCTAACATTTATTACACGTTATTACATTTATTACATTATGGGTCGTTTTTTATTACATTATGGGTTCGTATTACATTATGGGTCGTTTTTGTATTACATTATGGGTAGGTATTACATTATGGGCATTTATTACATTACGGGTCGTAACAAGCGTCTGAATTTCAGACCGGACCCCAAAACACTCGTTCTCGTCCCACGGTGATAACAAAGGTACCCAAGAAGTTTCGTAAAGATCGGTTCATAAATACGGCCTCTAGCCCGAGCCGTATTGGCATTTGCACTTACAGTGCTGAAAGTAACACTAAATGAAAGTGTCAATGACACTGTCGCTCAACTTGACAAACTTGAACTTGGTAAGTTATAAATGAAATGGCAAAATTGAAGATCATTGGTACTAATGTTATTTGATGAAATTTCAACATAACAGCATTGTGTGTGCACAACGTCAGAGTAATCCATGCATTTTTAAATGTAAACTGTAAGACTGGCTAAAGGAAGAATGTTGATACACAAATGCAGTTAAGTTCAGAGGTTATTGTAAATGACAACTTTTTTTCACAGAAATGAATGCTAATCAATAGCTCTTATCTAAAGTTTTTGCCTAATGAGCACACCAAGTTAAAAAACAATAACAATCCTATGATAAATGTGGCCTGTAGGCCATGTCAAAGTATGTTGAAGTACAAATGCAATAAATTCAAAGATTGTTGCTTACAGCAACAGTTTTTGATGGAAATGAAAAGAAAATCAATAGCTCCTATCTTTGTCACCCTGCATATGTTTGTTTGTTTGTTTGTTGGTGGTTAACGTCACATATTTATGCACCATGGCTAATCGTGACACAACATGGAGATGAAGTCAAGTTTAGTCAATCGTTGATCAACATGTTGCCCATTTTAGAGGACTTTCACCCCAAGCATTGGTGACTGGGTCCTATTTTACTAGTAAAGCAGAACTGGTTTACCACAGTAAACAAGTGCTGCTTACTTCCCGGGGTTCCCACGGGGATGTCACCCTGCATAAGCATACAAAGTTTTCAAAACAACCTGATAATGAATGTGCCCTCTGAGGCATGCCAAAGGAAGATGTTAATGCACAAATGCACTAAGTAGAAGGTCATTGCTTGTGGCAATGGGGTTTTGGGGTTTTTTTATGAAAATTCATAAGTATACCCTGTAGAGAATTCAAAAGGTATAAGTTGATGCACAAATGCAGTAAGTTCAAAGGCTGGTGTTGAAAATAATTTTTTATGGAAATGCAAAAAGCAATAGCTCACATCTACAGGTCACCCCGAACACACATACCAAGTTTCAAAGTGATCTGATCATAAATGTGCTCTGAAAGGTGTGTTAAAAGGAAATATTGAGGTATGACTAAACTTAGTTCAAAGGTCAGTGACACCATTTTTTGAGAGAAATGGAAGAAAATCGACAGCTCCCATATAGATGTCACCCCACACAAGCACACCAAGTTTGCAAGCGATCCAGTCATAAATGTGCCCTGCAGGGTGTGTCAAAGGGAAATATTGATGCTTAACTGCACTAAGTTTTTACTAAGTTCGTCGAAGGTCATTGCCAGTGGCAACATTTTTTGACGGAAATCGAAGAAAATCGATAGCTCCCATCTAGAGGTAACCCCAAACAAGTATACAAAGTTTCAAACCGATCTGATCATCAATGTGCCCTGTAGGGCACGCCAAAGGAATATATTGATGCCTGACTAAACTAAGTTCAAAGATCGTTGCCAGCAGCAACATTTTTTGAAGGACGGAAATGGAAGAAAATCGATAGCTCCCATCTAGAGGTCACCCCAAACAAGCATGCCAGGTTTCAAAGCAATCCGATCATAAATGTACCCTGTTGGGTGTACCAAAGGGAAATATTGAGGTCTGACTAAATTAAGTTCTAAGAACGTTGACCGCGGCAATATTTTTTGACGGAAATTGAAGAAAATCGATAGCTCCCATCTAGAGGTCTCCCCAAACAAGCATGTCAGGTTTCAAAGCAATCCGATCATAAATGTCCCCTGTAGGGTGTGCCAAAGGGAAATATTGAGGTCTGACTAAACTAAGTTCTAGGAACGTTGGCCGTGGCAACATTTTTTGACGGAAATGGAAGAAAATCGATAGCTCCCATCTAGCGGTCACCCCAAACAAGCATGACGGGTTTCAAAGCAATCCGATCATAAATGTGCTCTGTAGGGCGTGCCAAATGGAAATATCGAGGTCTGACTAAACTAAGTTCTAAGAACGTTGGCCGCGGCAACATTTTTTGACAGAAATCGAAGAAAATCGATAGCTCCCATCTAGAGGTCACTCCAAACAAGCATACCAGGTTTCAAAGCAATCCAATCATAAATGTGCCCTGTTGGGTGTGCCAAAGAGAAATATTGAGGTCTGACTAAAATAAGTTCTAAGAACGTTGGCCGCGGCAACATTTTTGGACGGAAATTGAAGAAAATCGATAGCTCCCATATAAAGGTCACCCCAAACAAGCATTCCAGGTTTCAATTCAATCCAATCATAAATGTGCCCTGTATGGTGTGCCAAAGAGAAATATTGAGGTCTGACTAAACTAAGTTCTAAGAACGTTGGCCGCGGCAACATTTTTTGACGGAAATTGAGGAAAATCGATAGCACCCATCTAGAGGTCACCCCAAAAAGCATACCAAGTTTCAAAGCGATCCGATCATAACTGCGACCTGTGAGGAGTGCCAAAGGAAATTGTGGACGTACGTACGTATGTACGCCGACGGACGAGAAGTGATGGCAATAGCTCAGCTTGACTTGGTCAAGTTGAGCTAATAAATCAAAGTTAGTCTACGCACGAGAAAAAACCCTGTATTATATGTGATGTATCCCATGGTACTAAACATTCATACAAAAAATATTCAAATCAGAGCTTTCATATGGAAGTTCTGCGCAAAAATCTGATTGCACCTAATTTTGTACAAAATGGCTGCCAGCGGCCATCTTGAATTTCGGACCGGACCCCCAAAACACTCGTTCTCGTCCCACGGTGATAACAAAGGTACCCAAGAAATTTCGTAAAGATCGGTTCATAAATACGGCCTCCAGCCCGAGTCGTGTTGATGGCGCGACGGACGGACAGACTGACGGACGACGGGCCATGACAATACCTCAAATTTGGCTTCTCTAAAGTTGAGCTAAAAATTACCACCTGGTACAGGGCGCGCAACTAGTAGAAAGCTGTATGATGCCGACATTATGTACACCATACATGGTATGGGTACATGTAGAAATGGATTGGAGGAGTGCCTAATTTGATGGATAAAGGGTTAATATCTCCGGATCAAATTATTAGATTTACATAGAAAAACTATACAGCACATCACATCAGTAACCTGAATATATATATAAAGTAACCTGATAATCGGATTAATATTTTTTTGAGTTATCGCATGCCGAAGAAATGGATTAGGAGTTCTCAATTTGAAGGATAAAAGGTTAATATCACATAGTCAAATTATCAGATTTACACCAAAAACTATACAGCTCGGCACATCAGTAACCTGAACACATATATGAAGTAACATGACAATCGTACAGATAGTTTTTGAGTTATCTCATGCCAAAGGGATTGGAGGAATTTTCAATTTGAAGAATAAAGGGTTAATATCTCAGGATCAAATTATCAGATTTACGCCAAAAACTATACAGCTCGGCACATCAGTAACCTGAACACAAATATAAAGTAACTTGACAGTCCAAGCAATATTTTTCAAGTTATCGAATGCTAAAGAAATGGATACGGACGCCTGACGGACAGACGGGTGGACAGACGGACGGACAGATTGACAAAAGGTGGACGAACGACGGATTGCCACCCCGGATGCCGGCATTATGTGTACCATACATAGTATGGGTACACATAAAAAGGTTAAAGCAATTTAAGCAAATTATCATTTATGTAATCTAACATAAATGTAAACTTATCAGATCTGACAATAAAGGGTTCTTCTCACCATGAATAGTAGATATCATACAGTGGCATAACGCCATTTCCAAATGCAACTAATTACTTTCACACACTCTCATTGTGTAATTAGGAATTCCAGTCATATACACGTATGAACAAAATACGGAGTCGTTTTTGATCATTCGGTTCTCGCCAGATCACTGAAAGTTAAGCAACGTCGAGCCCGGTTTGTCCTCGGATGGGAGACCGACTGAGCGATCGATTCGGACACCCGCGTTGTGTCCTTGGGCAAGGCACTTAACTCCGATTGTCCACATGGGGGCATGATGAGACGTACGGCACGTCGAGGGTGCGTATGTCTTCAACCAATCTAACCCTGCTTGTGCTACAGTGCAGAGTTACGATGTTGGGGAGCTGGCAGCTGCTCGTCGTTGCTCGGTGGTTCTCTCCGGGTACGCCGGCTTCCTCCACCCGTAAAAACTGTCACGGTCATGATTGGCCATTGTGCATAAGTATGTGACCTTAAACACCAATAAATAATAAATAAATAAATATTGATCATTCAAACCTTAGACTTAATGGGCAGCCTTCAAACCATATCCCTTTAATTTGTGATATTCTGTCAGAAAAGGCCGTACCATCAAATAGTCAGGACATTATATCTTATTGATAGAGGGTTTATTGACTGTGGAAACTCTCTATCTTATTGAAACCTGACCTTGGTTGGGTTATCTTATAACAGAAATGAAATTAACTATTTTTAAAATAAATTATAGCAATCTCCTGTAACAAAGAATAAAATTAAATCATAGAATAAAGTGTGTTGAGATCATCTGAGTCAGAAAGGATACGCATGTGTATTATGTTTCAGTGAGATCAAGCTGAATGTTGCAGAAAACTACTTGGAAAGTGACTGCGGTCCTGTCACTGGTCCTGTAACAGATTTTGAGCAAATAGGTTTCAAGCCTCTGAGTTGAATGAACAGCCTCCTACATATTATAGGATAACACCTTCATTCATTGCGTAAGAGGTAATACTATATAAATTACAGGAGCGAGCCCCCAAATTCCCATAATGCATCCTGGCCACATTTGGAGAGATATGGTAGACCTTTTCAACTCACATGATCACCATTTCTTTCTCACTTTCTCATCTGACTTGCTAAGATGAAACAACTTAGTGGAATTATTGATAGTATATGAAACACCGTTCTTAGACCGAGAAGCCAGGATGACTATGTTTGAGGCTCAGGGCGATTCTTGGCAACGTGTGTGACACAAAACAGACCAATGGAAATCCATCCCTCCATAAACTCTGTGCTGTTTTACCCTGGCCGATATGAGCAGTGCTTCAATAGTCTTTGGTCATGCAGTAAGAAAGAAACCCATCCATGTGCTCATTTACTGATAAGGGGAAGAACACCGGTAACGTAGGTGCGTTAAAATATCATTTTATGTCACACACATTACCCATTGTTTTTCCCCTGGGTAGTAGTAAATGGACCACATGGTTGGAATTCTCTCTTACTGTCTGACTAAAGCTTACCAACTGCTCCATCAAATGAAGCACTACTCATATCAGCCAAGGTGCAACAGCGCAGAGTTTATGAGGAATGCATTTCTGATACCAAAGAATCCCCCCCTCATCACATTGACTATTGGCAGGTTCAATACAACATTGAGCTAACTGCCTCTACGAATTGTGCACTTGATAATGCTTCATAAATTCAGATTAGACTGATGAAATTAAAATCGAGTGTAGAAATGGGTAGAAACAGAAAGAAATCAGTAGAACTAGCATCAAATACAGTGGTGAAACAAGGTGAAACCGCAAAATCTTCAACATATTTCACACCTGTTTCTGCTACACCTGTCTTAATACTGTTCAGGTAGAATGCAAGTATATGCCGTATACTCTCCTGATTATCCATGTGTACAATGGCCGCCAGTGTCTGTGGGAAAGTTTGAATAAATTCATAAACTTGACAAGAAATGGGACCAAATTCCAGCTGCAAACTCTGGAGAATTCTGTTTTATCTCCAGCCGGTTGTGGGTAGATTAAATGTCAGGAATGGTTACTGGAACAATACAAACCATGTTCCAGCAAAAAATACCTGTTGAAATTGCCAATCAAAGCAGTTTATGTCCCATTTACTCTAATTTTTTGGGGGTGGGTACCCAATTTCAAAACGGAAAAAAATTATTTCCTTCAAAAAAGTGGTGGGTGGGCGCCCAAGGGTTGGAAAAAAACTTTTTGCACCTTCTGTCCAAAATTTTAATGATTTTTATTTCCTGGTAAACGCTTGCGTGGATATTGCTGCCCACGCATGGAATATGACCAGTCCACGGCAACTGTACTGTATACACATCTTCGACATGTCTGTTGTATTTACACTATTTCACACACTAATTCTAAATGTTGCAGAATAGTGAAAGATAACAAGGCGGCATAAACTTCTCCATTAGCCATGCAGTTAAAACTAGAGACTTCGTAAACTATATTTTTTCGGAAATAATTACAGATTACAATTTTCTGTTTTAAAATGGCTTACAACGCTTCACTGGAATGAGCTCAATGTTAAAGTCATAGGGCATAAGCTAGATTTTGGAAGCATAAATTGAAAGTAAAGGCCTGAAGTTCTCACTTGACAAAAGCTTGTCGATTTTCAGTGAGATTTAAAGATTTAAAAAAAAAATCGGCTTGTTGTTTACTGGAGATGTCAAATTGTTGGGAATTGCGAAACGATTTTTCTTAATGTTTCCAACCACTCCACATCAGAATGGGGTAGGTAACAGATTCTTACACCCTCAAAATGTCCCCAGTGGGTTCATTTTACAAATTTGTAATCATCATTGCAAATGTGCTACAATTCAAACATGAAACTTTCTTGACCATGTTTTTCGGAATTTTTTTTTAAAGTTTCCTTCGTTACACACAGCATTAAAGTGTCAAGTCTCCAATATCCTCAAAATATGACACCAAGGCTTAATTTGAATGAACTTGTAAGTAGTCATCACACAGTTTCTCGATTACTCAGTCTTATAATCAGTAACCCAAATGACACCCCTTAACATGCATGATTTGAACCAAACATGTTAGTATTTTTCAATATTTTCCCCATTTATTTATTGGTATTTAAGGTCACATACTTATGCACATACTTATGCATAACGGCTAATCGTGACCGTGACAGTTTTACGGGTGGAGGAAGCCGGACTACCTGGAGAGAACCACCGAGCATCGACCAGCTCCTCAACATTCTAACTCTGTTCAAGCTCCGCTCAAGCAGGGTTACAACGGTTGAAGACATGTGCATCATCGACGCGCAGTACGCCTTAGTACACGGCGTCATCTTGCCCCCATGTAGGCAACCGGGATAAAGTGCCTTGCCCAAGGACACAACGCGGGCAAACCCGGAAGGGGATCGAAGTCGGGACCTCTAGCATAGAAGTCTAACTGTCTACCACTGAGCCACCATGCTCCCATTTTCCCCATTAATCACAGTGTTAAATTCTGGGAGACACTGTAACACGCCTAAATGTGACCCCAGAAGCATGATGTGAACAAACCTCAAAAGATGATAGCTGTCCAATGTGTTAGCTTTTGGAGCAGCGGTTTGGAAGATTTTTTATAGTTTGTTTATTGGAAATTGGAGTTTAATTACACTTTCACCAGCTAGGGTCACATTGTATCGTACAGTTTTGCGGTTGGAGGAGCTAGGAAACCCAGAGAGAGCCACCAAGCAGCAGCAAGAAACTATCAGCCTTGTCAACTTATTAACTCTACACAAACAGAGTTTACAGCAGTTGAAGGCAAGTGCACCATCAACATGCAGTAAACCATAGTGCACACTGCCACTATGTGCCCAGATGGGCAATCAGGATCAAGGGTCTTGTCCAAGGGCTCAACAATGGCTAATCATGACTGCAACATGGATATAAAGTCAAGTTCAGTCAATACTTATACCAATGTTGCCCATTTTAGAGGGCCCAAGCATTGATCGACATTAACTCTAAACCCACAGAGTATTTTTAAGATATTCTTCATCAAATCTAGTCATGGCTGCTGTGAAGCAGCCATGACTAGATTTGATGAAAATATCTTCCAAATTTAACTCAAGAAATCATTGGTGAAAAAGATCAATTCAATTTACAGGGTAGAAATAGCATTAAATGTGCAATAATTATACATACTTCAATGTCGAGAGAAATCCTGTCGTGGGCAGGAATCCGCCAGCAGCATGTAAGGAGTTAAAGTGTGAGTCTACAACTGAAGAAGGGGTGTGAATTTGTTGTCTAAAGCCTGAAGGGCTGAGAGGGAGCAAGTACACAGTTTTAGATCAGGCAGGAAAAAAATGAACATCTGCTGACAGTAGTGACAATACTCTGGCTGTTCTTTCTAGTCAGTCTTGGCTGCCTATAGAGTCAGCCAAAACTAGATTAAAAATCACCATAAAGCAACCAGACTTATAGACTGTGGTGTGGTAGAAATACTGGAAAACCATCCAGTCCCTTAAGGGTTAATCATTTAATATATCAAATTGTTAATTTCATATTGAAATCAAAATAAAATCTAAGTTCAACAGGAGACAAACTGCATCTTAAAACGTTAGAAGAATGAATATACCTACTTGCTTGTGATAATGCAAAAATGTTTCACTAAATTCTGTTGAGAACCAAGATGGTGTTTTGCACACAGGAATTTGATACATAGACCAATATGAAATCTATTTATTTATTTATTTATTGGTGTTTAAGGTCACATACTTATGCACAATGGCTAATCGTGACCGTGACAGTTTTACGGGTGGAGGAAGCCGGAGTACCCGGAGAGAACCACCGAGCAACGACGAGCAGCTGTCAGCTCTCCAACATCGTAACTCTGAACTCTGCACCGCAGCACAGGCAGGGTTAGATTGGTTGAAGACATGCGCACCATCGACGTGCAGGAATTTGATACATAGACCAATATGAAATCTATTTATTTATTTATTTATTGGTGTTTAAGGTCACATACTTATGCACAATGGCTAATCGTGACCGTGACAGTTTTACGGGTGGAGGAAGCCGGAGTACCCGGAGAGAACCACCGAGCAACGACGAGCAGCTGTCAGCTCTCCAACATCGTAACTCTGAACTCTGCACCGCAGCACAGGCAGGGTTAGATTGGTTGAAGACATGCGCACCATCGACGTGCAGTACGCCTCAGTACACAGCGTCATCGTGCCCCCATGTAGGCAATCGGGGTGAAGTGTCTTGCCCAAGGACACAACGCGGTTGCCGCAGGTGGGATTCGAACCGAGGACCTCTCGGCTTGCAGCCTGCACCTCTACCAACTGAGCCACCGCGCCCCCAATATGAAATCTAAATTTAAGAGAAGATACACCAGCTAACAATTGTCACAACTTGAAAATTTGGGTGTATGTGCCTGTCTACATGCCACCAATTTTGTATAAGAAACTTCATCAAAATTAATTCATAACCCATGGTGATTTTCATACTGAGATTAGAAACAAACTGATGCTTAGGAGGAGATGATTTTATGAAAATGAAGGTGATTCAGATGAAAATTGTTGCAACTTGAACATTTGGGAGTTTACACATCTATTTGTTAGTTACCATGTGTGAGAAGTTTCAGCAAACTCTGTCGACTGACCAAGGAGAACAGACAAGGAAATAATTTCAAACTGAAATTAATACTAAAAATTTACAATTTATTTTAAAAATATTGCAATTTGTGGGACTCAAAAGTTGGTGAGAAAATGATGAATCAGGATCAAATCTCACAATTGATTCTTGGAAAAAAAACAATGATAATCAACTTTGATTCTCGTAAATAACAGTACTCTTAAATTATAAATTATTTGAGAACTGATTCTCACAACAAGAGTTTGCAGGAATCAAACCCAATTCTCATGAATCGAACACAAATGTTAAGACCTGACTTGGAAATATGGGAATATGTGCATTTTTGGTTGGCACTGTCCAGGGTTCCTGCAGGCAAGGAACGATAAAATTCAAGGCTATTCAAGGCCATCTCTCGACATATTTCAGCATTTTTCAAGGCCCAACAGTTGCCAAATTCAAGGATTTTCAAGGTCTGTCTTCACTTGTCCTAACTAGGACCCTCCATTCATTACTCCCTCCTCCCACTTCACAGTACAGGGAAGTGGGAGGAGGGGGTAATGACAGGAGGATTCTAATTAAAACTACGACTTCATGAACTCTAGCATATAAAAATATCTAGTTATGATTGCATGCTTTGTTAGCAATTTTATTTCATGAATATTCAATGCTTTTCAAGATCATGTGGCACATTTTCTAGGATTTCTAGGCCATGAATGACCTTTATTCAAGTTCAAGGCTGTCCCTTGAATCCAAGACCCACGGGAACCATGTGATCATGTTTTGAGAAGTTTCGTTAAAATCAGTTCAGGAACCATATGCACAAGAACAGGACTGAACAGAATAGACAGACTGTCTAGGAAGTCTGTAAATAATGTGCAAACAATTGTTTAGGTTATGTGAAAGTTATTTCAATTGTAAAATATGCAAGCAGACTACAGGTTGCAACAAAGTAAACTGAATTCCTTATCCTGCATGTTTTCCCCAAAAGACTAGAATTGCATCCACATATCAGAGATGTAAGTAGCCTCCAGAAAAAAAATCGTGAAACACACCACCTACCACAGGAAGGTGAAAAAAATGCCGATAGGATCACTGATCCAATGTCGAGTTGTGACAGCACAAAAGTGGGTTTAATCATTATCAACTTATCGTCCGGAAACAGTTCGGAAACCAACTGTTTACAATTTACTATGTGAAGAGTCAATGTGACCTTGACCTTTGACCTATTGTTTCCAAAATAAATAGGGCTCTTTCTTGCCCCAATGCCAACCTACCTATGAAGTTTCCTGAACAAGGGTGGAACCACTGTCAAATTATCATATGGAAATCAATTGTTTACGATTTATTATGTTCAAGGTCACTGACCTTGACCTTTGACTTAACAAGTCCAAAATAAATAGGGGTCTTCCACTCACCTATGCCAACCTACCTATGAAGTTTCATGAATGTGGGTCAAACCATTATCAAGTTATCATCCGGAAACCAATTGTTTCCGATTTACTATGTTGAAGGTCACTGTGACCTTGACCTTTAACCTAGCGAGTCCAAAATACATAGGGTTCTTCCTCTCACTGATGCCAACCTACCTATGAAGTTTCATGAACGTGGGTCGAACCATTATCAAGTTATCTGGAAAAAATTGTTTACAATTTACTATGTTGAAGGTCACTGTGACCTTGACCTTTAACCTAGCGAGTCCAAAATAAATATAGTTCTTCCTCTTACTGATGCCAACCTACCTATAAAGTTTCATGAACATGGGTCAAACTATTATCAAGTTATCATCTGGAAAACAATTGTTTCGATTTACAATGTTCAGGGCCACTGTGACCTTGACCTTTGACCTGGTGAGCCAAAAATAAATAGGGTTCTTCCTCTCATGAAGGCCAACCTACATATGAAGTTTCATGAATGTGGGTTGAACCACGGTCAAGTTATCATCCGGAAACCAATTGTTTACAATTTACTATGTTCAAGATCACTGTGACCTTGACCTTTGACCAAGCAAGTCCAAAATAAATAGGGTTCTTCCACTCATCAATGCCAACCTACCTATGAAGTTTCATGAATGTGGGTCAAACCATTATCAAGTTATCATCCGGAAACCAATTGTTTACGAACCCGCCCACCAATCCACCAATATGAGTCTTGTCAATACATGTATGTTATTTAATCTCGGAAGTAAAAAACCAATAAATTTAGACCAAATTATTTTAGTCTATATATTTTTTCAGTGCAAAGAACAAGTAATGTTAAGTTAAATTCTTGTCAAAACATTATATCCATTTTCTTAACCTATATTCTACACTACATTCCTGAGGTTACTTCAGAATGAGTATTGTCATAGGTAAAACTCACAATTGGCAAATGTGGCATTAATTTTCCAGAGCACTTGCTTTAATTGTGTATATTTGGGGTGTACCATAAGACCACCATCAGTCACATTTGTTGGAACTGTCACCAACTGTTGAACTTGAATCACTCGCAGTAACACTCGATTCCATTTCTTTCGCTGCCATGAATGTCCTGGAGAGTGATTAAGAACAGTCTTTCGCAGTGTTCAACTGATTGCCAACAATGGTTGCTGACCGATTACTGGTTATTTGAGCTCACAAGCATCCGATTCTGATGCCGATTCCAATTATAATACTGTGCACTACTAGACAAGTCAAGGCTTGAAAGAACTACATTAAACAGAATGTTTTTCACAGTGTTAAACTTATTTGACGGGGGTTGCAGTAAAATTACCAGTCGTGCACACTTGGGGGGTAAACGTGGCTCTCAGAGCCACGTTTACCACCAAAGTGCATGCGACTGGTAATTTTACTGTGACCTGAGTCAACGGAGTATAATCTTCACTTTCCGGTATGAACTGACGATTGCCTCAAGTACATTCAATTGTAAGCTTTACATGCTGATTAACTTGTATATCCCGTAAAAGTGCATCTAGAGAGCTTAAAAATACACATTGTGGTTGTTTCTCAACTTTATTGAATGGTATCATTGACATCATTTTACATTAACAATTGAACAATTGCAGAAGATAACAAGAGCAACGCTAACGCGTGTGCTGATGCCCCTGAAGGTAGCAAAGTCGGACTTGCATGCAAATAAATAACTTCTGAATGTTTGAAGAGAATTGGTTCATCCAAACAACTTTGAATGAACGGAATTAAAAAACACTATGATTCTTGTGTCATCCATATTTACATGAATATATCGATATGTAATTAGTTAAAATGACATGCAAACCTGACTGGCAAACACGGGGCAGAACAGAAATAGTGGACTAGAAAAAATAGGGATAGTGGACTAAAAAAAAATTGGGCAGCACTTCCCCTATAAGACACTGGCCAGTAAGAATAAAGCTGAAATAGGCATCCATATTTGTATAGTTATATCGATATGTAGTAGGTTAAAATGACATGCAACCTCCCCACCAAGCACTGGGCAGCACTGAAATAGTGGACTAAAAAAAATTGAGCAGCACTTCCCCCATAAGCACTGGCCAGTAAGAATAAAGCCGAAATTGGCATCCATATTTATATGGTTATATTGATATGTAGTTTAAAATGACATGCAACCTCCCCTGCAAGTACTGGGCAGTACAGAAATAGTGGACGAAAAAAAATCGGACAGCAAGAATAAAGCTGAAATTGGGAAATTTGTGATTTTTTAATTCAAAAAGAGGCATAACTCTTGTAAGAATGGTCGGAGTGAACCTCCAAATCGAACTTGACCTGTATTTTGACATTAGTAATAAGTAAATAAAATTTTAAATCGATTGGTGCGGTGATACAATTTTAACTGGCCTGGAACCAAAATCACTATAATTCTTGTGTCATCCATATTTATATGGATATATTGATATGTAGAGGTTAAAATGTCATGCAACCTCCCCTGCAAGCACTGGGTCGCAGAAAAATAATGAACTAAAAAAAAAAAAAGAAAAGTGGGCAGCACTTTGCCCTATAGGCTATGGTAGAATTTACCTTAGTCAGAAACAGAGGCCAAAAAACAAACGGGCCATAACTCTATCAAACATGAATGGACGAAACACTAGGTATGAGGGCATCTGTTCCCCCAAGCTGCCATATCATCTACCAAAGAATATTAAAATCTAACAATTGATGCTCGAGTTATAATACAAAATGTTCGTATGGATGGATGGATAGATGAACAGATGGACGTACAGAAGGACGTACGGATGGACGGACGGAGACCACGACTATATACTCCCTTGAAAATTTTTCGGGGGCATAATGAAATATGATGAATGAATCATCACAAAATGCTTGGCAACAATCGGTTGAACCGATGTTCCAGGAGCTGTTGCCAATGTTATCTGATTGCCGGTTCTGATCATCGGTTGAACACTAATCTTTCACTTGTCGATTGTTCATGTTTCTTGGAACTAGAATGTCGTATCAAAATCTTTTCTTCTGTTGAGAGCCATACCAGATCTCATCTTTGAAAACAGTGCATTCAATGACACCAGGAAGATTTATTTTGCAAAGTGAATCAGAGCAAAAATATCAGGATTAATCTTTTCTTCTAACCAATACCACTGGAATTTATTTCTTATTCTGCGATCGATTTCTTGGATATTACAATCCCAATTGATAACAGCCATAATTGTTTTTATTTTAACAGCATGCTAATTGACATTGTCGTTCCTTAAAATTAATTTTTATTGGCCGAGAAAACGAAGTGGACCAATCTGAATGCTCGTTTCAGAATGCCTTCCTTAGCATGCCAGATGTAAGTTAAAAAGTAAAAAACATGGAACGAGAGAGGCAATGTACCAGATATTTATTATTTAATTATTTATTGGTGTTTAAGGTCACATACTTATGCTCAATGGCTAATCGTGACCGTGACAGTTTTACGGGTGGAGAAAGCCGGAGTACCTGGAGAGAACGACCGAGCATCGATGAGCAACTGTCAGCTCCTCAACATTTTAACTCTGTTCAAGCTCCGCTCAAGCAGGTTTACAGCGGTTGAAGACATGTGCACTGTTGACATGCAGTATGCCTTAGTACACGGCGTCATCGTGCCCCCATGTAGGCAACCTGGATAAAGTGCCTTGCCAAGGACACAATGCATGTCGTCCCAACTGGGAATCGAACTCGGGACTTTTCGCATAGAAGTCCAACAGTCTACCACTGAGCCACCGCGCTCCCAATGTACCAGATGGAATATTCATCCAAATCCAGAATGCGCTCTTAAGTTTGACAAAAATGCGGCATTCTGGAAAATTCCGGAATAATTACATTTCTGAGATATGAATAGAATGAAAAGCTGTTTACACTTTAAAGAATTTCTGCAAAAATAAATAGCAACAACTAATCCACGATATGGCTTTGGCGAGATTGTACATTAGGCCTACAAAAATTAAAAATCTGTTTCTCAGGCCCTCCCACTTGGTCCTTTTGGCTGCCATGTGCTCTCTTTTTATAACCAATGTAAACTTTAAAAAAGAAAAAATTAAATGGTTTATGTCTGATATTTTACCCAAGTTAAAAAAATTGATAAATTTGTCCCTTTAGTGCAAGAAGGCTTTGCAATGCTTTTAGCACTGCAAAGCCTTCTTGCTCTCAAGGGACGAAATACACCACCACTCATGCTATTCTGTAGATTATGAGTCCTAAAACATAAACCAAGAACATGAACTTTTGATGGCAAAGAAATAATTACAGAAATAAAAAATAAAATAAAAAAATGCTCACCCACACAAAATTTTACAAACAATGGCCTGAGAAACAGAAGATCTACTTTGCATGGCCTTAGTTGTTATATAGCCTAACTTGCTGACAGATTACAATACAAGCCATTTATTTCCAGGCTTATTATTTATTTATTTATTGGTGTTTAAGGTCACATACTTATGCACAAGGCTAATTGTGACGGTGACAGTTTTACAGGTGGAGGAAGCTGGGGTACCCGGAGAGACCTACCGAGCATCGGCAGGCAACTGTCAGCTCCTCAACATTCTAACTCTGTTCACGCTCCACTCAAGCAGGGTTACAGTGGTCGAATCCATGTGCACCATCGACGTGCAGTATGCCTTAGTACACAGCGTCACGGTGCCCCCATGTAGGCAACCGGGATAAAGTGCCTTGCCCAAGGACACAATACAGGTCGTCCCGAACAGGGATCGAACTCGGGACCTCTAGCATAAAGTCCAACAGTCTACCATTGAGCCTCCTCCGCGCGCCCTCCAGGTCTGTTTAGGTGAGTTTAAAAAATTGGAAGCATAAATATAAATGTTTGTAACACTGATACTGTAAATAACTTTCTGAAATTTTTAAAAATCATTAATAACAAAAATAGATCGAAATCATTTCATACAAATGCACACAAAGTGATTCCAGTTTGCATGTTTTCTTCAGATCCAAATGTCAGCTGACTTTTATTGATCTCTACTCAAAATGGTGGCTACTGAAGAAACTTATTATGAAGTTACTTGAGATGACGATTAACAAACAATTCCTCAAGACTTCAAAGAATATTTAATGAGATAATAACAACATGTGTTTTTTTTTTACAAATGAAATGTTTTTTTTTAGTTTTCATCATTTATTATTCCTTTTATAAATCTTTTATTACTTCTTCAAGTTGTTCTTTGCTAAACATGTTAAAGTGTTTCTCTGGTGTTACTGTGGCCATCTGAAAAAAGGAAAATCAAATTAATGCTCATCGAAGTATTATTTTCAAATGCATTATTTAACTGCTTTTGTATAGAGATGGGCAGTATACCGAAAATTTGGAGTGGTATCAGTATTGAGTAGATACCTATATCTTACCTCCTGCAAGTATCTGGGAATTTCATTGGTTCAAAGACGTCACATGCAGACTGCATATAAAACCATATACTGCCCGTCAACATCAATATATGCTGACAGCTATGGGTAATCTCCCCTTTGTTCATTGATTTTTCAAAATGTAGGCAGCTGATAAACGCTTCAAGTTGAAAGATTGAGTGTTGGAAGCCCACATTTGGTCTGAAGTGCAGGTTAAGCAACTTGAAAGGCTTCATATTCTGTGGATGTGTGTCATGATACCTTCTAAATGAAACTGTTTGGTATGTATGAATTTGTCTTGTTACAATTTATGGGAGAGTGTCTGTAGGCACTCTCCCATAAATTGTAACAAAGAAAAGACACGTGAACACATTGTGAGAATTCTCTCATTTAATTTTGATCGCTGTTGTTATTAGTTCTGCGCATGGATGCAGCAGTCGGTAAGATATATTCATTACACAGTTTGTTAGTGGCCTAATATGGTAAATATGGTGTCAGTTAATTCCATATTGGACTCGAGCTTCGCTCTCTTCGAATATGAAATTAACTGACACCATATATACCATATTAGGCCACCAACAAATTGTGTAACTAATAATATACCACACCGAAGCAATTAAAAGTACCAAATTCTTTGGTATGTTGCATTTCCTGCCTTAACCCTTTACCCAACGTAATGGCTAAAAACAGCGAGTGCTATTCACAAAAATCACCATTCAATTTTCATTACTTTTTGTCTCAGAAACATAGCTTATGACCCCTCATTGGAACAAGCTTATTGAGCCCCTTCCAATCAGTGCTCATAAGCCATGTTTTGGATGCAAAAAATGAAACAATTTAGTTTTTTAAGAATTTTGTTTGCAAGTGTCGTCTGCCTTTGTGTTAGGTAAAGGGTTAAAGTTTGCCTAAATTCAAACTAAGGTAGGTTTATTTGGGGCATTTACAGAAAATGGCACACACACTGCAAATTCCACACACATTGGAAAGAAGTGAGCAAACTGTTTTCAGAATTTGTTCTGACATCTGACAATACTGTTGCAAATGCTGTATCAAAGAAGCTTGATGGCAGCAATTTTTGCTGTTGCAAATGCTAGCTAAAATAATTTTTGCCTTGTCCCAAATTCCTCATTTTGACAAAATCAGTCATCCGTCCTTACATAAAATATTTTTGAAACATGTATGTGACAAAAAAAATTGAATTTTGAGCTGGAATTACTTTTATTAGTTTGAAAATCAATTTGCATAAAAATGTTCCAATTTCTCAACTTTCAACTTGATGATCTCAGAGAACCCCAGTGGTTCTGAGTGCAGTTTTATCTTGTTGACATCATGAAACTCATAAATAGAACAAACAAATGCTTCAATCAACAAAAAGAAGAGTGGAATTCTATGCTAATTTTCTATAAAGAGCAATACAGAAATTCTAATGGCCAGGAACAAACACTGAGCATGTACACATACGTCCTTTGAAAGAGTCAAATTCTTGTTTTGTTGGATGTAACAATGAATCTGTTTAACCCTTTACCTAACGTAACGGCCAAAACCGGCCAGCGCTATTCTCAAAAATCGCCTATTAATTTTCAATATTTTTTTCATTTTTTGTCTCAAAAACATAGGTTATGACCCCTCGCTGGAACGAGCTCGTCGAGCTCGTTCCAACGAGGGGTCATAACCTATGTTTTTGAGACAAAAAATAAAAAAAATTAGTTATTCAAGAATTATTTTTGCAAGTGTCGTCTGCTTTTCATGTTAGGTAAAGGGTTAATAAATAAAACACACATCAAGCCATTCACTAATATGAATTTATTATAAAGCAACCTGTTATTGTTTGTGCGAACTGAAGAATCATTCTTATCAAATATTAGTGTTAGAAAGTTATTAGTCAACCAGGCCTGAAACTAAGCAGCCTGACATTTGCAGAATAAGGTCCCCAGAGGGTGAATTTGATGATGCTATCCTATACAATGGGCAATTTTATCCTCTGGGTACCTCTTTTTGTTTAGTTTGGATACCCTGATTCCGAGTAAGGTTCACAGAGGGTAAATTTAGTGATGCTACCCTGACTGAATTCACCCTCTGGGGACCTCATTTTGCAGATGACAGTCTGCTTATTTTCTGGCTTATAGTCAACATGCATCTTGGTCAGGTTGCATATCATTTTGGAAATGTTCACAGCTTTGTTGCATCGGATGCTTTGCCCCTAAAACTGGAGAGTGTTTCGTCCTCAGAATGATAAATTTAAAGTAATTTGTATATTTTTTATACTTACCAATGGTCCAGACTAACTTGTGCAAACTCAAAGTTATCAAGGGCCAAACACAAATTTTGAACCCCCCAATCCCCAAAATTTGCTTGCAAAACAGAAAATTAAAAGTCCTATCTGGTCCTCCATACTTTTACTATCTGCACATGCGTAGCCATTAGGAAGTGACCAGAATTGGCACCAACATCATTCTTTGTAGAAGAGAGTACTGCATAATAACTCAGTGGGGAGGTATGAGTGACCACTCATGGGAGGGCCATACCCATCTGAGCCATTGGTAAGTATAAAAAATATACAAATTACTTTAAATTTATCATATTTTTATACTATAAACCAATGGCCCAGACTAGCTGAATCGTAAAAAGGTGGAGGGCCTAGGACTTCAGAATTAGCAGACCAACATAGTTCCCAAGCCTGCAATCCAAGGTGAAAGGAAATTAAATTTAAAAGGAATTACATGTATGTCTCTCTATTAGTGAAGAACCGATTATCAAAACTTGCTATCAACTCACTAAAGTTTCTCGCACCAAAAACAGTCGACCCTGACTGCTGATGGAAAGGAGAAAGTTCTCCAGCTCGCAGTCTGCTCCAGACCTCGCCGAGCATTCCGTTAGAAACTTGTAGGCATCTATCCCTTATTGTGCATATCCATGGAAGAAGAGGAAGCCACAACCACAGCCGATCCCGGCTGAAGTACGGAAGAAGCATCCCGACTCGTCACATAGGACGGATGCTCCTCCTCATTGAAGTTTCTTATGACACAAAACAGTCGTCCCTGAAAAAATGCTCTGCACTTTTGAACTATCCCCAGATCTCGCAGAGTATCCCACTTAGAAACTTCTAGACTAATCCTCTTTTGTGTGCTTCCATGTTAGCAGAAGAAGCCATAACTGCGCCACCCCCGGCAGTGTAGAAGGAACGTTTGACGCATGTTCCGACTCAATATGGTTTCTCACAACACAGTCAACCCCAGATCTTGCTGAGCGTCCTATAGAGAAACTTCTGGCTTCTTCTACATGCACAATTGACCAGACCGACCCAGCACCATCCGACAGCTCAACACTGGAGTCTGCACTTGCATTAGCTGCGACAGCAAGTCCATTCCTGAGGCTTGAGAAGCAGCAGTCTTCTGTTTTTCCCACTGCTTGCTGCTCCTGGGACGAAGATCTGGAGAGAGATCTCTTCTCCGAGCGTCCCTTTGATCGATGCCTCAGATCGCTAGCTATCGGATGGTGTGACTTCAGGGGCGAAAAATCGCTCCGTCTTCTTTCGCAGCTGACTGGATATCTGAAGTCAGGTAGCTAGCCTGCAGTCGTGTGTGCTTTAATTTCGTAGCAGTGGAAGCTGTGACTGAAGCCGACCCTGGCTGAAGACTAGACGGAGCGTCCCGAGGGGCGGGCGGATGTATGCTCCGTCTCGTGCAAGTTTCTCATAACAACATTTGGCCCCAAATGTTGTTGGGTTAGAGAGGGACCTCTCCCACTCGCGGTCAATGAGACTGCGCTGAGCCTCCCAACAAGAAAACTTCATTTTGGCTTGTGAAACATAGCGGAGGAAGCCGTGACTGAAGCTGACCCCGGCTGCAGATGAGATAGAGCATCCTGAGTGGTGGGCGGACATATGCTCCGGCTCGTGCAAGTTTCTCATAACAACATTCGGCCCCATTCAGATGTACAATAAATTCCCATTCAGGCGACCCCATTCAGGTGTACAATAAATTCCAGTAAATAACACTCCCAGACATGTTCTATCCGATATCTATGTTCCTAGAAACGTGCGAATATACGAGAGTGCAAAAACAAGTTGTATTCGATTGGGTACCGAAATTAATAGAAACCTGGATCTGGAAATGGATCGAGCTATGATTAACAGATCTGTCATGGACCGCCCCTGAAATAATTCATTGTTTCCGAGGTCCATAACACACAATAATGCATCTGCCTAATAATGCATTTATTATGCACGTGAGCACTGAAATCCCGCATGTAATCATCTGAATACTGACTAGACAGCCTCCCAGGTACCCAAAGGCTAGCAATTTATTGATGATGAATCATATGCTTGTATATGACATATAGATGAACAATCACAGGAAACCAACCAACTAAAAAGTGGATGTGCCCATGAGGTCGCCACGGAACATGACCCAGCTGCCAATCGAGAAGTCATGAAATGCATGTAAATACTTAAATGCATACTAGGCTTATGGGAAGAAAACTACGTCTTGCCTGGTAATCGCCTCTTAACACATTGGATTGGCTAGGGGGGATTTGAGATCATATCGAACCCCCCTCACCTGCATTACTTGAATCGTTCTTGTGTTAGACATCAAATAGTACAGGAACCGCAGGGCTCCCTCACATCTTACCGACTCCATAATGCCAAGGGCATAGAAGATTGATCCAAGGTTTCTGTGACGACAGAGGTGCTACTAGCAGGATCTTGCAATGAGACTGTTTGATCTTTAACAGAATCTGAAAGAATCAACGGAGTTGCGTACGCTCGATGATCTGGGCATGTTGACACGAACGTTGGTAACTGATTGTACAGGTGTGTCACAAACAGATCTATCATGGGACGATCCCACTGGTAGCAAATTTGCTTGAATATTCGCTTGTTGAGAGTCCACTCCGATGACGACAGGCGACCTTTCCGAGAGAGCGAGTCTGCTAGTACATTCAGACAACCCGGTATATGACGGACAGAAAGATGAATGTGATGATTCATGATGTATAGGAGAATCCTCTCCGTTAATTCGCATAATGGAAATGAATGAGCACCATGTTGGTTCCTGATGTAAGCTACTACTGTCGAATTGTCCGACAAAATCTGAACATGGACATTTGCTATTATGTGAATCCAATGTTGAAGAGCTAGCCATATTGACATCATCTCTTTGATGTTTATGTGCTTCTCTAGGAACCGAGGGTCCCAAAGACCCTGACACTTCAAGTCTGCGGGACATAGGGTCGCGCCCCAACCCATCTGACTCGCATCTGTCATAATCGCGAAAGCCAGATCCGGCGGTTGCAGCAGAACTCCCTGAGTTAACCACTGAAGATTTGCCCAAATCTGAACCTTTTGTTTTACTTGGTTCATTAAATCGATACTGGTTTCGAGAGAATGCGTCTTCGCACACCAGTTCTGAGTAAAGAATATCTGGAGAGGATGCATGCGTAGATGGCCCATTAGAATAAGATCTGCAGCCGCGCCGCACAACCCCATCAGTCGCATGAATTCCTTCGCAGTTAATGCATCTAAGTGTAGACGAAAGCGAGCATAACAACTGACTAATTTTGCTCTGGGTAACGGCAAATGCACCAGATTGTTGCAAGTCTCGAAGCTCATCCCCAAGTGAGTGAACGACTTGGACGGAGCTAAATCCGACTTTTTCTCGTTTACGAAGAAACCAAGACATCGGAGTAATAGAAGCAGATTCTGAACATCATTCTGAAGAATAATTCTGTAGAATGTCGTCCAAGTAAGCCCAAGTTACCACAGACAAATGAGCTCAGAAGTATGACATTACCAAGCTCATTATTCGAGTGAATGCCCAGGGAGCCAGGTTCAGTCCAAAGCACATTGCTCTGAACTGATAAACCTTCCCTTGTACGGCGAACCGTAGGTACTTTCTAAATGCTGGATGTACCAGGACATGAAAGTACACATCCTTTAGATCTATGCTTGCCGCATAGTCATTCACTTGATTGCCACTCTTACCAACCGAATAGTCTCCATATAGAATTTGGAGCCACGATAAGCTTGTTTACCAGCTTAAGTCTATTACTGGTTGGAATGAGCCGTCTGGCTTCGGTACGAGGAACAGGTGACTGTAAAAACCTTGAGAATCTTGATTCTCGATGACCTCTATTGCTTCCTTTAATAAGAGAGCCCGTACCTCCTCTAGGAGAGACTCTCTTTTCAAAGGATCTGCTGTAAAATTGTCCAAAGTGGACATCTTGTTAGTGGGGGTTTGCTGGGATTGATAGCCGTAGGCCATCCGAAACTACACTTCTCACCCACTGATCTTCCGTAACTGCTATCCAGTTTCTCGCGAAGTTTAGTAACCTTCCGCCAACTGGCAAGCAATAGAGGTCTTTAACATCACATGTATGACCTGCAAGGCTTAAGGGAGGAGAAAACTATGTCCTCCCCACGAAGAACCTCCTCCCGTCAGCCTAGGGGCATCTGACTGAGAGTCCCGGTCAGACCTACACCCCTTTCCCGAGTCACTATATTGATAACCTCCAGAGTAATTGTAAGAGGTAGCTTGTACCCTCGTTAGGAGTTCGCGTTTGAAGTTTAGATCTGGAACGTCCTCCTTGCTCTTATCTGCTGAAGCGGGTTGTTGAGATGCCGACTTCAATAGCAGAGCACCTGACGCTTTCTTAGTAGCCTGTTCATAGACTAACGAAAGCTTGTCGTCAAAAATGGTTTGTCCGGAGACCAGAGCGACCCAGAGAGAGCTTTTCACTATGTCATCTATAAGTGATGATGACGCAAGGGCAGCATCATGTCTGATTAACTCCAGATTAGTGCCTGGTATACATAATTGCCCTGGAAAGAATTCTAAAACAGGTATGAACGTTCTCAAATTCCTTCTCGTTGAGACATTGCGCCATAGCTCTGGTAAGGTGATCTGCATACTGCATAAGACATTGCGTACAAATTCGCTCTACTTGATGAAATTGCTGTTTCAATTGTGTCTGAGCAGATAGCGAATGATGCAGGCAAGGATACATCTAGACCCCGGCCTGCTCATCGAAATGCAGAGGAGCTCTCTGAACATCTCCGACTGTTTTAAATGAACGTGGTCCAAGAAACGGTATGTTTATGGAAGATGCAGTTAAGAAACAGCCTTTATTCCTCACACTCGAGAGGTTGAATGCAGCGTCGTCTACATGGCCAAAGTCCTGTGACACCTGCCTAGACTGAACTTCATTCTTTGTCCATATAAAGTCTGCGTCCAACGACGCCAGTGGTTTCTCTCTTGTTGTCACAGCATTCTGATTTGTCGGAACAAATTCAAGGTAGTATTGATGGATGAAATCCATCTCAACCATGTGCTGTTCCGAAAGGGAAGGGTAATCCTTTTCCTTATCCCTTTCACCATCCGAGAGAATCAGTTGCGAATCTCGGTCCATTGCATCTGCATGAACAGACTGGACCAACCCAGTACTGTCCGACAGCTTAGGTTCTGAGTCTGAGAGATGCTGCACCTGCACTTGCTGGGATGCTGCGATCAGCTGTGCAATCTGCAATAGCAAGTCTGTCATCAAGGCCTGAGGAGCAGTGGCCTTCTGTTTTTTAGCTGCTTGCTGCTCCTGGGACGGTGTGTCGGAGATGGAACTTTTCTCCCCAGCTACCGGATGGTCTGACTTCACAGGCGAAGAGTGGTCCCTTCTTCGTGCAGCAGGCTGGATATCCGAAGTCGAGTAGCTAGGATGCGGTCATGTGTGCTTTAATAATGTAGCAGAGGAAGCCGTGACTGAAGCCGACCCTGGCTGCAGACTACACAGAGCGTCCCGAGTGGTGGGTGGACATAAGCTCCGTCTCGTGCAAGTTTCCAACCAGAAAACCTAATTTTGGCTTGTGAAACGTAGCGGAGGAAGCTGTGACTGAAGCTGACCCGGCTGCAGACTAGACAGAGTGTCCCGAGCGGTGGGCGGACATATGCTCTGGCTTGTGCAAGTTTCTCATAATAACATTTGGCCCCCAAATATTGTTAGGATAGAGAGGAGCCTCTCCTGCTCATGGTCTATTGGACCTCGCCGAGTACAAGACACTTGCTGATTTCCTCCCTATTTCCTCCCTATTTCTGTCGTTGCTGGGTGAGCTTATTTATCTTTAAGTGTTCTCTCTACCCACATACACTTCCTTCGATCGCAATGGACTTACCCGATGTCACGGCCCCCACGGTCAGAGTAACCGCTTCATCGGTCGAGCTAGCTGCTTACAAGAGATTAAAACCCTTAACAAAAGGCCCTAACTCTTGCAATCATGAGCACTGTAGCTAGCTCTATATGCTCAACAGAGCGCGACAACGGTAGCACATTTGGATGGGTTTCAGAATATCATCACCATGTTCATGTTCCTCTGAAATAGAAACTGACAAAATGAATTATAACGTGGTGAGAGGCCTGGCCTCAGAACCTCACTGCCAACAACGTACCACTATCTATTTGTTTCAAATGCCATCACTATCACTTTTATGGATTGCGTCCGATTGCCTTCAGCATAATTTTGTACATGTGTCATCACTACAGCCCACCCTTTTCAAAATAAATTGTCACTTGTCAAATCAAAATAGATCAAATTGAAAAAGGGAGCTCATTCCAATCAGTGGGCTCACATGCTATGATTTTTGTTGAAATTTTTTTGAAAAAGTTTGAGAAAAAAATGTTTTTTTTAATATCTTGTGCACTGAGTAAAGGGTTAAAGTGCTGGCCCTAGGATGAAGCTTCATATTACTTGAATGTACTTTATATTCATATCACCCTTTACCTAACAAAAAGAGATGATACTTTGAATAACTAAACAAATGCATTTAATAGTTGGAAACACCCATAATCGACTACATTTTCAAAGTTGACGATTATGAGTTTTCATCACTAAATTATTAGTTATAACTCTCCTCCTCATTGTAAGAAGCTTCAAAGGCTGTAGAATATCAAAATACATTATAATTGAATATTCTTGTGAATGCAGTATAAAGGTGACACAAGGTCTGTTGTTCTGGAAAGTATGGGAGTACAAATACTTGCCTTTCTCAGTTTGCCAAGGAGTGCAATTGCCTTCTTAAATTTCAATGCAGCTATTATTAGACTCTTGACCACCTCAGGTCCAAACCTGAGCCTAGGCTCAGGTTTGGGCCTGTGATGATCAAGCATCAAAATTTTCCTCGGAGAGCAGTAGGCATACCTACATGCCTAAAGAATGTCGAGCCCGAGGAACTAATGTCCAAAAATATTGTTTTTTATATAGTTGTTTTCAGAGTTACACAGTACAACTAAAGCCAACTTTAATCGATTATTATTCTTCAAAAGTCGATCAAGAAATTTCATAATTGGGCCAGCCCCACTCGCTCCATAAGCCTTATTTATGAAACAAAAATGATAATGAAAGTGAATATGCTGTTTTGCTTCAAAAAATATGTAATAAAGCAAGGAATTTGCAAATTATTTTTTTCTGGCACAATAATAAAACAATAATTGACTTTCCTTGAGTTTTTTACAAGGAATCATCAACCCTTGAAAAGTAATATTCACAGAGGCCAAAGGCCCCCATGAATATTACTTTTCTCGGGTTGATAATTCCTTGTATCAACCTCAAGGCAAGTCAATAATTGTATAATATTTACTGTCTCAGCACTCGAAGCATGCTTTCAAGTGATTTATTTGCTTAAAAACAGGTATTTTATAAAAGGAATTGGAATCTAAAATGCACAGCAAAATAGAAAAATATAAACAACAAAACAAAAATAGGGCAATTATGAACGTTTTTTGTCTGGCTTAACACTTGAACCCAAATCCACTATATTGTCCTTGCATTCTGCAGTTGAATAAGTAGTGAGATTTAGGAGGTTCCAGGACCTTCCTGGTATATTTTCAAGGGTTTTTAAGGGACCATGGGTGAGAAATATAAGGCCACCCAGGCACACTTCCCTTGAAAAAGTGTGCAATTTGAGGTATTTGAAAATGAAAGTGTCAATGACACTGTAGCTCAACTTGTTAAGACATGTACATGTACAGTATGTGACACAGCAATGACAAACATCTTGGTAATGACCTGATAACACAGGTACATATAAAATATTGTAATGGTCTGTACATAAATACTGACCGTAGCCTGTAACAAATGTATAGGTAAAGTATTGTAAAGGTGGGCGACAGTCAGATGCTAAACTAGAAAAGAAATCTTTGAGTCCCAGAGTGGGTCTGACTGAACCCCAAAATATTTGTTCTCATAGCACAGTGATAACAAAGGCACCCAAAAACACTTGTTCTTGTCCCAAGGTGATAACAAAGGTACCCAAGAAGTTCCATGAAGATCAGTTCATAAATACGAGCCGTATATAAGTTGACAAAAAACAGATAGGACCTAATTTCGGTACAAAATGGCCACTGGCAGTCATCTTGAATTTGGACCGCTCCCAGAAACACTTGTTCTCGTCTCAATGTGATAACAAAGGTACCCAAGAAGTTTTGTGAAGATCGGTTCATAAATACAGCCTCTAGCCCGCGCTGTATTAACATGTGCACTTACTGTGTTTTAGTAGCACTGAATAAATCAAAATTCATCTAATTTGCATAATTTCTGCACGAGAAAAAACCCTGTATTTTTATATGTGATGTATTCCATGTTACTAAATATTCATACAAAAATTTATTCAAATCAGAACTTTCATACAGAAGTTCTGTACAAAAAACTGATTGCACTAATTTTGGTACAAAATGGCTGCTGATGGCCATCTTGAATTTCTGACCACACCCAAAAGCACTCGTTCTCATCCACGATGATAACAAAGGTACCCAAGAAGTTTCGTAAAGATCAGTTCATAAATACGGCCTCTAGACTGAGCCGTATAGAAATTGTGTACAAAAAACTGATTAGACCTAATTTCGGTACAAAATGGCCACTGGCAGCCATCTTGAATTTTGGACCACACCCAGAAACACTCGTTCTCGCACCAAGGTGATACCAAAGGTACCCAAGATGTTTAGTGAAGATTGGTTCATAAATACAGCCCCTAGCCCGAGCCGTATTGACATGTGCACTTGCTGTGTATAAGCAGCACTGAAAAAATCAAAGTTCATCTAATTTGCATAATTTCTGCACGAGAAAAAACCTGTATTATATGTGATGTATCCCATGGTACTAAACATTCACAAAATTATTCAAATCAGCGCTTTCCTATGGAAGTTCTGCGCAAAAATCTGATTGCACCTAATTTTGTACAAAATGGCTGCCATCGGACATCTTGAATTTCGGACCGGACCCCAAAACACTCATTCTCGTCCCACGGTGATACCAAAGGAACCCAAGAAGTTTCGTAAAGATCAGTTCATAAATACGGCCTCTAGCCAGAGCTATATTGGCATTTGCACTTACAGTGCTGAAAGTAACACTAAATACATCAAAGTTATTCTAATTTGCATAATTTATGCATGAGAAAAAAACCCCGTATTATATGTGATGTATCCCATGGTACTAAACATTCATACAAAAAAATTTTCAAATCAGAGCTTTCATATGGAAGTTCTGCGCAAAAATTTGATTGCACCTAATTTTGTACAAAATGGCTGCCAGTGGCCAACTTGAATTTCGGACCGGACCCCAAAACACTCGTTCTTGTGTCACGGTGATAACAAAGGTACCCAAGAAGTTTCGTAAAGATCAGTTCATAAATATGGCCTCTAGCCCAAGCCATATTGAATTGTTAAAGGACAGACAGCCAGATGGACAGATGGACGATGGACGACTGGCCATGGCATAAGCTCAAACTTGACTTACGTCAAAGTTGAGCTAAAAATAAGAAAACTTAAATGGCAATTTTTGAGAACAGAGCTAGCTAATGACTGTTGACCTTGTTCCAATGAGGTTTTCATAATTTTTATTTTTGAAACTTGAAAATAAATGAAAGTGCCAATGACACTTCAGCTTAACTGAATTCAAGAGGGGGCTGAACTAAATACAAAGTCCAGTAATGCCAAGTCGTTCAATCAAGTTTCTGCAGAAAAGACATCACACCAAAGCTACAAATGAAATTTGAAAAGAATCGGGTGACAGATGTGGCCTATAGGGTGTGCTAATGGAATTGTTGACAATTTATATACCAAATCCAGAATGGCTGCTGGCGGCCATGTTTTTCAAAGAAATTCAGAAAAATTTGACAGCTCTCAGCTAGACATCACAGTAAAGCTACACGTGAACTCTGAATAAAATCAAAAATCGGGTGAGAGATGCAGTCTGTAGGGTTTACCAATGGAATTGTTGACAATTTATGAACCAAATCTAAGATAGTTGCTGGCGGTCATGTTTTTCAATGAAATTCAGAAAAATTTGATAGCTCCCATCTAGATATGACACTAAAGCTCCATATGAAATTTGAAAAAGATCGTGTGAGAAATGTGGCCTGTAGGGTGTGCTAATGGAATTGTTGACAATTTTTGTGTCAAATTCAGAATGGCTGCTGGCGGCCATGTTTTTCAACAAAATTCTGAAAAATTTGATAGCTCTTATCTAGACATCTCACCAAAGTTACATCTGAAATTTGAAAAAGATCGAGTAAGAAATGCAGCCTATAGGGTGTGCCAATGGAATTGTTGACAATTTATATGCCAAATCTATGATGGCCACTGGCTGTCATGTTTTTCAACAAAATTTGGAAAAATTCAATAGCTCCCATCTAGACACTGCCCCAAAGCCAAGTATGAAATTTGGAACTGATCGGGTGAGAGTTGCAGCCTGTTGGGTTTGCTAAAGGAATTGTGGATGGGCAGAGGAACATAGAGACAGATGTATGGACATACAGACAGATCTCAACCCATCCCAATAGCTCAAAAAATTTAAAATGGCAATTTTTGAGAACAGAGCTACCTTATGACAGTTAACCCTTTACCCAACGCAGACGATATCAAATTTTATTATTTTAAATATCATTTTTTGAAATTTTTCCAAACATTTCAACAAAACCATATTATGTGACTCCTCGTTGGAATGAGCTCGTTCCAATGAGGGGTCACATGATATGGTTTTGTTGAAGTTTTTTGAAAAATATTTTTTCAACTGCTGAATTCGCATATTACGAGGGCGGATGCAGTCGATTCGTTGGGTAAAGGGTTAATCTCATTCCAATGAGGTCATTATCTTTATTCTTGAGACAGAAAATGAAAAAATAATACAATTTAATGGGCAAGTTTTTACAACAGCAGTTGCCAATTTTTAGCATTAGGCAGGGAAAAGGGTTCAATTACATTAAGTTGATCTTATTAGAGATTGTTTTGTTATAACTGGATGGAGAGTGACCATTGACACTCACCAATAAAAAACTAGAGGATCTACAGAGCCTGTAATCACTCACCTGGAACCACATATAACAAGAAGAATGCCAACGCCCTATAGCTCACCAACATTCCTCTTTGATAGTAACTTTGGCAAACACAAGAACTGTATCAAACAGGCTCATAACATGCGACAAAGCTGACCTAAACACAACCTCTTAAAAGTAAAACACAGAAACTGACATAAACACTAAGTTAAACATGAAATTCTGAGCTAAACAGAAAACTAAACTCAACTAAGAATGTCAAGAAAACTGTTTAAAATGCACAGTATGAGGGGTTAATCATGGAACAATGATACTGAGGAACATGTATGATGAATATAAGTGCCATGGGAAGAGAAGGAGCACAGCAGCTGACCTAAACACTAAGTTAAACATGAAATTCCAAGCTAAACAGAAAACTAAACACAACTAAAAATGTCAAGAAAAATGTTTAAAATGCAGGGTATGAGGGGTTAATCATGGAACAATGATACAGAGGAACACGAATGATGAATATAAGTGCAATGGGAAGAGAAGGAGCACAGCAGCTGACTTAAACACTAAGTTAAACATGAAATTCCGAGCTGAACAGAAAACTAAACGCAACTGAAAATGTCAAGAAAAATGCCGATAGGATCACAGATCAAATGTCGAGTTGTGACAGCACAAAAGTGGGTTTAATCATTACCAAATTATCATCCGGAAACCAATTGTTTACAATTTACTATGTGAAGGGTCACTGTGACCTTGACCTTTGACCTAGTGATTCCGAAATAAATAGGGCTCTTTCTTGCACCAATGCCAACTTACCTATGAAGTTTCATGAACGTAGGTGGAGCCATTGTCAAATTATCATCTGGAAACCAATTGTTTACAATTTATTATGTTCAAGGTCACTGTGACCTTGGACCTAGTGAGTCCAAAATAAATAGGGGTCTTCCACCCACCTAGGCCAACCTACCTATGAAGTTTCATGATGTGGGTCAAACCATTATCAAGTTAACATCCAGAAACCAATTGTTTATGATTTACTATGTTGAAGGTCACTGTGACCTTGACCTTTCACCTAGCGAATCCAAAATAAATAGGGTTCTTCCTCTCATTGATGCCAACCTAACTATAAAGTTTCATCAACATGGGTCGAACCATTATCAAGTTATTATCCGGAAACCATATGTTTTGATTTACTATGTTCAGGGTCACTGTGACCTTGACCTTTGACCTAGTGAGTCAAAAATAAATAGGGTTCTTCCTCTCACGAAGGCCAACCTACATATCAAGTTTCATGAATGTGGGTTGAACCGTAGTCAAGTTTTCATCCAGAAACCAATTGTTTACAATTTACTATATTCAAGGTCACTGTGACCTTGACCTTCGACCAAGCAAGTCCAAAATCAATAGGCTTCTTCCTCTCACCAATACCAACCTACCTATGACGTTTCATGAACATGGGTTGAACCATTATCAAGTTATCATCCAGAAACCAATTGTTTACGCACACCCGCCCGCCATTCATCAAACTATAAGTCGAGTTTGACTTCGTCACAACTCGACTAAAAATGTTTAAAATGCAGGGTATGAGGGGTTAAATCATGGTAGAATGATAATAATCATCATATAGCAGCATTATAAAGGCCATGATATGGAAATAGGGCGAGTAAGTGACCTAAACAGAAGCTTTAACATTATTGGACACGTACGCCGACGCCAACTGATCGAGCCATGTCATAAGCTCACACAACTAAAGTTTGCAACATTACATCAACATTACATAAGGATCATTGGTAGACGGTGTGCCAGTCTTCAATCACGTGAAGTTTCAAAACATTTGAATCCATCAAACAGAATCATAGAATGTGGCCATATTTTCCAACCAACGAGAACAAAAAGAGGATTGTTTGTAGAGGGCCTCCTATAGACCATTCTTGCCAAGTTTTGGCTCACGTCAGCTCAGCAGTTCCAGAGAGAAGATGAAAATGTGATTTCCCATAGGTTTTTTTCTATAGTAACTATAAACCGCAATTGTGGACATGTTTGCAATATGATCAACATTAAAATGAGGAACGTCGGTGGAGGGTGTGACAGTTATCAACCATGCAAAGTTTCAAAACATTTGGCATGTTTGCAACCCGATCAACATTATATGAGGCTCATTGGTAGAAGGGGTCCCAGTCATCATTTATGTGAAGTATCAAAACATTTCGCCTGGCAGTTTCAGAGGAGAAGATTTTTGAAAATCTACCAATCAGAATCAAAGATTGCCTCTGGCGGCTATGTTTTTCAACCCACGGGAACTAAATGAGGATTGTTTGTAGAGGACCTCCCATAGACTATCTCTGCCAGGTTTGTTTTCACGTCGCCTCGGTTTTTCCAGAGAAGAAGAGGAAAATGTGATTTCCCATAGGGTTTCTACAGTAACTATAAGTTTGTGACCCAATCAACATTAAATGAGGATCCTTGGTAGAGGGGGGTCCCAGTCATCATTTATGTGAAGATTCAAAACATTTGGCCAGGCAGTTTCAGAGGAGAATATTTTTGAAAACCCACCAACCAGAATCAAAGAATGCCTCTGGAAGCTATGTTTTTCATCTGACGGGAAGAAGAGAGAAGAAGATGAAAATGTGAAAAGTTTACGGACGACGGACGACGACGGATGCCAAGTGATGAGAAAAGCTCACATGGCCTTTTAGGCCAGGTGAGCTAATAATAAATCAATTAGTAATGCACAAATTCTGATTAATAACAATGATTTCACACTCTACATGTGAGGATACTACAAGATAAAAAATACCTGAATAGACTGAAACAGACACAGATTGCAGATACATGGTCGAATTAACTATTTCAAAATATAATTTGTTCCACTTAACTGAATGTTGCTGATGGAATAAATGTCTTAATTGCATATAATTTTCAGACATCAAAGCAATTTCCATTCCCAGGGCTGATGTTTCATCTAAATTTGTGAGAATCCATTTGGATTCTTGAGAAAAGGGTTGCGAGAATCCACATCTCCTATGAGCATCCCAGGATCCCATGATGCCATCATGGTAGAACCCCTGTTGTATAATAACACATTAACCCTTAACCCAACAAAACTTTGTAATTTTACAAACATGAACTTAATATATTTCTTTAAAAAATAAACAATATTTACCACTAAAACCTTAGAAATATGGATGTAATTGAAACCAGCTCGTTGAGCAGGTTCCAATAACAGCCATATTTGTACAATTTTATTGACAGTGTCAGGATATTTCAGATCACGTAAGCCTTGTATTGGTTAACTTGCTGCTGTTACATTGGGTAAAGGGTTAAATTGGACCAATTCTTTTCATGCGAATCCTAGAAGAGATGCAGTGAGAATCTACATGGATTCTCGCTGGTTTTGTTGCATGAATCTTTGCGTGAACTGATTCTCAGATTCTAGTAGAAATATAAGGCCTGCATTCTTGTAGTACAAATTAGACCCCTAAATTGCACACCAGTTATTGTACAGTAAATTCTTGAATAAAATATTGTGATTTTTAAAACAATTTCAACAACCCTCAAATTCCCAATTATTACAGAGCGTTTTTGGCCTCAGTTCTTCCAATACAAGTATTTATTCTGTTAAATCTTGTTTGAAAGAGCCCAGTGATGGAATAAATATGCAATTTGTCACCACAATTAAGCAAAATTACCAAATTCTGGTTAATTAAATATTCTTGTTAACTATCTTTTACTGATGAGGCAATTCTATAAAATGGTTCACTGTACTAACGATTCAGGTATTTCAAGACACTATAACAACAGTAATGCCAATGAAATTCACATACCTCCACATTTGTAGAATTTAGTTTTTCTTCCATAACTTGTTTTAAAATTGTAAGTGCATGTTTGCATCCCTCCTTTAAATTCATTGACTGGAAAAGAAACCATACAAGTTGATTATTTCCCCCGCATGCAGTTAGTACTTTTTTTGACCAGTGTCATTAGAAAAATATGCCAGAGGTTAGTTATCACAGAAACTAGAGCATACTCTGGCAGCAGAAGCAGCATCTTTCTCGACCAGTTCGTAATTTTCACCCAATTTACACAACTGGATCGAGATTACATACACAAAACTTGAGCTGTTGCAACTATCAATTTCCATAGTTGACTTATCACTACCATTAACTGACAGCTAGTCGATTAATAGTTGTTTCCTATAAATTCAACAAACAATCTCTAAGGTACTTATCTATTTATTTATTGGTGTTTAAAGTCACAAATTTCTGCACAATGGCTAATCATGATCACGACAGTTTCTATGGGTGGAGGAGGGCGCGTGGTGTCTCAGAGGTAGACTGTTAGACTTCTGTGCTAGAGGTCCCAAGTTCGATCCCCATCCAAGACGACCTGCATTGTGTCCTTGGGCAAGGCACTTGGTGCACAATGGCTAATCATGACCACAACAGATTTTTACAGGTGGAGGAAGCCAGAGTACCCGGAGAGAACCACCGAGCAATGGTGAGGAACTGTCAGCTCCACAACATACTAACTCCACACAAGCAGGGTTAGCATTGGTTGAAGATAAGAGCACCATCAACATGCAGTACGCCTTAGTACACAATGCCACCATGCCCCCAAATGGGCAATGGGGTGAAGTGTCTTACCCAAGGACACAACGTGGTTGCCTAATGTACTTATAAATTTAAAACTGATGATGTATCAATGTGTAACTTTCGGTGATGAGATAAAGAGGAAACACCAAAATATTTTTGACTGATCTGCAGAATTTAAACACAAAAACATTTGTGCAAATGTTTCATTTCAATAACTAATTTTTAGATATTTTCAAAATAAATCTCCTTCAATTCCTACACAGGTTACAACTTGGAACCACAAGTGAACTGACCATTTAGAGTCTTGTGACAACTTTCACGGTTTGGATTGTTCAAATGGGGTCATTCAAATGTACAAGACCTAAGGCTGTATTTACTCTGCAGTCTGCAATCACTTCCCCAACCGCAAATTATTCAAATGGTACACCGCTTGAACAATATTCTTTAGTACTGATTAACAGAGTGCTGTTCAGGGTTCTTACAGACAAGGACCAAAAAAATTCAAGGACTTTTCAAGGACATATTAGCATTTTCCAAGGATGTTTTTTAAAATGTACATTTGGAATATAACCATTTTTAGAAGCCTTACATACTTTAACCTTTTACCTTACATGAAAAGCAGACAACACTTGCAAAAAAATTCTTGAATAACTAATTTTTTGTCTCAAAAACATAGGTCATGACCCCTCATTGGAACGAGCTCAAAGAGCTCATTCCAATGAGGGGTCATAACCTATGTTTTGAGACAAAAATGAAAAAAATAAATGAAATTAATTGGCCATTTTTGAGAATAAAGGTGGCCGTTTTGGCCGTTACACTGGGTAAAGGGTTAAAAATGTCTTCTACCTCATCCTTCTAAATTCCAGGAAAACGGTGCTTCTAAAATGCTCTGCAACAAAATTATGGTACTTACAGAATTACACCCAGTTAAATAATGCCTGAACTTAATTCCTCATTTATCGATTATCCATTATTTATGTTCGTTTTTTTTCGTTTTTCAACTAAAACAAGTGCAAAAGAGATGTTTCAATTGTCCACTATTACACATAAAAATTATATAGGGCAAAATTCAAGGACTTTCAAGGAGTCTGATGGATTTTCAAGTACTTTTCAAGTACATTTTCTGAATTTTCAAAATTCAAGGAGTAAGACTGAAATTCAAGGACTTTTCAAGGATGTGCACACGCTCTGATTATACAAAACTAGTACTCTGTTATTCCAAAATTATATTGTTGCACAATCATGTGGAAAACAAAGGCCATTGGATATTACAAGTAATTATGGTTAGATATTTCAAAGGTTCATAATCTAACTCTTTATTCATCTCAATATAATGTGTAATTTATAACCGACTTGTACCACACTGAAAATGAATGACGATAGACTATAAATAAAAAACGTTGACCACCTCAATAGTCAACAGTTAGTCAACTAATCGAATAATCACAACAGCCCAAAATAAAACATTGCAAAACGAAGATTGAATCAAGAAAAACATATGAAAATAGCATCTGAGATACAATGTTCTTGCATTTGTACAGTGAGAATTTTTACCAGACCATCACCCAGTCATGATCCCATCAAAATTCTCTGTCTTCTTTTGTAATCACAGTACTGTAGTTGTTTGTTGCATCTGTGGGTGCAAAAACACTGCATTCCTTTCTCAGTTCCCAAGACCATGTTCTAAAAACACACTATTATTTGAAAATAGATATATGTTTTCATTTTTGGAATTCACTTTAAAAAATTTCCACAATCCAGTACAAGTATTTCCCGTAGTTCCTTGAATCCAGCACTCTATGTAACAAAATGTATCTAACTTACCCAAAGCATTTTTACGGCCTTAGCCATTATATATTTTCATGCAGCATGTGATATGGCAGTTACCAATATTTTATAACCAGAAAGTGTGACTAACCCTGTGCACTGCTCAGGGTTAGTCACACTTTCTGGTTATAAAAAAAAAAATCATTTCTAACTGAATAACTAACCCTGTGCAATGTACAGCCTTAGTGTAGATGTCATCTATATCAACACCTTACCCAATGTAATGGTCAAAACCAGCCAGTACTATTCAATTCAAACTCAACTTATGAATCTTCAATGGGTTTGTTTTTAGTGAATTTCAAAAATGAAAACAAATTCTATTTTCAATTAATAGCTTGTTTAAATATGCAATAATAAAGAAACATATAAATTTAGTTTATACCATGATTACCTATTCTACTATATATAAAAAGCCTAAACATAAATTTTAGCTTTACAACCAACCATGGTCAACATGCCAGCAATGGGATTTCAACAGTGAAACTCCAAGTTGGCCTTTGGTGACCTTGCCTTGAATGCAAACTTGTCTAAATTTATCACTTGTTGCCTCGTGAAGGGTGAAATGAAACAGGCAATTATTTATTACGTTTTTCAATAAGTTTACTTGATAAGATACCAAAAATTAACAAACATATGTTGTCTCATGTTAATAAAGCATCCATAATTCGAAATAGTATGTTATTATGTTATTAAAATGAAAAAGGCCCCGTAATTTTCACGTTTCGTTGTCTATTTCGTTTCAGCGATAAAATTGGCAGCGAAAGTGTCGCACTCTGGTGTGCATGTAAACAAAAACAGATTCACACATGTGAATATTGAGTCATTGAACATTTAAACTCTTATTAATCTGACGTTCATGATATAAATAAAATATACCCAGAGTAGCTTGGTGTACCAAATGTTGACCACTCGTTGTGAAGTGGTCCACGCCAAAGGCTGGCGGTTAACACTACTTCACCACTCGTGGTGAACATTTGGTACACCAAGCTATTATGGGTATAATCTATATTTTTACAATGGTGTAAAATCACTCATTGTGATTATGTGATGTCAAAGCAGCTGTCTCATCACAAGTTGAGGAGGCAAAAATTATACTTGATTAACATTTTTGATTGATTCTGTACAGAACTGATCAAAAGATGTTATAAAATATCATTTTTTTACTTATTGGCAATGGGTTCAACATCAAACTTGGATATCAAATTACAACAACTTGAGGAAAAAAATCGTCTTTCATCAATTCATCAATTGTTTGTTACCCTCTGTGAAAACACAATCTTGACTGTTAAAATACCATCCCTTAAACTATAAAAAATGTTTTTTGACAAAAGTCTGAACATAGCTGGAATTAGAAATTTAACTTCTTAAGCTATTTTGTGGGAAAAACAATGTTTTCAGCAGTGAAAATTTCCTGCAATGCAGTTGCAACTTTAACCAACTACATCTTATACGACAGAGATCAGTGAGCTCTATCGCAAAAGATACAGTCCATTAACCCCTTCACCTAATGAAACGGCTGTATCTGCCCACGTAATTTGCAAATTTAAAACTGAAAAAATATTATTTTTTAAAAAGTTTCAATAAAACCGTATCACACTGGAAGGGGAACATTGAGCTCATTCCTATGAGGGGGCCACATAAGGTTTTGTTGAAACTTTTTTTTTAAAATGATATTTAAAATAAGAAATTTTGATATTGTCTGAATTGGGTAAAGGATTCAATTTTTAGTCCTACAAGTGCAAAACTGAATTATCGGAAGAGATTTGCAGGTGAAAAAAAATTGAGGATGCAGATTTTCAAAGTTGAGAGATGCCTGAGAAACAAGACATTTTTTAATAGACTGATATTGTACCAATCAGTATATGCTGTACATAAATGGCACAAAAGTTTCTTTCATAATTCTCTTCTCAGTAAAAATAACAACCACAGACTTTGATTCTTACACTTACAGAACTAAAGGTATGACTGTCCCAGATGGGCTTGTCAATTCCCCCACCGCCAAATTCCAAGACGAAGAAGGGCATAACTCTGGGAACAACAGTCCAATCAAAATAATTAATGGCAGGTGAACAGGTTCCCATGATAGTGATCATCCAAATCAAGTTTCAATGAAATCAACCCATAAACTTCTGAGGAAATCTCCGGACAAAATTAAAGACAATTCAGTTATTCTAAGATGAAAAGAGGCATAACTCTGGCAAAAAAGTCCAATTGAAACTATAACTGCAGGTGCACAGGTTCCCATTGTAGTAAACAACCATACCAAGTATCAAAGTAATCAACCCATAAACATCTGAGAAAATCTCCAGACAAAATTCAAGGACTGCTATTTTTCAAGTCAAAAAGGGACATAATTCTGGTAAAAATAATTGGACAGGAACTATAATCACAGCAATCAAAAGAATCAATTCTGATTCTTGTGTGAATTTTAAGCCCTGTTGAATCAAGACATGGCTGTTGTAAAGTCCTGTTCAAAGACATGACATGAAATAATTTATTTCAAACTTATGATTTATTGAACAGAAGACTGAAATGTTAGCAATGAACCATAGTAATCCTATTGAGACAGTTAATGAAAGTGTCAATGGCACTGCAGCTTAACTTGGCTGACAAATTAAGCTAAAAATCATTCAAAGAGTTTTAAAAATGTACAGAAAGAAAATTTTCTATGCAACACCTCAATTATTCTCATCAGAGAGACTAAGTATCAAAATAACTGGCAAAATGAGTCTTTCCAATCTCAAAGTTGCAGATGCAATACACTTCTAAAAGATTTTGAGCCAAATCTTTCAACAACAGTGGTATGAAAACATCAACGTTAATTGACAAGCACCAAAGAGTGGTTAAAGATCTTCAAAACTCACCAGAACACATAATTACCAACACACGATGCATGGGAGACAACTCTAAATGCCTAGAAAAAAAACAGGAACCAATCCATTCCACTGACAAACTGTAACCTGAAAAAATGAAAGCCGATTACAAAATAACTAAAGAAATTAGAAAGAGGGTGATCATAAGGGTCAGAAATCATACTTGCTTTGAAACCTTTGCGATAGATTACAACCAAAGATTGGGTACAGAAGTCTTTCAGGGAGTTATTCTAAGCAAAGAATGCAATGCGAACATGTTGATGGGAAATGATGATGAATTAACTAATAAGGGGCATAACTCTTGTAATGATGAAAAGTTAAAAAATTTATAGTAATTTATATATTTTTTATACTTACCAATGACCCAGACTTAGCTGGTGCTAAACTCTTTAATTCAGGTCCATTCACAAACTTTGTCCCCCCAATCCCCCAAATTTGCATCAAAAACCAAAAATTACATGTCCTATATGGTCCTCCATACATTTACTCCTCTGCGCATGCGCAGTCAGTGTCAAGGAGGTCTCGAAATTGGCACCAATGATCATTCTTACAACCAGTGCCTGGTATGCGTATTGTACTCAGCGGGGAGGTATGAGTTCCCAACTCATGGGAGGGCCATCCCTGTCTGGGTCATTGGTAAGTATAAAAAATATATAAATTACTATAATTTTTTTAACATTTTTATACTGTACCAATGACCCAGACTTAGCTGAATAGTAAATAGGCTGGAAGGCCTAGGAAATAATGAAAAATCCAGTAAGCTCAATTATCTATAACAGAATATCCCCTCCAGGAGAAAAGGAGAGATAGGCCTTACATGTATCTTTCTTATTTATACTAAAGAAGAAAGACACAATACCGATCAGTAATTGAGCATAATAATCATCAATGATCTCTATTAACATCCAGTATAACCCTTTATACTAATATTTTTAAAGGTAAGCCAATAAATAAAGGAAGTTCAGAGAAATAAGACTCTTTATATTCATTAAAAGTGTACGAGGATTGTATATTAACGCTTGTTTGACACATGACATATACAAATGCTTCACACTGAGCTACACTTTAAAAAAATTACATGTATGAGTAAACATTAGCTTTACACTTTAAAACCATCCCGGTACCGACTCGGAATAACTGACTCTAGGGGAGGTATTCCCTTGCTTTTCACTATAAAGCAGGTGACCTAAGGGAACACCAGCCCCCACCCCATTGCCGGAACAGAAAGCCTACATAACTATAGTTGCAACTGTTTAGTGGACGATATTCTGAGCAACTGATAACGGACCTAAACAATGGAGGTCTCCAGAAATGGACTCAATATTTCTGAGATAGAAATTAGTGAATGTGGAAGGTTGAGACCAATAAATCAGTAATAGTAAAACAATTAGCATAGGCCCAAGAAGTAGAAAGAGCTCTTACTTCATGAGCTGAGATCTTGAGTGCCGACTGCTGAGAAGATAATTTTTCATAAGCAGTACGAATAGTTAATTGAATCCATCTAGCAATAGAATGAACCATAATATCCTTTCGATTAGGCATCAAAGACAGAAAGAAATGCCTACGTCCCTTTCTGATGAACTCAGATCTACGTTTGTAAATATGTATTGCTCTAACAGGACAAAGTAAAGGCCTATGCCCATCAGATGATGGAAGGGCTTTAATAACAATAGGTTCAGGATACTTATTAGGAGCCTGATTCTAAGCCAAAAATCCAACATTGGTGGTAAAGGTAATAGTATTACCAACACTACGGTAGTGAGAATCATCCACAGATATGAAGCTCACTAACTCTTCCAGCAGAAGAGAAGGCTAAGAGAAAAGCTGCCTTATATGTGAAGAATTTAAAGTCCACTGTGTCATGAGACTCAAAAGGCGCTTCTTTTAGCTTAAGAAGAACCCAAGCCAAATTCCACTTGGGAATTAATCTAAGGGTTCTAGGTCTATTTATCGAAAAATTTCTAACTAATTTAGATAAAGAGACATTAGTTCCAATCATTAAGCTATCATGATGTGCATAGGCATCGGATAGCATAGACCTATAACCCTTAATGGTGATAGGCTGCAGTTTAATCTCATCAAACAAGTATACTAGAAAGTTTGCAATGTCTGGAATGGAAGGATCATAAATATCTACGGAATGATCCCCACACCATTGACGAAAGACCTTCCACATAGCAGCATAGTTTAGCGAAGAGGAGGTCCTCCTACAGATAGAAATCGCGTCCATTGCTCATCCTGTAAAATGTTTTCCGTGCAAAAAGGACCGCACAACGGAAATACGTGACGGTTTAGACCTTGCGGATTGTGATGGAGGATGCTCGATTTCCCCTGCGAAAGAAGATCTTCCCATTGAGGAAGCTTCCTCGGTATGACCCAAAACAGACACCTGAGTAGATTTATCCACGGTCTCTGTGGAGACAGAGATGCTACCAACAGAATCTTGCATTGCGATTGTTTTATCTTGAGCAATATCTGCTGAATCAACGGCTCTGGAGGATACGCATATCCTATTATTCCGTCCCAAGAGATCGAGAGAGCGTCTACTGCAAATGCTCGTGGATCCGGACAAGGTGACACATACGCCTGCAACTGATTGTTGAGATGTGTCGCAAATAAATCTATCATTGGCCGTTCCCAATGGTAGCAAATCTGATTGAATACTTGCTTGTGAGAGTCCATTCTGACGGCAACAGGCGACCCCTCCGTGAAAGGGAGTCTGCTGAGATGTTCAGACGACCCAGAATATGACGGACCGAGAGAAGAATCTGATGTTCTAGTATGAACAGAAGAATTCTTTCCGTTAGATTGAGCAACGGAATGGAATGAGTGCCACTTTGGTTCTGAATATACACAACTACTGTCGTATTGTCGGACAGAATTTCATGTGTGCATTCTGAATAACGTCTATCCAATGACGTAGAGCAAGCCAAATCGACATCATCTCTTTGATGTTGATGTGCTTGCTTAAAAACTGCAGATCCCAAAGACCCTGTCACTTCAAATCCGATGGGCTCAGTGTCGCGCCCCAACCTGTTTGACTGGCATCCGTCATAATCTTAAAACTCGGTTCTGGCAATTGCAGTGGAACTCCCTGAGTTAACCACTGTATGTCTGTCCAAGTCTGAATCTCTTGTTTCACTTGGCTTGACAACAGGATGTCCGTCTCGAGCGAATGAATCTTCACTCTCCAATTCTGAGTCAGATAGACCTGGAGAGGTTGAGTGCGTAGCCGCCCCATTGGAATGAGAACCACGGCAGCTCCGCACAGACCTATTAGTCTCATGAATTCTCTTGCTATAACTTTGTCTGAGTGAAGACAATAACGAGCGTAACAACTGACTAATTTCGCTCTGGTTAACGGCAGACGAACGAGATTGTTGTGCGTCTCGAAGCTTATCCCCAGGTGGGTGAATGACTTGGACGGCACCAGATCCGACTTCTCTTCGTTTACTATGAAACCGAGACGTCGGAGCAATAGAAGCAGATTCTGCATATTGTTCTGAAGCGTTAACTCGTTGCTGTACCTCTGAAGAATATCGTCCAGGTAAGCCGATGTTACCGCAGATGAATGAGCTCGGAAATAAGTCATTACCGAGTTCATTACTCGAGTGAAAGCCCAGGGCGCTAGATTCAGACCAAAGCACATCGCTCGTAACTGATAAACAACACCTAGGACAGCGAATCGAAGATACTTTCTGAATGCCGGATGTACCATGACGTGAAAGTACGCATCCTTGAGGTCTATGCTCGCAGCATAGTTGTTCACTCAAAAGCTCGCTCTGACTGATTGAATGGTCTCCATATAGAACATTGAAGCCACGATCAGCTTGTTTATCCAGCTTAAATCGATCACTGGATGGAACGAGCCATCTGGTTTCGGAACCAGAGAGAGATGGCTGTAGAAACCTGGAGATTCCTGGTTTTCTACGACCTCTATCGCGTTCTTCTTTAAAAGAGACTGGACTTCTGATAGAAGTGCCGTTCTTTTCTGAAAATTTGACGGAAGCTGAGTCCATATTGGACTTCGAGTTAACGGAGGTTTGCCTTTGAAGGACAGCTTTAGTCCTTCCGAAATAACCCCTCGAACCCAAGGGTCCTCCGTAATTGATTCCCAGTTGCTTGAGAAACTCGGCAGTCTTCCGTCCAGAGGTCTAAACCATCACCTCCTGGATCTGCGAGGCTTGCGGGAGGAGAAACTATGTCCTCCGCGACCCACACCTCGCCCCATCGGCCTTGGGGCGTCAGACCGGTTATTTCAGCCCCTACTCGAGTAGCTACTCTGACGGTCTCTAGAGGACGCATAGGAACCTCTATAGGAACTTCCCTTGGACGAACTCATCCCAGAAGTGCCTGGCCTACTCTTCTCTGCTAGTTCCGACTTCTTGAAAGCAGACTTAAATAGCAGAGAGTCAGAAGCTTTCTTAGTTAATTTATCATATATTGCAGAAAGCTTGCCACTGAAGAGAAACTCTCCGGAGACCGGAGCGACTCTAAGAGAGTTTTTCACCTTACTGTCCATGCGTGTGGAAGTAGCTAGGGCCGCATCACGTCTAGCTAACTCCAGATTCACCACTGAAAGGGCGGAGTTATACATGGAAAAAGCTATGGCCCTGGACAGAACTCTTAAGGACATCTGTACATCTTGGAATTCTGGTCCTTCAAAGCGTAATGACAACGCACTAGTAAGGCGATCTGCGTATGAAAGAGCGTCTAAACTAGCTCTGTTAGATGATATTGTCATTTCCATCGTTGACGAAGGAAGTGACATAGACGACGGCATGGATATTTCAAGGTCTTCAGCCTGGTCGTCTAAACGCAGAGGAACTCTCTGGATGCCCTGACCTGTCTTATCAAATTTATTCCTTTGATTAATGAAAGGCAGCTGTAGAGCAGATGCCGGTAGGAAGGCTGACCTGCCCATCTTGTTGGCAAGTTTGTCAATAGCGTCATCTAATAATTCAAATATCCGAGAGACATTCCTGGACTGTGACGGAAATTCCGGGACAATGTCCCTAAACCGATTAAAAAAGTCGGTGTCCAGTGGCGCTATCACCCTCCTATCCGGCTGCGCAGCATTTTGGTCCGGCGGAACAACTTCTGGAAGGTAATGCCAGATGAATTGTACGGCTATTTTATGTTGTTCCGAAAGGGAAATATCTAACTCATCGGAATCCCTTTCGAAATCCTGCCGGACCTCTTGCAATTCTCAGTCGTCCGCACCCGATCCAGCGGCGGAACATACCGACCCATCTTCGTCTGAAACTTCATGTTCCGACAGAGGCTCTGCCGGTTGCTGGGATGCTGCGATGATCTTTGCTATCTGTGATAGCATGTCTGTTACGGAGGCCTGGGGAGCCACAGTCTTAATGGATTTAGCCGCCGGAAGCTCCCTGGACGTTGCATCCTGCATACATCTTTTATGCGAACGTCCGGATGTAGAAGGCCTCGTATCCCTGGCTACCGGATGGCATGAACTGGTCACCGTGGAATCCCTGGTCGGCGAAGCTGACTGTATATCACTGGTCACGTAGCCAAGGTGTGGTTGTGTGTGCTGCAGTGAGGATGAGGAAGCCTTATAGGTAGCCTCGCCGGAGTGCCTATATACCAGAGCATCCCAAGTGGCGGATGTATGCTCCGACTGCGTAACGCTATGAACTACAACATCTGGTCCCAGATGTTGCTGTATGAGAGAGGGACCCCTCTTGCTTGCAGCTTGTGCAGAGCTGAACAAGCTAAAAAAAACGGACTATCAGGCTTCCTCCGATCCATCTTCCTTTCCGTCGTCACTGGGTGTGCACGTGGAAGTTTTATAGTGCTCGCAACACCCGACTCTCTCCTGGACCGCAACGGACGAACCCGGGTGCTGACCCATTCGGTGAATGGACGTGACACCGGGCGAGCTAGCAGATGTCAACCCCTTCGAACTCCTTTCGGGTAATTGACGGATCTCCATGAGCACTTTTGCCGCTAGCTCTTCGCTTGTTTGTGACGACGGAGGCACACTTCTGGACGACATCACGGAAATATCACACTGTTCTTATTCCTCTGGAAAAAGAGAGTGAAAGACTAGAGTGACTCTGCGGAGAGAGGACCGGCATAGCCCTCTCTCCCATAACAACATACCGTGACACACGTTTCCAATGTTTGTCATCCCAATTGAAACACACAGAACAAAGATCAGTGCGAGTACATTGAGTACAATTAATACAGAGATCATGAGAATCAGAGAAAGATTTCCTCCTATTACAATTTGAACAATAATCATTCATTGTGAAAAAAGGTAAACAATCATAGTACTCGCACTAATTCTTGAAAATAAAGTTACATAATAAAACAATCCATTATAATCATTACGAAATAATGATTCGAAAAGAAAAAATTTTTTCAAAAAAAAATTTTTCCAGAAGAGCCCAAGTTCCCAATGGGAAACCTGAGCCCAATGGATCCCCAAAAAGCCTAAGTGTGGACAAAAATTTAAATTCATTTTGAAAAAATTAATGTAACACTTACGGATAATATTAATGTATCTTGCTATGAAATAAGTGATGCAGAAGACAAGTAATCACTATCAGCAGTAACTGTTGTCAATCTGAGCAAAAGTGTCAACAAACCGGAAACATGACTCCAGGCACTGAAAAAAACCTGGCCCAAAATCAGTTACCAATTTAAAACACTATTTGATGCAAAACAGAGGCTTCCAGAGAAGAAACTGTAGAACATCAGATGGTAGATGCAGACCAAAACGCCTAAACACCCCTAGGGTGAGGACGTAAACATGGGGAAAAAACAGAAAAAATTCTGTTACCAAGCCAAAACTCCTAAGAAATTTTAGTAATAAACATTACAAAATATAAGCCAAAACATGGGAGAATAGCTAGGGGGAATAAGGAAGGTAGAGAGGAAACACTGATCAAACATTGGTACATTCATAGCAAGAATGACAACAACAGGGCCATGCCTTGAAAATAGGCAGCATGAAATAATTTCATAAAATAATGTACAGCCCTGAACATTTTCTTGCACTATTTTTTTTCTCTCCTCCTTATATTTCCTCTTTATTTCCACCATTTCTCTCATCAAAATGTGTCTGGCATCATGAAAACTGAGATTTGGAAGCACAAATAACAGTGAAGTGTAACTATTTTGAGGGCCAAACAAAAAATGATAATTGGCGCCAATTTCAAGACCTCCTTGACACTGCGCATGCGCAGAGGAGTAAATGTATGGAGGACCATATAGGACATGTAATTTTCGGCTTTTGATGCAAATTTTGGGGATTGGGGGGTCAAAATTTGTGTTGGGCCCTGAATTAAAAAGTTTAGCACCAGCTAAGTCTGGGTCATTGGTACAGTATAAAAATATCAAACTTTGTGAAGAAATTGCAGAAAAAATGTGGAAAGTCAAACTTCATCAAGAACCTGCCAAAGTTCATTTTCATTTCAAGTTTTAAAGAATAGATTGGCAACTGAAGGAATTACAGTGTTCACAACTTTGCAACTGAAGGAATTACAGTGTCACAACTTGGCAATTGAAGGAATTAGAGTGTTCACAACTTGGCAATTGAAGGAATTACAGTGTTCACAACAAGATGAAGTGAATAATGTCAAATTTAACCATCATGGAGCAGAACTCTGGAACCATGAATAATGGCAAAAATCAATTTACATCTAGAATGTAATAGACTAATTTTCCATGTCTAGCTTCAAATGAATCAGCTGGAAACAAAAGAAATTACAGAGTTCACAAGATGAAGAGAATAATGATGAGACTGACCTAACAATAGGCATAACACCAGTATTTACGCATGGATATGGTGAAAGTCACACTTTATTAATAACTTACCACAGCATATCAACATGTCAAGTTTCAAATGAAAAAGTGAAAAAATGTAAGAATCACAGTGTTCGCAAAAAGGTAATGGATGCATCCCTTGTTTCAAAGGACAAATATACGACTAAATGGGCTCCACTAAAATGTAGGGTGCATGGTGGCTCAGTGGTTATGGAACTGGACTTCAAACAGAAAGGTCCAAGGTTCGATCCCTGCCAGGGGTAACTGCATTGTGTCCTTGGGCAAGGCACTTAGTCCTGATTGCCTGGGGGAGGAGGGGGGAGGTTCCTTCTTGGGGGGGGGGGGGAGGGCACTGTGTACTAAGACATACTGAACGTCAGTGGTGTACGTGTCTTCAACCAATGCTAACCCTGCTTGTGTGGAGTTAGTACATTGGGAAGTCTGGCAGTTACTCACCATTGTTCAGTGGTTCACTGCAGGTACTCCAGCTTCCCCTACCCATAAAATTGTCCAACATGAGGGGGTCCATGTTTGTCGAAAGTGTCATTAAATTCCAAATAAATGCAATCTTCAGTTAGGACCCTATTACAAATCTCAAATTTTGGGTTGACTCGAATTTTTGAATCAAACCAGAAAGAAGATTTCAAATTGAATCAAATCTCAAATTGAATCTAACGGCTCGTCAAGTTATGAATACTGCACATTCTTAGAACCGCAATTATTGCCATTCTCCTCTCAAGTATCATATTCAATGGTGACCCATCTGCTTGAATCAAAAAACAGAATATTTCAGAATGGAATCAAAGTAGTAATTTCTGAAGCAGAACCACCTTGAACTCTTCTTTTATCATCAGGTCATCTACAAAGGAGATCTGATGATAGAAGAGTTTAACCCTTTACCTAACATGAAAAGCAATGACACTTGCAAATAAAATTCTTGAATAACTACTTTTTATCATTTTTTGTCTCAAAAACATAGGTTATGACCCCTTCATATAAGAGATGTAGAACAAACACATAATGCCACATGTGAGGAGGTGATTTGTAAGTATTTTCTTTGTTTTACTGCAGAGACATGACTCAAATGAAAGCCTTTCCCATAAACAATATTCTTTCCAAATTTCATAGAAATCTGATCACCCAAACCTGAAATATGAGGCGAACAGACAAAAAATTGGCTATTTTCCGAGACAAACAGCGAATTTTCAAAGTTAAAAGGGGGATAAGTCAAAAAAGTGAAAAGTAAAAAATACTATTAGACTCATTTGAAAACCTTTCCCATAAACAATTTTCATTCCAGATTTCAATGAGATCCAATGACCCAAACCTGAGATATGACGTAAACAGACAAAAAATGGCCTAGTTTTGTATATTGAAAGGGCCATAACTCACAGAAAAAATATTCCAACTTCAAAACAGCTAATGCCGCTTAACACTTTACCCAACGTAACGGCCAAAACCGGCCAGCGCTATTCACAAAAATCGACAATTAATTTTCATTATTTTTTCATTTTTTGTTTCAAAAACATAGGTTATGTCGAACTCGTTCCAATGAGGGGCCATAACCTATGTTTCTGAGACAAAAAGTTAAAAAATTTATAGTAATTTATATATTTTTTATACTTACCAATGACCCAGACATAGCTGGTGCTAACTCTTAAAAATGTAGGGCCAAACACAAATTTTGCCCCCCAATCCCCAAAATTTGCATCTAAAACCAAAGAAAACATGTCCTGAATGGCCCTCCATACTTCACCTCTACTGCGCATGCGCAGTGTCAAGGACATCCCAAAATTGGCGCCATTAATCATTCTTATAATCAGTGCCTGGTAAGCGCTATGTACTCAGCGGGGAGGTATGAGTTCCCAACTCCTGGCAGGGCCATCCCTGTCTGGGTCATTGGTAAGTATAAAAAATATATAAATTACTATAATTTTTTTAACATTTTTATACTGTACCAATGACCCAGACTTAGCTGAATAGTAAAAAGGCTGGAGGGCCTAGGACATAGAGGAAAATCCAATAAGCTCAACTATAAAAATAGAGTCATCCCCTCGAGGGGAAAAGGAGTATTAGGCCTTACATGTATCTTTCTTATTTATGATAAATTAGAAAGACACAACACCTTCCATAATTGAGCATCATAACATCCATGTACTCTATTAATATCCAGTATAATCCTTATACTAATAATTTTTAGAGTAAGCCAATAAATAAAGTTAGTCTAGAGAATTGAGACTCTTTATACTCTTTTAAAAGTGTCCGAGGATTGTATAATGACGCCCATTTGACACGTGATATATTCAAAAGCTATACTTTAAAAACTATGACCTGAATGAATTTTTAAAACATAAACTTATCACTTTAAAACCATCCCAGTAACAGCTCAGAATTACTGACTCCGGAGGAGGTATCCCCTTGTTTTCATAATAAAACAGGTGACCCAAGGGAACACCCTCCCCCCCCCCCCTTCTCCTTGCCCTGGGTCAAATAGCCCAGAGCGAAGAGGGCAGCAGGACGGAGTCACTGCCGGAACAGAAAGCCTACCTAGCTATAGTTGCAACTGTTAAGTGAACGACATTCTGAGCAGCAGATAATGGACCTAAACAATGCAGGCCTCCAGAAATGGACTCAATATTTCTGAGATAAAAATTCATGAATGTGGATGGCTGAGACCAATATGCAGCCTTCATTAAAACTATAATAGCGACACTATTTACATAAGCCCAAGATGTAGAAAGAGCTCTTACTTCATGAGCCAAAATCTTAAGCACAAACTGCTGAGTTAATGATAGATTACCATAAGCAGTACCGATAGTTAATTGAATCCAATTAGCAATAGAATGGCCCGTAATGTCCTTCTATTAGACATCAAAGACAGAAGAAGCTTTACATCCTTACTGATAAACTGAGATCTGTTTATAAATACGTAAACTCTAATCGGACAGAGTAAAGGCCTATGCCCGTACGAAGACGGAAGGACCTTAATAACAATAGGTTCCGGATATTTATTAGGAGCCTGATTCTTAACCAAAAATCCAACATTAGTAGTAAAGGAAATAGTGTTTCCGATACTACGAAAGTGAGAGTCGTCCACCGATAGTGCATGAAGCTCACTGACTCCTCAGTAGAAGAGAAGACTAAGAGAATTACAGTCTTAAAAGGCCAGAATTTGAAAACTACTGTTTCCAGAGGCTCAAATGGTTACTTAGCTAAATAAGAACCCAAGCTAAATTCCGTATAGGAATTAATCTAAGGATTCTAGGTCTATTTATCGAAAAGTTTCTAACTAACTTAGATAAAGAGACATTAGACTCAATTGTAAACTATCATGGAGTGCATAGGTATGAGATAACATAGACCTATAACCTTAATAGTAACAGGCTGCAGATGATCTTGTCAAACAAGTATACTAGAAAGTTTGCAATGTCTAGTATGGAGGGATCAAAAATATCAACATAATGATCCCTACACCAACGACGGAAGAGCCTCCACTTTAGCCGCATAGTATAGCGAAGAGGAGGTTCTCCTACAGTAAGAAATCGCGTCCATTGCTCGTCCTGTACAATGCTTGCCGTGCAAGAATGACCGCACAACGGAATACGTGAAGGTTGAGACCTTGCGGGTTGTGATGAAGTTGACACGATTTCCCCAGCGAAAGAAGATCCTCTCATGGAGGAAGTTTTCGCGGTAAGTCCCACAGCAGACACCTGAGTAAATTTATCCACGGTCTCTGTGAAGACAGAGATGCTACCAACAGAATTGTATTGTGGATGTTTATCTTAGCAATACTTGCTGAATCAACAGCGCTGGAGGATACGCATATCCTATCATTCCGTCCTATTAGATCAATAGAGCGTTAACTACATAAGCTCAGGGATCCGGACATGGAAACACATACGTCTGCAATTGATTGGTGAGTTGTGTCGCAAATAAATTATCATTGGGCGCTCCCATTGATAGCAAATCTGATTGAATACTTGTTTGTTGAGAGTCCATTCTGACGGCAACAAGCAACCCTTACGTGAAAGGAAGTCTGCTAATACAATCAGACGACCCGGAATATGACGGACCGAAGCAGAACTTGGGTGTTCTAGAAGAAACAGAAGGATTCTTTCCGTTAAATTGAATAACGGAACCGAATGAGTGCCTCCCTGGTTCCGGAGATACGCAACTACTGTCGTATTATCGGACAGGATTTGGACATGCGTTTCTGAATAATGTTCATCCAATGACATAGTGCAAGCCAAAATAACATCATTTCCTGGAAGTTAAGTGCTTGCCTAGAAACTGCGGAACCCTGGCACTTCGAATCCGTTGGGATCAATATTGTACCCCAACCTGTTTGACTGGCATTCGTCATAATCATAAAACTCGGATCCGGCAACTGCAGTGGCACTCTCTGAGTCAACCAACGAATGTTTGCCCAAGTCTGAATCTCTTGTTACACTTGATTGACAAGAGAACGTGTATATCGAGCAATTCATAGATTGCTGAAAGGTTGCCGTCGAAGAGAAGCTTCACCGAGACCGAAGCGACTCTTCACCTTACTATCCACGCGCGTGGATGTAGCTAGGGCTGCATCACGTCTAACCAACTCCAGGTTGCCACTGAAGGGCGGAGTTATACGTGGAAAAACTACTGCCCTTGAAAGAAATCTCATTGAGGATCATATCCTGGAATTCTTTCTCCTGAAGACGTAATGATAACGCCTCAGTAAGGTGGTCTACGTATGATAAAGCGTCTAAGTTAAGTCTATTAGACATCATTGTCGTTTCCAATGTCGTGGTTGGAAATGACATAGACGGCGAAAAAGATAATTCCCAGTCTTCAGCCTCGTCGTCTAGACGCAGAGGAACTCTCGGTATGCCCTATTCTGCCAATATAAATTTATTTCCCTAGAATTGATGAAAGGCAGAATAGAGCATTGCGGACAAGAAACTAGACTAGCATGTTTGGTAGCAAGCTTATATATAGCGTCGTTCAATAATTCGAATGTTCTAATGACATTATTGGACTGTGTCGGCAACTCAGGGACAATGTCCCTGAACCGATCCAAAACTCTGTGTCCAATGACGCTATTAGTCTCTTATCCAGCATCGCAGCAATGTAGTCCGACGGAACAACCTCTGGAAGATAATGCCGGAAGAAATGTATGGCAGCTTCTGTTGTTCCGAAAGGGAAAGCCCGAAATCGTCCGAATCCCTTTCACCATCCTGTCGGACCCTATGAAGTGTTCGGTCGTCCGTACCTGATGCATCAGCGGAGCGCACCGACCCAGTGCCGTCGGATTATTCCTGATCCGACCGAGATTCTGTCATTTGCTGGGATGCTGCGATAAGCTGTGCTATTTTGGATAGCACGTCCGTCACTGAGGCCTGTGGAGAAGCGGTCTTACGATGCTTAGCCGCTGGAAGCTCCGTGTTCGTTACCCCGTGCATACTTCTATTATGTGAGCAACCGGAGTGTACAGGCCTCGTGTCCCTTGGCTACTGGATGGCGTGACCTGTTCGCCGTAGAATCACTGAAAGACGAAGCTGGCCGGATACTCGAGGTCACGTAGCCAATGTGCGGTCGTGTGCGCTGCTGTGAGGATGAGGAAGCATTATCGACAGTCTCTCGGACTGTCTATATAACAGAGCGTCCCGAGCGGCGGACATATGCTCCGAATGCAAAATGTCTGTACCACAACATCCGGTCCCATATTTTGTTGTACGAGAGAGGGACCTCTCTCGCTCGCAGCCCGGACGGACCGGGACGAGCTAGGAACCGGACTAACAGGCTTCCTCCGATCTCTCCTCTAATCCGTCGTCACTGGGTGTGTACTGAAGTCTATTATAGTGCTCGCATCACCCAAATCTCCTTCCTAGACCGCAACGGATGAACCCGACTGCTGAACCATTCGATGAATGGACGCTACACCGGGTGAGCTAGCGAATGTCAACTCCGTCGATCCTACTAGGGACCTCTTAGGCGATTGACGTATTCCATGAGCACTTATTGCCGCTAGCTCTTCATTAACTATGACGACAGAGGCACACTTTTGAAAGACATCTCAGTAACTTTGCGAACAAGAAACCAGACATGCTTGTTAATAGCAAGCATATAAATAATATATATATATAGCGTCGTTCAATAATTCGAAAGTTTCTGTGACATTATTGGACTGTGTCGGAACTGAGGGACGATGTCCCTGAACCGATCCAAAAATTTCTGTGTCCACCGACGCTATCAGTTTCTTATCCGGCATCGCAGCATTCTGGTCCGACGAAAGAACCTCTAGAAGATAAATCGGATGACATATACAGCAGCTTATGTTGTTCCGAAAGGGAAAGCTCGAAATCCTCCAAATCCCTTTCGGCATCCCGTCGGACTGTATGAAATTTTCGGACGTCCGTACCTGATGCTTCCGCAGAGCGTCCCGACCCAGCGTCGTCGGAAATTACATGATGCGACAGAGATTCTGTCGTTGCTGGGATGCTGCGATAAGTTGTGCTATTTGGGATAGCACGTCCATCACCGAGGCATGTGCAGTAGCGGTCTTACGATGCTTTGCCGCTGGAAGCTCCGTGTACGTTGACTCCCGCATACTTTCTTATGCGAACGTCCGGAGTCTCCAGGCCTCGTGTCCCTGGCTACCGGATGGCGTGACCTGGTCGCCGAGGATTCTCTGATTGGCGAAGTTGACTGGATATCCGAGGTCACGTAGCCAAGAGCGGTCGTGTGCATTACCATGAGGATGAGGAAGCCTTATTGACAGTCTCTCCGGACTGTCTATATAACGGAGCGTCCCGAGCTGCGGACGTATGCTCCGAATGCGAAACATTTTGTACCACAACATCTGGGGCCAGATGTTGTTGTACGAGAGAGGGGCCTCTCTCGCTCGCAGTCCGGATGGACCTGGATGAGCTAGGAACCGGACTAAAAGGCTTCCTCCGTTCTCTCATCAAATCCGCCGTCACTGGGTGTGCATTTGATTGATTTATAGTGCTCGCATCACCCAAAACTCCTTCTGGACCACAACAGACGAACCTGGCTGCCGAACCATTCGATGAATGGACGCTACACCGGGCGAGCTAGCGGACGTCAAAGGCCGTCGATCCTACTAGGGTCCTCTTAGGCAACTGACGTATTTTCATGAGCACTTTTCCGCTAGCTCTTCATTAATTGTGACGACGGAGGCACACTTTTGGAAGACATCACGGATACATCACCCTGTTCTTGATCGTCTGAAATAGAGATTGATAAACTAGAGTGACCCTGCAGGGAAAGGACCGGTATGGCCATTTCCCCACTAACATACCGTGACACACGCTTCCCATGTTGTCAACGAAATAAACACATACTGAACAGGAGTTAGTGCGAGTACACTGACTACATTATACAATGATTATGAAAGTCAGAGGAAGATTTCCTCTTATTACAATTGAACAATATCCTTTCATTGTGAAAAGAAAACCAAGTCCTAGTACTCGCACCAACCCCTGACAATCAAAATACATAATAACATGATCCATTAACATAGAAAAAATAATTGAAATCAAAAAAAAAAAAAAAATTTTTTGAAAAAATATTTTTTCAGAAAAGCCTAAGTTTCTGAAAAGTAACGTTGAGCCCCAATGGATCCCAAGCCTAAGTGTGGACAAAAATTTTAAAAATATTTTAAAAAATTAATGCAACACTTACGAACAATAATAATGTATCTAGTTATGATTAAACTAACATCAAGATATTATTTTCAAGAAATCCCCCTCACACAGAGGGCTGTTGTCAATGTAAACAAGAAGTGTAAAAACACCAGAAACAAGACTCCATGCACTGATAACCCTGGCCCGAAATCAGTTACCAATAATACACTATCTGATGCAAAACAGAGACTTCCAGGGAAGAAACTACAGAACATCAGATGGAAGATGCAGAACACTATGCCTAACCACCCATAGGTGAAGACGTGAACATGGGGAAAAGAACAGAATACATTCTGTTATCCAGCTAAAACTCCCAAGAAATTTTAGTAATAATATTACAGAAAATATGCCAAAAGCATGGGATAATAGCAAGGGGGGACTTAAAGGAAAGGGAGAGAGGAAAACACTGAACAAGCAGTGTAACATGATAACAAGAATGACCACAACAGGCCCATGCCTCGAAAATAGGCAACTTAACATAATTTCATTACAAAATTTTAAGTTACAGCCCTGAATATTTTCTGTCACTCCTTTTTCCTCTCCTCCTTCTATATCCTCCTTAGAATCACCATTTCTCCAATATTTATGTGTCTGGCATCATTTAAACTGAGATTTACAAGAACAAAGATCAGTGAGATGTTAACTGATGAAGGGCCAAACAAAGAATGATTAATGGCACCAATTTCGGGACGTCCTTGACACTGTGCATGCGCAGTAGAGGTGAAGTATGGAGGGCCATTCAGGACATGTTTTCTTTGGTTTTAGATGCAAATTTTGGGGATTGGGGGGCAAAATTTGTGTTTGGCCCTACATTTTTAAGAGTTAGCACCAGCTATGTCTGGGTCATTGGTACAGTATAAAAATATGAGTTATTGAAGAATTTTTTTTGCAAGTGTCATCTGCTTTTCACGTTATGTAAAGGGTTAAAGGTCTCATGATAGCGAACCTTTGTATGAAATTTCATCGAAATCTGAGCAGTAATGTTGAAGGTATAATGCGCACAGACATCTGAGTTTGGCTGGACAGATGTAAGGACAGATGCACAAATGCACGGACAGGCACAATCCAGTATACCCCAGTTTTTGAAAAAATGTGGAGGTTTCATTACTCTAACAACCATGGAATTCCTCGCATTTACTGTCATCTGCATAATGAGGTTCCAGTGTGTGAATTTGGTGATGCTACCCTGCACAGCAGGGTAGCATCACTAAATTTACCCTCTGTGAACCTCAATCCGAATTAAGGTCTCAGGCCTAAACAAAAAGAGGTACCCAGAGGATGTATTGGGTGATTCTAGTCCACTGTATGAGATAGCAACAGCAAATTCACCCTCTGGGGAATCTCCATCTGCAAATGACAGATTGGTTATTTCCAGGCTTGTTTATAGACCTCTTCAAATATAGTATATCCAACATAAACATATATTATATTATCTCTTGCGTGAGAGAGTCCCATGAGATCTGTCAAACAAGATAATAATATAATAAATGCCCGATTCATCACTAGAAAGCAGGAAAATGACCAACTTCTTGTTAACTGAATACTCCTGTTAACTGAATATTTTTTACTAGCAAAGTGGCTATTCAGTTAACAGGGTTGCACAGTATATCACCTCACCTTATGGTAGACATCTTGTAGAGCTTGCTGTGCACCCTCTGATCCTGATCCAATAGCTTTGGCATCATATTCTATAAAAGTACCAGATGGATCCATGTGATACCTGGAATGACAGAATATATCATTTGTTTTATTATATGACAGAAAAAATCCAGCAAGAGGATCACAGATCCAGAAGTCAAGTTTTGACATTAAATTCTGAAGAAATAAGCTATTTGTAGCAACAGTGACCTTGACCTTGGAGACCCAGACTCCGAAATCAATAGGTGACTTCCGTTCCTATAGGGTAACCTCTGGTATAAGTTTGGTAAAGGTGCTTCAAATAGAAAATCGAACTAAAGTTATTGCCCGGAAACCAATTTGTCACAAAATATTCTATTTATAGTAACGGTGACCTTGACCTTGGAGTCCCAGACTCCAAAATCAGTAGGTGTCTTCCCTTCCTACAAGGTAACCTCTGGTATAAGTTTGGTAAAGGTGCCTCAAATAAAACTAAAGTTATTGCCCGGAAACCAATTTGTCACAAAATATTCTATTGATAGTAACAGTGACCTTGACCTTAGGGCCCCAGACTCCAAAAGCAATAGGTGTCTTCCCTTCCTATATGGTAACCTGTGGTATAAGTTTGGTAAAGGTGCGTCAAATAAAACTAAAGTTATTGCCAGGAAACCAATTTGTCATAAAATATTCTATTTATAGTAACAGTGACCTTGACCTTGGAGTCCCAGACTCCAAAATCAATAGGTGTCTTCCCTTCCTATAGGGTAACCACTGGTATAAGTTTGGTAAAGGTGCATCAAATAGAACTAAAGTTATTGCCCGGAAACCAATTGTTTATGCCCGCCACCCTCCACCTGCCACTCGCCACCCGCCCACCACTTCATCAAACTATAAGTCGAGTTTGACTTCATCAAAACTCGACTAAAAATCTGGTAATTTATAGGGTTGAGGTGATACACCAAATTCATGGCATGATACAAAACTAGGAACACGAGTCACAATACGATATGTATCAAGATACATATCTTGATATTTGTACTGGTATTGAAGTGCTACAGTTAAGATCACAGGGACAATGGTGGAGCTAGCAATTCATAGTTGGGGTGCACAGATACATTAGGGAGGGGGATCAACTTAGTCCTCTCCCCACAATTTCCCATATTCTATCACATACTGCACTGACAGGTCATGCATGTCTGAGCTCATACTCTGGCAAAAGCTCATCCCTAACTTCACAAAGTGGCTCCTCTGAGTCTTAGCATATCCTTCTACTTTTCAGTTTTAGAATAAAGACGATTTTAGTCAAAGGCGCTGGTAATTACAATGAAAATACGTAAGTAGTCATCTGATGATCATGACAACTAACCTTACCAAATACATTAAAAAAAAGCTGGAGTACCCTGGTCCCATATGTTGGTAATGAAAATACATCAGTGACTTGCAGTTCATGGTTCGACATCCACTTTGCAATTTTCAAATCGATTCACACGAATAAAAAAAGTCATAAAAAAATAATTACGAAGAATAACTGTGCACATCAAGGGGCCTAATTAATAAGCACCAACATCGTAGAAAACATAAGTGAAATTTTGTCAACTGCTTTGAAAACACTCATGAAATGGTGGCTAAAAATTTATCATTTTGCATAACCAACGGATGTTCATAATAAATTGGTGTATTGTTGTGCTGTTTATCTGTAGTTTTACCATTTTTGAATCAGAATGTTGGATGAGTGCATAAAATATTGAATCGCACCATGCAAACGAAACTTCGGTGATTAGATCGCACCTGGGAGATCTTGCTTCGCAAAGAGCAATGCAAATCCAAACAAAAAATACCCAGATTTAATAATCAGTATTGCGGTGTACCCTGGTGTTATATTCTGAATTGCAGGGTATCTGAGTTGGACAAATCCCCCAAGCCTAAAATGTGATGTGTTGAATGTATTGAGAGTGAAAGAGTTGAATTTCAAGACTGGTGACCGGCCTATATAGTGGTATCACGATACGACGAAATTTGGACGTCTGCACTGGTGCCCTATCATGGGTTGCCGTATCGGTACATATCGGAGTACCAGGATATCATCCCAAGACTAGTAATTTAATTGGCTAAAATGCTAAAAGTGTTGATATACTCCAGTATTGCTGATCAATTCGATTTTTATCGAAATTGAGTTGATATTTCACCATTCTGTCATTGTTTCTATAAATAGTGAAGGTGGGTTGATATAATGATTCCAAATACCTGTTGGTGATAAAAATAGAAATGGTATTTCCAACTTGCTCCTTCCTTTAATTTCCCTTATCCAATGTTTAGAAACTCTTCAAATACAGTGGAGCCCACTTAATTGGATATCTCTTAATTGTATATCCCTGTTAATTGAATATAATTTTCAAACCATTTACCATACCTTTAGTACAAATTTGATCTGTTAATTGCATATGGGTTGTAGAGTAAACTCCTGTTAATTGTATATAAATTAATTATAAAAATGAGCTCTGTCAAACAAGATATATCACTACATCCAATACAGGCATTTATTCTATTATACCTTGTTTGACAGAGCTCTGTCAAACAAGATATAATAGAATAAATGCTCAGTTTACCTCCAGAACACAGGAAACTGACCAAATTCCTATTAATTGTATACTCCTGTTAATTGAATAATTTTCACTCACAAAATGGATATTCATTTAAGAGGATTCTACTGTATAACAATTAACTACAACATTAACAAATAAGTTACTGCACAGTGCTTCTTTCACAGTACAATCACCATAGACTGGTCGTAATCTACACATGAGCAGTGATGTCCACACATGTGTTTACCAGGTAATAAAAATCAGAAGCAGCAAAATTTTAATTAATAAAGCACTGGGTTGCACCCGGTGCTTCATTAATTAAATTATTGATGATTATTCCTATAATTAGTGTTTGGAATCTAATATTATTGCATCCGTGGAAATATTGGCCACTTGTGGAAAGTAACCAGTTCACGATGGCTGTACTGTATGTTTTTAAATGTTGAAATTAAATTTATTTTGTTGCAAATGAATATGCTGTTTTGCTTCAAAAAATATGTAATAAAGCAAGGAATTTGAAAAAAAAATTTTCTGGCATAATAATACAAGAGGCCCCAAAGAGCCTTAAAGTGGTTCAAAGAAGTATTTGGGGTCACATTCAGTTAGACATGGTTCATCAACACTACAAAGGAATGCAGTCATGAGAGACAAATTTTATGGAACTAGGGACATGGTTTGAACAAACTTGAATCTTAACCCCCCCCCCCCCCCCCCCCACCCCCTAAGGATGCCGCATACCAAATATCAAAAGCATTCATCTGCTGGATCTGAAGAAGAAGATTTTTTAAGAAACTTAAAAAATTTATAGTAATTTATATATTTTTTATACTTACCAATGACCCAGACATAGCTGGTGCTAACTCTTAAAAATCTAGGGCCAAACACAAATTTTGCCCCCCAATCCCCAAAATTTGCATCTAAAACTAAAAGAAATCATGTCCTGAAGGACCTCCATACTTTGCCCCTACTGCGCATGCGCAGTGTCAAGGATGTTCCGAAATTGGCGCCAATTACCATTCTTGCAAGCAGTGCCTGGTCAGCGCTATGTACTCAGCGGGGAGGTATGAGTTCCCAACTCCTGGGAGGGCCATCCCCGTCTGGGTCATTGGTAAGTATAAAAAATATATAAATTACTATAAATTTTTTAAGATTTTTATACTGTACCAATGACCCAGACATAGCTGAATAGTAAAAAGGCTGGAGGGCCTAGGACATAGAGGAAAATCCAATAAGCTCAACTATATAATATAGAGTCAACCCCTCAAGGAGAAAAGGGGTATTAGGCTTTACATGTATCTTTCTTATTTTATGATAAATTAGAAAGATACAATACCCTTCATAATTGAGCATAATAACATTCATGTTCTCTATTAACATCCAGTATAACCCTTTATACTAATTATTTTTAAAGTAAGCCAATAAATAAAGTAAGTCCAGAGAATTGAGACTCTTTATATTCTTTAAAAGTGTCCGAGGATTGTATATTAACGCCCGTTTGACACTTGACATATACAAATGCTTCACACCGAGCTACACTTTAAAAACATGACATGAATGAATTTTTAACATTAATATTACACTTTAAAACCATCCCGGAAACGACTCAGAAATACTGACTTCGGAGGAGGAATTCCCTTGCTTTTCACTATAAAGCAGGTGACCTAAGGGAACACCCTCCCCCCCCCCCTCCCCTTGCCCTGGGTCAAATAGCCCAGAGCGAAGAGGGCAGCCGGACAGAGTCACTGCCAGAACAGAAAGCCTGCATAACTATAGTTGCAACTGTTTAGTGGACGACATTCTGAGCAACAGATAACGGACCTAAACAATGCAGGTCTCCAGAAATGGACTCAATATTTCTGAGATAAAAATTTGTGAATGTGGATGGCTGAGACCAATAAGCAGCCTTCATTAAATCTGTAATAGCAATACTATTTGCGTAAGCCCAAGATGTAGAAAGAGCTCTTACTTCATGAGCCGAAATCTTAAGCACAGACTGCTGAGAAGAAGATAAATTTTCATAAGCAGTACGGATAGTTAATTGAATCCATCTAGCAATAGAATGGACTGAAATGTCCTTTCTATTAGGCATCAGAGACAGAAAGAAACGTTTTCGTCCCTTTCTGATAAACTGAGATCTCTGTTTATAAATACGTAACGCTCTAACAGGACAGAGTAAAGGCCTACACCCGTCTGAAAACGGAAGGGCCTTAATAACAATAGGTTCCGGATATTTATTAGGAGCCTGATTCTTAGCTAAAAATCCCACATTAGTAGTGAAGGTGATAGTGTTCCCGACACTACGATAGTGAGAATCATCCACCGACAGTGCATGAAGCTCACTGACTCTTCTAGCAGAAGAGAAAGCTAAGAGAAAAGCTGTCTTATAAGACAAAAATTTGAAATCTACTGTCCCAAGAGGTTCAAATGGCTTTTCCTTCAGTTTAAGAAGAACCCAAGCTAAATTCCACTTAGGAATTAACCTAAGAGTTCTGGGTCTATTTATCGAGAAGTTTCTAACTAACTTAGATAAAGAGACATTAGAACCAATTTGTAAACTATCATGATGTGCATAGGTATCAGATAACATAGACCTATAACCCTTAATAGTAACAGGCTGCAGTTTGATTTCGTCAAACAAGTATACTAGAAAGTTTGCAATGTCTGGTATGGAGGGATAAAAAATATCAACAGAATGATCCCTACAGCAACGACGAAAGACCTTCCACTTAGCCGCATAGTTTAGCGAAGAGGAGGTCCTCCTACAGTTAGAAATCATGTCCACTGCTCGTCCTGTAAAGTGCTTGCCATGCAAGAAGGACTGCACAATGGAAAAACGTGAAGGTTGAGACCTTGCGGGTCGTGATGAAGTTGACGCGGTTTCCCCTGCGAAAGAAGATCCTCCCGTGGAGGAAGCTTTCGTGGTAGGTCCCACAACAGACACCTGAGTAGATTTATCCACGGTCTCTGTGGAGACAGAGATGCTACCAACAGAATCTTGCATTGAGATTGTTTTATTTTTAGCAATACTTGCTGAATCAACGGCGTTGGAGGATACGCATATCCTATCATTCCGTCCCAAGGGATCGACAGAGCGTCTACTGCAAATGCTCTTGGATCCGGACACGGAGACACATACGTCTGCAACTGATTGTTGAGATGTGTCGCAAATAAGTCTATCATTGGCCGTTCCCATTGGTAGCAAATCTGATTGAATACTTGTTTGTTGAGAGTCCACTCCGACAGCAACAAGCGACCCTTTCGTGAAAGGGAGTCTGCTAGTACATTCAGGCGACCCGGTATATGACGGACCGAAAGCAGAACTTGATGTTCTAGAGCAAACAGAAGGATTCTTTCCGTTAGATTGAATAACGGAACTGAATGAGTGCCTTCCTGGTTCCATATATACGCCACTACTGTCGTATTGACGGACAGGATTTGGACATGAGCTTTGTAAATAATGTCCATCCAATGACGTAACGCAAGCCAAATTGACATCATTTCCTTGATGTTTATGTGCTTGCCTAGGAATTGTGGATCCCAAAGACCCTGGCATCTCGAATCCGTTGGGATCAATGTTGCACCCCAACCTGTTTGACTGGCATCCGTCATAATGGTAAAACTCGGATCCGGCAACTGCAGCGGAACTCCCTGAGTTAACCACTGAATGTTTGCCCAAGTCTGAATCTCTCGTTTCACTTGATCTGACAAGAGAACGTCTATGTCGAGCGAATGAATTTTCACACTCCAATTCTGAGTCAAGAAAATTTGGAGAGGACGAGTGCGTAACCGCCCCATCGGAATGAGATCCGCAGCGGCTCCGCACAGACCTATCAGTCTCATGAACTCCCTCGGTGTGACTTTGTCTGCGAGAAGACAATAGCGAGCGTAACAACTGACTAATTTCGCTCTGGTTAACGGCAGACGAACAAGATTGTTGTGCGTCTCGAAGCTCATTCCCAGATGTGTGAATGACTTGGACGGCACCAGATCCGACTTCTCCTCGTTTATTAAAAAACCGAGACGTCGGAGCAATAGAAGCAGATTCTGCACATCGTTCTGAAGAGTTAACTCGTTGCCGTACCTCTGAAGAATGTCGTCCAGGTAGGCCGACGTTACCACAGACGAATGAGCTCGGAAATACATCATTACCGAGTTCATTACCCGAGTGAAAGCCCAGGGTGCCAGGTTCAATCCGAAGCACATCGCCCAGAATTGATACACCACTCCTAGGACTGCGAAGCGTAGATACTTTCTGAATGTCGGATGTACCATGTCGTGAAAGTATGCAGCTTTGAGATCTATGCTTGTTGCATAATCGTCGGATGTACCATGACGTGAAAGTATGCATCTTTGAGATCTATGCTTGTTGCATAATCGTTCACCCGAATACTCGCTCTGACCGGTCGAATCGTCTCCATATAAAACTTCAGAGCGACGATCAGCTTGTTTATCCAGCTCAAATCTATGACTGGGCGGAACGAGCCGTCTGGTTTCGGAACCAGAAACAGATGGCTGTAGAATCCCGGTGTTTCCTGGTTTTCTACGACCTCTACCGCGTTCTTCATTAAAAGAGACTGCACCTCTGATAACAGAGCGTCTCTTTTCTGCGGATTTGACGGAAGTTGAGTCCATTTTGGACTTCAAGTTAATGGAGGCTTTCGTTTGAAGGATATTTTTAGACCTTCCGAAATCACCCCTCTCACCCAAGGGTCGTCCGTAATCGACGCCCACTCTTGTGAAAAACTCGACAACCTTCCGCCAACCGGAACGCGATAGAGGTTGAAGCCATCACCTCCTGCGAGGCCTGCGGGAGGAGAAACCACGTCCTCCACGACCCGCACCTCATCCCGTCGACCTCGGGGCGTCCGACCGGATGTCCCGGCCCGAAGGACGTCCCGCACGTGAGTCGCTGCCTTGACTGTCTCTTGAATAAGACCAAGAGGACGCACCGGAACCTCTATAGGAACCTCTCTTGGGCGCATTAGACCCAGAAGTGCCTGTCTTACTCTTATCTGCCGTGTCCGACTTCTTAGAAGCAGACTTAAACAGCAGAGAATCCGAAGCTTTCTTAGTAATTTTATCGTAAATTGCAGAAAGCTTGCCGTCGAAGAGAAGTTCTCCGGAGACCGAAGCGACTCTGAGAGAGTTCTTCACCTTACTATCCACGAGTGTGGATGTAGCTAGGGCTGCGTCACGTCTAACCAACTCCAAGTTTGCCACTGAAAGGGCGGAGTTACACATGGAATAAGCTACTGCCCTTGAAAGAAGTCTTAAAGAGGATTGAACATCCTGGAATTCTTTCCCTTGAAGACGCAGTGATAACGCCTTTGTAAGGTGGTCTGCATAAGATAAAGCATCTAAACTGGCTCTGTTAGACGAAATAGTCGTATCCAACACCGCGGTTGGGATAGACGTAGACGACGGTAATGATAATTCTAAGTCTTCCGCGTCGTCACCCATACGCAGAGGAACTCTCGGGATACCCTGTCCTGCCGTATCGAATTTATTCCTTGCATTAATGAAAGGCAGGTTAAGAGCATTGGCGGACAAGAAACCCGCTTTTCCTGTTCTGGAAGCAAGCTTGAATATAGCGTCGTTCAATAATTCAAATGCCCTTGTGACATTATTGGACTGAGACGGAAACTCAGGAGCGATGTCCTTGAACCGCTCGAAGAAATCAGTGTCCAATGACGCTATAATTCTCTTGTCTAGTACCACAGCAGTCTGGCCCGACGGAACAACCTGAGGAAGAAAGTGCCGGATGAAGTCCACGGCAGCTTTATGTTGTTCCGAAAGGGATAACTCCAAGTCATCCGTATCCCTTTCACCATCCGGTCGGACCTCATGATGCTCCCGGTGGTCCGCACCCGATGCTTCGGCGGAGAGTACCGACCCAGCGCCGTTCGATAATTCCCGATCCGACACCGTTTCTGTCGGTTGCTGGGATGCTGCGATAAGTTGTGCTATTTGAGCAAGCACGTCCGACATCGAGGCCTGCGGAGGCGCAGTCTTTCGCTGCTTCGCCGAGGGCAGCTCCGCATCTAGTGACTCCCACATACTCTTCCTATGCGAACGTCCGGAGTCAACCGGCCTCGTGTCCCTGGCTACCGGATGGCGTGACCTGGTCGCCGAAGAATCCCTGGTCGGCGAAGCTGGTAAAATATCGGCGGTCACATAGCCAAGGTGCGGTCGTGTGCGCTGGTGAGCGGAAGAAGAAGCCTGAGCAGTCTCAGCGGACTGCCTATACAACGGAGCGTCCTGAGCGACGGACGTGTGCTCCGCTAACAACACATTTTGTACCACAACATCTGGTCCCAGATGTTGTTGTACGAGAGAGGGGCCTCTCTCGCTCGCAGTCCGGATGGACCTGGACGAGCTAGGAACCGGACTAGAAGGCTTCCTCCGATCTCTCCTATTATCCATCGTCACTGGGTGTGCACCTTGAATGTTTATAGTGCTCGCATCACCCAACATTTCCTCCTGGACCGCATCGGACGAACCCGGCTGCCGAACCATTCGGTGAATGGACGCTACACCGGGCGAGCTAGCGGTCGACAGCGCCGTTGATCCTACTAGGGACCTCTTAGGCAACTGTCGTATCTCCATGAGCACTTTTGCCACTAGCTCTGCATTCAATTGTGACGACGGAAGCGCACTTGCGGAAGATAACATGGAAACATCACCCTGTGAAATAGAAACTGATAGAGTAGAGTGACCCTGCGGAGAAAGGGCCGGCATAGCCCTCTCTCCACTAACAAATTATCGTGACACACGTTTCCAATGTTTGTCATCCCAATATTGACATATTGAACAGGAGTTAGTGCGAGTACACTGACTACAATTAATACAATGATCATGAAAGTCAGAGGAAGATTTCTTCCTATTACAATTTGAACAATATCCTTTCATTGTGAAAAGTCAACAACAAGTCCTAGTACTCGCACAAACCCCTAAACACAAAGATACATAATAACATGATCCATTAATAATGAAAAAACAATTGAAAATCAAAATAATTTTTGAAAAATATTTTTTTCAGCGAAGCCCAAGTTTCTAAAAAGTAACGTTGAGCCCCAATGGATCCCAAGGTTAAGTGTGGTCAAAAATTTTAAAATTATATTAAATAATTAATGCAACACTTACGGATAATAATAATGTATCTTATAGTGAGATAAACTACTCCAAAGGCAAACAGCCCCCCTCAAAAGAGACTGTTGCCAATGTAAACAAATAGTGTAAAAACACCAGAAAACATGACTCCAGGCACTGACAAAACTGGCCCGAAATCAGTCATCAAAATTACACACTATCTGATGCAAAACAGAGACTCCCAGGGAAGAATCTGCAGAACATCAGATGGTAGATGCAGAACACAACGTTTAAACACCCATGGGTGAAAATGTAAACATGGGGAAAATAACAGAATTCATTCTGTAACCAAGCTAATTCTCCCAAGAGAATTTAGAAATGATCTTTCTCAAAAATATGCCAAAAGCATGGGAGAATAGCAAGGGGGGACTTAGAAGACCAGGAGAGAGGAAACACTGAATAAGCAGTGCAACTTTATAACAAGAATGACAACAACGGGCCCATGCCTCGAAAATAGGCAACTTAACATAATTTCATTAAAAAAATTTTAAGTTACAGCCCTGATTATTTTCTGTCACTCCTTTTTCCTCTCCTCTTTCTATATCCTCCTTAGAATCACCATTTCTCCAATAATTATGTGTCTGGCATCCTTAAAACTGAGATTTACAAGCACAAAGATCAGTGAGATGTTGACTGATGAAGGGCCAAACAAAGAATGGTAATTGGCACCAATTTCGGAACATCCTTGACACTGCGCATGTGCAGTAGGGGCAAAGTATGGAGGTCCTTCAGGACATGATTTCTTTTAGTTTTAGATGCAAATTTTGGGGATTGGGGGCAAAATTTGTGTTTGGCCCTAGATTTTTAAGAGTTAGCACATGTCTGGGTCATTGGTACAGTATAAAAATATTCCTCATTTCGAACTTAGTTCTGAAGAAGATTTTTAAAGAAAAATTCCTCATATTAAGTTATTATTCGGGCTCCCACAGGGAGTCCAAACATGGACACAGGGACATGGCTTTAACAAACTTGAATCTCAAGCCCCCTAAGTATGCTACACACCACATATCAAAACATTCCGACTGCTGGATCTGAAGAAGAAGATTTAAGAAAATTCCTCATTTCGAACTAAGTTACAATTGAAGCTTCTACAGTGAGCCCAAATATGGACCTAGGGACATGGCTTGAACAAACTTTAATCTCACCCCCCTAAGGATGCTGCATACCAAATATCAAAACATTCCGACTGCTGAATCTGAAGAAGAAGATTTTTAAAGACAAGTCTGGTGACGAGGCATGTTTTATACTAAAAAGAAATAAGTCACTCACATGAATTTGTTCTCCTTGAAGATGCTGATATTAACGTACACCCTACTGGTGCTTTTGAGAACATGAATCTAACTATGACAACAAAATACAACTTAGAAGTGTATGGGGAATTATGAAATTGCTAATACTGAGAACCTTCTTTCAATCTATTAGGCTCAATCAGCTTTCAAAAGCATTCATCTGCTGGATCTGAAGAAGATTTTTAAAGAAAATTCCTCATTTGGACTATGTTATCATTCAGGCTCCCACAGTGAGCCCAAATATGAACCCAGGGACTTGGCTTGAACAAACTTGAATCTCACCCCTTAGGATGCTGCATGCCAAATATCAAAACATTCCGACTGCTGAATCTGAAGAAGATTTTTAAAGAAAAATTCCTCATACTGACCAAGTTATAATTCGGGCTCCCACCGAGAGCCCAAATATGGACCCAGGGACTTGAATTTGCCCACCTAAGGATGCTGCATGCCAAATACCAAAACATTCTGACTGCTGAATCTGAAAAAGATTTTTAAAGCAAATTCCTCATTTTAAACTAAGTTATCATTCAGGCTCCCACAGTGAGCCCAAATATGGACCTAGGGACATGGCTTCAACAAACTTGAATCTCACCCCACTAAGGATGCTGCATACCAAATATCAAAACATTCCGACTTCTGGATCTGGAGAAAAAGATTTTTAAAGAAAAATCCTCATTTTGAACTAAGTCATAATTTGGGCCACAGTGAGCCCAGATATGAACCCAGGGACTTGGCTTGAACAAACTTGAATCTCACCCCCTAAGCATGCTGCATAACAAAATATCAAAAGATTCTGCCTGCTGGATCTGGAGAAGAAGATTTTTAAAGAAATTTGCCTGAAATGCACTAAGTTCAAATTTGGGCTCCTATACTGCGCCTAAATATGAACCCAGAGGGCCGATTTGAACAAACTTGAATCAGATCCCCTCCAAAATGTTGCATACCAAATATCAAAAGATTCTGCCTGCTGGATCTGGAGAAGATGTTTCAAGAAATTTGCCTGAAATGCACTAAGTTGAAATTCGAGCTTCTATAGTGAGCCCAAATATGAATCCAGGGGGCCGATTTGAACAAACTTGAATCAGATCCACCCCACAAGGTTGCATACCCAATATCAAAAGATTCTGCCTGCTGGATCTGGAGAAGAAGATTTTTTAAGAAATTTGCCGGAAATGCACTGAGTTCGAATTTGGGCTTCTATACTGAGCCCAAATATGAATCCAGGGGGCCGATTTGAACAAACTTGAATCAGATCCACCCCACAATTTTGCATACCAAATATCAAAAGATTCTGCCTGCTGGACCTGAGAAGGAGATTTTTCAAGAAATTTGCCTGAAATGCACTAAGTTGAAATTCGGGCTCCTATACTGAGCCCAAATATGAACTCAGGGGGCCGATTTGTACAAACTTGAATCAGATCCAGCCCACAATGTTGCATACCAAATATTAAAAGATTCTGCCTGCTGGATCTGGAGAAGAAGATTTTTCAAGAAATTTGCCTGAAATGCACTAAGTTCAAATTCGGGCTTCTATAGTGAGCCCAAATATGAACCCAGGGAGCCAATTTGAACAAACTTGAATCTGCCCCCCCCCCCCCCCCACCCCCAGAGATGATGTATACCAAATAGGAAAGATTTTTTTAATTTTGGAAAGAAATTCATCATGGGTGCTATCAGAGTTATGCCCCTTGTGGTGCCCCCTGTGGGTGCAGCAAGTTTATTTGTACACGTTTGAATTGACATATGATAGGGAACATGCACACCAAATTTGGTTCAATTTGATACAGTAGTTTGGGAGTAGTAGTCGATAATGTAAAGTTGACAACGGACGTATACGGACGACGACGGTGGAGGGTAAGTGATAAGTTAAGCTCCCTTCAGTGAGCTAAAAACAATAATTGACTTCCCTTGAGTTTTGTACAAGGAACCATCAACCCTTGAAAAGTAATATTCACAGAGGCCATAGGCCTCCATGAATATTACTTTTCTCGGGTTGATAATTCCTTGTATCAACCTCAAGGCAAGTCAATAATGTATAGTATTTACTGTCTCAGCACTCGAAGCATGCTTTCAAGTGATTTATTTGCTTAAAAACAGGTATTTTATAAAGGAATTGGAATCTAAAATGCACAGCAAAATAGAAAAATATAAACAACAAACCAAAATTAGGGCAATTATGAACGTTTTTTGTCCGCTTAACATTTGAACCCAAATCCACTATATTGTCCTTGCATTCTGCAATTGAATCAGTAGTGAAATTTAGGAGGTTCCAGGACCTTCCTGGTATATTTTCAAGGGTTTTTAAGGGACCATGGATGAGAAATAAAAGGCCACCCAGGCACACGTCCCTTGAAAAAGTGTGCAATTTGAGGTATTTGAAAAAAATTGAATTTTTCGAAGTCAAAAAGGGAACATAACACTGGCTTACAACGTTGGACCACACCCCGATTTGAACTTGACCTGTGGTTTATGTTGATACACCTACATATCAAATTTCATTTGATTTGGACAATCATAACTGAAATTATCACTCAACTTGTGTAAGACATGTACATGTATAGTATGTGACACAGCAATTACACACATCTAGGTAATGGCCTGATAACAAAGGCACATGTAAAGTATTGTAAAGGTCTGTACACAAAAACTGACCATAGCCTGCAACAAATGTACAGGTAAAGTATTTTAAAGGTTGGTGACAGTTAGATGCCTCTTGCCAGAACAGTAATGAAATATGCATTTACTGTGTATAAGTAGCACTGAATAAATCAAAGTTTGTCTAATTGGCCGCTAGTGGCCATCTTGAAATTTTGGACCGCACCCAAAAACACTCGCTCTTGTCCCAAGGTGATAACAAAGGTACCCAAGAAGTTTCGTGAAGATCGGTTCATAAATACAGCCCCTAGCCCGAGTCGTATTGATATGTGTACCAACTGTGTATCAGTAGCACTGAATAAATCAAAGTTCATCTAATTTGCATAATTTATGCACAAGAGAAAAATCTGTATTATATGTGATGTATTCCAAGTTACTAAATATTCATACAAAAATTTATTCAAATCAGATTCTTCATATAGAAGTTCTGTACAAAAACTGATTGCACCTAATATTGGTATAAAATGGCCGGCTGCAGCCATCTTGAATTTTGGACCGCACCCCAAAACACGCGTTCTCGATCCAAGGTGATAACAAAGGTGCCCAAGAAGTTTCGTGAAGAACGGTTCATAAATACTTCCCCTAGCCTGAGCCGTATTGACATGAATACTTACTGTGTATAAGGCAATACAAAGTTGATTGTCTGTTTACAGGCCATTTTTTCCAAAAAAGCATGTAGGCGGGCAGTCTTTTTTTTTTCTTTTTATTTTCTCTCCGAGAGGTTGTTTGTGGTAATTCGACCCCCACCCATACGCCTGATGGACCACGCAAAATTTCGCAAATATATTGGTTATTCACCATAGGGGTGTTGGGTCATAAATGAAGTGAGGTTTGAATGTTTGTTTTTTCAGTGAAACATGAAAATTATGACACAGGATGAAACGCCTCGTGGGTGAAACATCTTGGGATGAAACGTCTCTGGGACAAAACAAATGTTGAACTTCGAAGTGCCAACTTTCACAGATTTATTTTTCCCCCAAAAAAATCCTTTCACAACCTGCCTAATAAAATCGTGAATAGCAATTTTTCCCCATTATATTCAAAATTATCACAACCCATTTGAACGGGCAGTTCATCCATAAATCATATTTTTCAGAAATCTGAAAATAAAATACAACACGAATGTTTGCGTGTTTTTATTAACCAATTCGACCGCACATACCTGCCTATATGCGATTTATTTTCAAGTATGACTGTTACTTTTATATCAAGCAATGTGTACTATTAGTTATCCAATTATCCTGCATCTCAAATGCATTTATTTAAATTAACTAGGAAACTCGTAACGGTTTCAAATAACACTACACAAATTCCCAATGACAGCCATTTACAATACAAATGTTACTAAAAATAAATGCCAGGAGACTGTGTTCCATTCAACATAGCACCTGACTTTGCAGACTTTCTGAGGGTTGGTGCGAATCAAACATGGTGTGAATTGACCATTCCCCTTTGTGACTGTTTGTTGTCAGACTGAAAGACACCTTCCTTCTTGGTGTCATTATGACTTACCTTTTACAGATTAAAACACTTTCTGTCGAGAATATTGCTAAAATCCACCTACTTTATTAAAGTATGATGTAGAAAAAGCTTGAAGTGTGTTAATTTAAAATTTGTGAACGCATCGATATCGATTTACCGAAATGAGCACAATATCTGAAATTTTTTTGAAAGATTTTTTGGTGTCATAAAAAGGTTGCATGCGCACCAAAAATAACCATGCACGCGGGCCTGAGGTCTACTATGGTCTAAGTAGCACTGAATAAATCAAAGTTCATCTAATTTGCATAATTTCTGCACGAGAAAAAAAAACTGTATTATATGTGATGTATTCCATGTTACTAAACATTCATACAAAAATTTATTCAAATCAGCACTTTCATGCAGAAGTTCTGTACAAAAAACTGATTGCACAAATTTTGGTTCAAAATGGCTGCCGGTGGCCACCTTGAATTTCGGACTGCACCCAAAAACGCTTGTTCCCGTCCCAAGGTGATAACAAAGGTACCAAGAAGTTTTGTGAAGATCGGTTCATAAATATGGCCTTTTGCCCGAGCCATATTGAATTGTTGACGGATGGACTGAGGTCCTGATGGACAGTGGACAATTGGCCATGACAATACCTCAAATTTGACCACGTCAAAGTGGAGCTAAAAATGAATTTTCAAGTTGAAAAGGGGGCATAACTCAGGCAAAAATTGTTGCACAACACGCAGATTCGAACTTGACCTGTATTTTATATTGATACACCTATATATCAAATTTCATTTGATTTGACTAACTATTATTATTATTATTTATAGGTGTTTAAGGTCATATTCTTATGCACAATGGCTAATCATGACCCGGAGAGAATCACCGAGTAACGACCAGCAGCTGCCAGCTCCCCAACATCGTAACTCCGCACTGCAGCACAGGCAGGGTCAGATTGGTTGAAGACATGCTCACCATCGACGTGCAGTACGCCTTAGTACACAGTGTCATTGTGTCCCCATGCAGACAATAGGGGTTAAGTGCCTTGCCCAAGGACACAATTGATCGCTCAGACGGTCCACCATCCGAAGACTAACCAGGCTCGACGTTGATTAACTTCGATGATCTGATGAGAATCAGTTGCCGCAATGCCACTAGACCCCCATTTGACCAACTATAACTGAAGTTATCATCAGGAAACAAAAAAAAATGAATTTTTGAAGTCGAAAAAGGGGCATAATTCTGGCAAAACCTGTCGGACTGCACCCTGTTTCGGACTTGCCCTATATTTTAATGTTCCTACATGGATATACCAAATTTCATTTGAATTGGCCAACTATAACTGAAGTTATCATCCGGAAATCAAAGTGAGATGGATGAACAGACACACAGACTATTGGACACAGGCTATTTTAATAGTCCCCCAAAACAAGAGGCCCCAAGGGGCCTGAGGGCACTCACCTGACATGGTAGCCTAAATATCAACCCAGAGAATTCATTTCAATAAGTTGCATCTGCTCCTCCAAAGAAAAGCTTATACCAAATATCCAAAGCTTCTAACCAGTGGATCTAAAAAAATGATTTTTAAAGAATATTCCTCATATTGAACTAAGTTATAATTAAGGCTCCCACAGGGAGCCCATATATGAACTCAGGGACTTGGCTTTAACAAACTTGAATCTCACCCCCCTAAGGATGCTGCACACCAAATATCAAAACATTCCGACTGCTGGATCTGAAGAAGATTTTTTTTTAAGAAAATTCATCATTTTGAACTAAGTTACAATTCAAGCTCCCACAGTGAGTCCAAATAAGGACCTAGGGACATGGCTTGAACAAACTTGAATCTCACCCCCTAAGGATGCTGCATACCAAATATCAAAACATTCTGAAGAAGATTTTTAAAGAAAATTCCTCATTTTGAACTAAGTTATAATTCGGGCTACCACAGTGAGCCCAAATATGAACCCAGGGACTTAGCTTGAACAAACTTGAATCTCACCCACCTAAGCATGGTGCATACCCAATATCAAAAGATTCTGCCTGCTGAATCTTGAGAAGAAGATTTCAAATAGCCCAAGAACATTAGGTTTCACTAGGGAAAAAAATCGGAGAAAGCTGATTTTTTCAGGGAATGTCGAGTACGTCACTGAACGATTAGACAAAAGTCCCCTAAAATTCCAGTTGAGCTTTTTTCTCTACAGCCTTTTTTCGAAAACGCGTTTGAAAAAAAATTTAAAAAATCGCACGAACTTTGTAACCTCGAATTGATCCAACTGTATTTTTTGTTTACGCGTATTTCAAGCTACATAATGTCTAATATACATTTACCTAGAGGAAGATGTGCATTCTGTGACAATTTCTGCGAAAAATTATTGAAAATTCACAAAAAAGTATCGGATTTATGCAAAAAATGACGATTTTCCTAATGGATTTGCCCAAAGGGTCGTAGTACAGAACGGGATGTTAGTTGGACAGACGATAAAAAATCCACCACCATTTGAAGACTTTTATCATTGCTTACAAAATAGACATTATGGAAGACCCCCTCTGCTTCTGGCCGAGTTCCCCTTTTGGCATAAAATTCGTCAGCATGAGAACTCAACTATTTTCGGGCTTGGGACTGAACAGACACGTCTGTGTCTGGCAGCATTAGATCAATAAATAATATTTACAGAATGTACAAAAATCAATAAATAATATTTACAGAATGTACAAATCAATCAACATGGATTAAGTTACACTGACTATTATCAACGCTATATACAGAAATGACGACCTATATACACATCATTCATCGAACTCAGAAATTTCCGACAGGACAGTGTTTCTGTGGTTGTTACAAGAATCCGAACTGCAATTACACAAACCTGAGCAAGAGAGTCCTGCCTTCTTACACCCACACCTTTTTGTACAAGCACTCTTGCAACCACAACTGATCAGATTCAGTAGGTTATCGGGGGCACATGGCTTTGTGGCTGCAGTCGGTACAAGAAGTCCATTGTCTAGCGACCACCCCCAATCCGTCGGAGGAAGCGAAGTGCCCAGCCATTGTTGGACCTGGAGATAACATCTGTAGACATGTTGTTGTGCAGCATCGCTACTTGGTGGGAGTGAGGCTAGGTCGATGGGTTTATTCAGTTTAGATTTTGCTACATAACGCTTGTAAGTGACATATCTATATTGGTCGAGAGAGGAAACAGTTTTACTCCAGTATAAGATCAGGAGAAGTTGTTCCCCGGCAGCGGCTACTGCACTTGGTGTACTGTCATCCGCCAAAATTGTGTTGACATACTATTGTGAGTCGCTAGTAACATCGGAGACAATTGTACTGAATACTTTCTTCTTACCAACTCGAAAGAGTGCAGAAGTAGTGTCACAACCACTTATAGAATGTGCTACAAGGAGGTTGCTTCTATGGTCACCCATTTTGGTTGCTATTTCACTAACTGAAACTAGTAAGTTTGGGGTAATGGAATACATCATGTGAATATTACATCCCGGTTGAACTCGAGAGGTAAGAATGACTAACAAGTCTGTGTCTGTTCCCACAACGACAACATTGTTGTCATCTTGAGCGATGTCAAGTGCAGTTTCGGCTATCAGTACATCAGCATCAGCCTCGGCCTGCTTGGACTGAATATTGATAGCAGATAGCTCCTGCATTAGAAGATCGATCAGTTGGGTTTTGTTCTTGGCATTTGCAAGGAAATCGGATTGGGGTGTGGTGGCTGGTAACTCGGGTGAGATATTGATATCAATGGAATACCTGTCTTTAGATCTACGGGCTTGTTCCATGCCCTTTGTCGACATTGTACAAGCACAACCATCAAAAACAACCACGACGTTCGCCCCAAAATGTCTCAATAGATAATTGGAATATGATGTACATATGTCCTTATATGACGACTGTTTAGGCCATACAACTGCCCTCAATAAAAATCCACCATCTACAACAAACAGAGAATGTTCTGGGATTTTAGTTTGCTCGGAACCGTATGTTTTGAGGATCTTACCGAGCGTGCTTTACTGTGTCTTCCTCATTCCAGCAGAATCAAACAATGCTGGTGGTTTCGGGGAGAGTTCATATTTGAGATACTCTTCCATCTCTGCTTGTGACTGAATAACACATGTGATGCGGTTGAACAGAATTGTGGGGTCAATCACTACCTTACTTCCACGGACTTTGATGCTATTTGCCATCGATGCAAAAGACTTCACAGTGTCAACACGTCATAGTTTGATGCTGTTGAACGTTTTGCTTACAACATTCGATACGCAACATTCACCAATTTTGCGAACTTGGTCACAGTTCACAGTTTCGTCGGCCACAAGCCCGGTCGCTATAGAGACTAATTGTAGTGGATCTCTATTCTGAAAGGGGGAATGCACTCTGAGCCAGTTCAATAATTTGGTGATATCATTGGCATCAGTCAATTGTGAACTTTGACGGAGATCCCGATGTTGTTCGCCATGACCAGTGTGAACATGAACAAAATTTTCGAGAGCATTACATATCGGAAGGCAAAGAGGTAGTCCATGTACACATTTCGCAACAGTGCTATCGGTTATTCCCCTGCCATGTGTGAGACCACCAGGGAGCTTGAACATTCTCATTAAACACTGCTCTATGGTCTGATCAGAATATATCCCATCCCAGAATTTATCTGAGCGCCTTATGGTAAAGTAACCTTTCTCAGTGAACAACTTCAAATCATCCTGTTGCATTATTTCTGTTAGCTCATTCATCTGCTGCAAATAGAGATGAGAACTTTTTGCGTATGCAAAATGACCACCTGCGTGAAATACTGGAATCATATTGCGAACACAATATGTGTGGAGTTCCCAGTCACCTGTGCACTCTGCTCTCAAGAACAACTGGAGAAGACCTATTTGCTCGTAGTATTGTACCCAAAGCTTTCCTGTGCGTCCTACGGATGCATTCTGGAGCAGTTCGTGTAATTTTGACAGTAGATGGTTGACACTTTCTTGATTGACAGCGTCAGCTGTTGTACAGTCACCTCTGGCAAGTCCACAGAATATTTCATTGACTTCTGTGCAGTCTATGTTATCTAGTGTTCGGCTTTCTTCAAACACAAGTTTTGTAATGGCAATTTGTGTTAGCAAATGGGCACGAACTGCTCTTGAATATGCATGACCACTGATCAAATGATGGATTGACCCACCAGCATAAACAGTCCCCCAAAGTTCATCCAAGCCGCTACCAGCCATGATCGAACCAATTGCCCCTAAATATGACATAATCATATGGAAGCCGCCGAGGCATGCACACATTACATGCCAATGCATCTTGAGTGTAGGCGAACACCACATTATGTGATTTAATCGAACATGGAAATTGAAACAATGATGCTATAATATGGTATTTGAATGAGAAAAGTCGATGCCGTTTGAATTTGAGTTTAGGGGGTATGGTTAATATTTCACACGTTTCACCAGTTCATTATGGAATAAATGACTATTGTTATATATCATTATAAAGCCACTGCTTTTCTGCAATTTTTGATATATAATTTAACTCCCAAAGTAGTCGTAGATTTGATTTAATGGACGTTGTGTACACCGTTGTGTGTATGAAAACAATAAAATTTTTTTCGTAATTTTGTACATTTTCGTGAATATTTCACCAGTGAGTGTGAGGATTGGTACAAAGTTGGCATTTTCTGTTGGGGATATGTATTCTCAATATAATTCAGCATGATATTTATGATTCTCACCCTACTAAGGCGAATAAGAATGAGAAATATGGAGCTGGGTCGAATTTTGTTTTAAATTTTTTTTTTCATCAAAAAAACGCTATAACTAAAAAAGCTCAACTCGAATTCGCGGGGACTTTTCACACTTTATCCGCAATGTGTGTCCCGGAAACATATTAAAAAATCAGCTTTCTCCGATTTTTTTCCTTACTTTCTCATTTTTATGTCTAATGTGCCTGGACTAAAAGAAATTTGCCTGAAATGCACTAAGTTCAAATTTGGGCTCCTATACCGAGCCCAAATATAAACCCAGGGGGCCGATTTGAACAAACTTGAATTAGATCCACCCCACAATGTTGCATACCAAATATCAAAAGATTCTGCCTGCTGGATCTGGAGAAGAAGATTTTTGAAGAAATTTGCCTGAAATGCACTAAGTTCGAATTCGAGCTTCTATAGTGAACCCAAATATGAATCTAGTGAGCCGATTTGAACAAATTTGAATCAGATCCACCCCACAATGTTGCATACCAAATATCAAAAGATTCTGCCTGCTGGATCTGGAGAAGAAGATTTTTGAAGAAATTTGCCTGAAATGCACTAAGTTCGAATTCGAGCTTCTATAGTGAACCCAAATATGAATCTAGTGAGCCGATTTGAACAAATTTGAATCAGATCCACCCCACAATGTTGCATACCAAATATCAAAAGATTCTGCCTGCTGTATTTGGAGAAGAAGATTTTTTAAGAAATTTGCCTGAAATGCACTAAGTTCAAATTTGGGCTCCTATACTCAGCCCAAATATAAACCCGGGGAAGGGGGGGGGGGGGCGATTTGAACAAACTTGAATCAGATCCACCCCACAATGTTGCTTACCAAATATGAAAAGATTCTGCCTGCTGGATCTGGAGAAGAAGATTTTTTTAAGAAATTTACCTGAAATGCACTAAGTTCGAATTCAAGCTTCTACAGTGAGCCCAAATATGAATGTAGGGAGCTGATTTGAACAAACTTGAATCAGATCCACCCCACAATGTTGCATACCAAATATCAAAAGATTCTGGAAGCTGGATCTGGAGAAGAAGATTTTTTTAAGAAATTTGCCTGAAATGCACTAAGTTCGAATTCGGGCTTCTATAGTGAGCCCAAATATGAATCCAGGGGGCCGATTTGAACAAACTTGAATCAGATCCACCCCACAAAGTAGCATACCAAATATCCAAAGATTTTGCCTGCTGGATCTGGAGAAGAAGATTTTTGAAGAAATTTGCCTGAAATGCACTAAGTTCAAATTCGAGCTTCTATAGTGAGCCCAAATATGAATCTAGGGAGCCGACTTGAACAAATTTGAATCAGATCCACCCCACAATGTTGCATACCAAATATCAAAACATTCTGCCTGCTGGATCTGGAGAAGAAGATTTTTGAAGAAATTTGCCTGAAATGCACTAAGTTCGAATTCGAGCTTCTATAGTGAGCCCAAATATGAATTTAGGGAGCCGATTTGAACAAATTTGAATCAGATCCACCCCACAATGTTGCATACCAAATATCAAAAGATTCTGCCTGCTGGATCTGGAGAAAAAGATTTTTGAAGAAATTTGCCTGAAATGCACTAAGTTCGAATTCGAGCTTCTATAGTGAGCCCAAATATGAATTTAGGGAGCCGATTTGAACAAACTTGAATCAGATCCACCCCACAATGTTGCATACCAAATATCAAAAGATTCTGCCTGCTCGATCTGGAGAAGAAGATTTTTTTAAGAAATTTGCCTGAAATGCACTAAGTTCGAAATCGGGCTCCTATACTGAGCCCAAATGTGAACCCAGGGGGCCAATTTGAACAAACGTGAATCAGATCCACCCTACAATGTTGCATACCAAATATCAAAAGATTCTGCCTGCTTGATCTGGAGAAGAAGATTTTTTAAGAAATTTGCCTGAAATGCACTAAGTTCGAAATCGGGCTCCTTTACTGAGCCCAAATGTGAACCCAGGGGGCCGATTTGAACAAACTTGAATCAGATCCTCCCTACAATGTTGCATACCAAATATCAAAAGATTCTGCCTGCTGGATCTGGAGAAAAAGATTTTTTAATGTTTTTCCCATTGCTTACAGTGTTAAAAAGTGCTGACTCAGCACTTTTTCAAAGTCCTGAAAAAAGTACCTTGTGATCAAACCGATAGGGATTTTTTTTAACCATTCTATTCTACTGGATAAAAGTAAGCTTTATACGAAATAAGAATCTCTGTGCCATGTAGTTTTGGAGATATGGCAGTGTTAAGGTTTTTCCTATTTTTTTTGCATCAATCAACTACTTATGACCCATTATCATCTCATATCAAATTTGGTTCAAATTGACCTCACGGTTCAGAAAATAGAAATTTTAGGCGAGGCCAAAATTTTTGCCCCTCCCATAACGAAGGCAAATAATGCCCGACAAACTTCTCTTGAACAAACTAGATTCTACACCTCAAAAGGAAGCTGCATACCAAATATCAGGTCTCTGCTACTGCTGGTTCATGTGAAGAAGATTTTCAAAGATTTTGGTGCCCCTTGGGGGACGTGGCCCCACCCAGGAGGAGGGGCAACTTCATTTGAACAAATCTGAATTGACATTAGGTAATAAACATTTACCCAACATTTGAAAAATATTGGGCCAGTGGTTTCTTCGGAGAAGTTGGTTTTGTAAAGTTTACGCCGGACGACGATGGACGGACGACGGATGGAAAGCGATTAGTAAAGCTCACCTCGGGGAAAAATTAATACAAAGCATGAAATCAAAATGGAAATTGGATGCCTACTTTTACAGTTATTGCATAAACAATGAAGTTTTGAGGAAAAAAATCAACATACAAAGAGCAATAACTCACTAAATGTTTTAGAAATGTCCATGGTTTTCAAACACGTCCAAGGCAAGGCAAGGCAAGGCAATGCAATGTTAATATACTGCAGTCTATCAAATTTGATTGAAATCTGAGCCTACTGTTCAAGTTTTTACATAAACAATGAAATTGCAGGCAAAATTCAACAAATAAAGGGCCAAAACTCCCTTAATTTTCATCAAAAAGATGGTGGCCATTAAACCTGTGCAAGTCGTCAGTAAGAATTTACACACCCAAATCTGATACTATTGTTCAAATTATCACATAAACAAACTAACCCCACAAGTGGCCACTGTACTAACTGAATCCCACAACTACCACTGACCCTAAATTGTAAATCCTACAATGTACCTCTGCTGAACCTGGACAGACAGATGGGCAGACAGACATACTAACAGATGGGTAGATATGTGGATATCAATTATGTGGCTGTAAGTAGTTATGTGGCTTATATTTTAAGTGGCTTCTCAAATCAATGTAACTGCTTTTTCTAACCAATAGTTATGTGGCTTATATTTTAAGGGGATTCTCAAAATTGTGGCATTTTTTCTAACAAATACCTATTTATATGTCGAATGACCATTTATACTTTATGTGGCTTCTATTTTTAATTACCTTTTCAAATTATATCTGGCTCTCAATTATGTGGCTGCCAATTATGTGGCTTTTTTTACTAACAAATGGCTATTTGTGTCAAAATGTCCATTATTTTAAGTGGCTTTACACTTTTATGTGGCTATCCATATATAATTTTATGAGGCTTATATTTTTAAGTGGCTTCTGAACTTTTAGGTGTCTATCAATTTTGTGGCTGCCAATGGAAGGATGTCTACAGATTTGGACATCGTCTTTCCAACCTTTAAAGTGACTATGATGGCATGTGTCTTATTTAGTCACATAGCCGATTCTTAGATGTCTAAAAAATTTCTATGTGGCTAGCGACATAACAAAAATTATCCAGATAAATTCCATTTTTGCCAAATCCCAGCCACACTAGTAGTCATTCGTAAACATTGACTGACAGATGGACAGATGGGTGGACAGACAGACATATGGATGGATGGACATATGGATGGACGGACATATGGATGGACAGACAGACAGACAGATGGACTGACAGACAGAAGCCTGTTTTAACGAACCAGGATTTATCTGGCTAAAATATTAGAGGAATTTAAAATGCATGGACAACCACTATAAATTCCTTTTCAAGGCTAATTTCTGAATGGTAGCAAACCCTAACCCTTTCGGCTTACCAACCCTAACCCTTTCTATTACCCTAACCTAACATAAAATCCTGGAAATCACAACACTCACTTTTTGTCACTTAGTAGTCACTAAAACATTTTAGCCTCATAAACCACTTTTTTAGCCATGCAGACAATGATCTGTTACTTCAAATTAACGTGACTAGTCATATAAATCAAGACTAGACACATAACAATGCTGTGTACAGCTGACTAGGCAAATAACCCCCAACCTGTTAGTGCAGAAAACCAGATGGAGCTGTTCACTATATCACTTCCCTGTGGGAGTAAAAATGATAAAATGCAACATATGACATATGATGAGTTGTTTTTACTACTTGAACAATATTTGTTCTAAAAAGCCTTGAATTGTAAGGATTAACAATGGCAGGGGTTCGAACCCACACCGGGAGAGTTTCCTTCAGCACCAACCGCCTAGTGAAACTAAATTGAACCATGCACATCACTCCGCTACCAGATGGGGTCTGTCAGTGGCTGAGTGGTGTGCATGGTTCAGTATAGTTTTGCTAGGCGGTTGGTGCCAAAGGAAACTCTCTCGGCATGGCTTCGAACCCCCGCCATGCCACTGTAAACAAAATCAACATCCTTTCTTAATTCTATGGCATCCGGGACATTTGAAAAACACAAGTGTCGCTGATTTCTTCTGAGGTGCAGTTCGTAGAATTAAGTACTTAGATGCAACTATCTGATGAATAATTATATAACGATTTAACTTTGGAACACATGTTTAAAATCACTCAAATAAGTTATGTTAAGAATCATTACATAAAGCTGCATGAAAAAGTCCAAACACAGCTTATGGCCCCAAACAGGAAGGACCCAATTTCAATGAATAGCCATAAGCCATGTGTCAGAAGCAAAAAATGATAAATTTGAAGTAACTTGTATATTTTTTATACTTACCAATGGCCCAGAACAACTGGTGCAAACTTGATATTATCAAGGGCCAAACACAAATTTTGAACACCCCAATCCCCAAAATTTGCATACAATACCAAAAATTAAAAGTCCTCTCTGGTCCTCCATACTTTTACCATCTGCGCATGCACAGAAGTCAGGAAGAGACCGGATTTGGCGCCAACATCATTCTTTGTAGATGAGCATACCAAATAATAACTCAGCGGGAAGGTATGTGTGCCCACTCATGGGAGGGCCATCCCCATCTGGGCCATTGGTAAGTATAAAAAATATACAAATTACTTTAAATTTATCATATTTTTATACTAATAACCAATGGCCCAGACTAGCTGAAACGTAAAAAGGCGGCGAGCTTAGGACTTAAGAATTAGCAGACCAAATATAGCTCCTAAGCCTGCATTCCAAGGTGAAAGGAGATTCAATTTAAAAGGAATTACATGTATGTCTCTCCATACAAAAATAGAGAAGATATATCATAAACTAGAGTGATGTCACGCATACAGCCTGACTGTCCCAGCAATGGCAATACTTAGACACAAAATAGTCTGAGCCATTTTTTTGTTAACCATTCAACCAACGGATCTGTCATTTCTGCACTCGTGATATACAATAATTGCTATTCAAATTTTATTTTTTTCATTTCTCTATCCCAAAACATACCTCATGACCTATTAATGGAACAAGCTTGATGAGCTTATTTTAATAAGGACTAATAAGCAAAGGTTAGAAGTAAAAAATAAAAAAATCTAATGTTTCAGAAAAATAATTTGTACTGTTGGCTTCAACTTGTGTTAGGTAAAGGGTTAAAGATGCAGTACATAAGGGGGCTTGGGGGGAGGGTGTTGTGTCATAGTAGTCAATTTTTGTTTGTTTCCATTTAATAACTCCCAATCCTTCAAAATGCAGTTTTGGAAAAATTGCCTAAACGACTGTGTATGTGGGGTGGGGTGGGGTGGGGTGGGGTGGGGTGGGGTGGGAGGGGTGTTTGAGGGGGTGACTGGGAGGGGGCAGAACCCATATTCAAACTTGGCCTGTATTACTAGCTGGAAAATACACATATCAACTTTGGTTGAAATCAAATAATCCAAACTGGAGTTATGGGTCGGAAACCAATTGTTTATAGATGGACGGATGTACAGATGGACAGACAGACGGACAGACCATTTACATAATATGACCGTTTTTATAAATGGGCATATAAAAAAGTAATATCAAATTTGAAGTGAATCGTATAATTGGAACTGGATTTATAACATGGGGAGGAGGGAGGGGTGGATTGATTCCACCCATCTCCCCCGAAGTTTTGGACACAGCATCTAAGTCCCCCACTCCCATTTCCTTCCAATCTGTATTACTTTTGTAAAACAACAGAAGTATGCTGTAGAAGACATTTCTTTATATTTCAAACTGTGAAGCTCAGGTAATGAGAAAAAAAGCTGCACACAAGTAAAAGAAATCATTTCTGAAAATGCAATTATTAAAAGTTGTATTGATCATGTAAGATCAAAAAGTGACAAAGTATGTGTTAGAAGCCCAATTTCAAATTTAATGAAACTAAATTCGAAAACCATTTTAAAATGCATTAAATTAATGCAAATATTAATTGAAACCACTGCATACAGTGTCAATAGACCTTGCTCCAAATGAAAAACAATAACGTCATAACACAGTGTTTGAAGAATAAAAGGTACAAACATGAAAAGCAAAACTTTAATCCGAAACGTTAAGCTGGGAATACTAAGTAAAACTGACCTCAAAACTAGAGGCTCTACAGAGCCTGTAATCGCTCACCTGGAACTACATATAAAAATATGATTTCCCATAGGCTTTCCATGGTAACTATGAGCTGCAATTGTGGCCATGTTTGCAACATTACATCAACATTACATGAGGATCATTGGTAGAAGGTGTCCCAGTCTTCAATCACGTGAAGTTTCAAAACATTTGAATCCATCAAACAGAATCATAGAATGTCTCTGGTGGCCATATTTTCCAACCAATGGGAACAAAAAGAGGATCGTTTGTAGAGGGCCTCCTATAGACCATTCTTGCCAAGTTTTGGTTCCATAAAGTTCCAGAGAGAAGACGAAAATGTAATTTCCCATAGGTTTTTTCTATAGTAACTATGAACCGCAATTGTGGCCATGTTTCCAATACGATCAACATTAAAATGAGGAACGTTGTGGAAGGTGTCTCGGTTATCAACCATGCAAAGTATCGAAACATTTGGCCCTGTGGTTTCAGAGAAGAGGTTTCAAAATTGACTAATCAGAATCAAAGAATGCTTCTGGCGGCCATGTTTTTTCTCCCAACAGGAATAAAATGAGTAACAGTTGTAGAGAACCTCTCATAGACAATGCCTGCCAAGTCTGGTTCACATTGGCTCAGTACTTTCAGTGAAGATGATGAAAATGTGATTTCCTATAGGGTTTCTATAGTAACTGTAAGCCACAATTGCAGCCATAATTGCAACCCGATGAAGATTAAAATGAGGATCATTGGTAGAGGGGGTTACAGTCATCTGTCACACTAAGTTTTCAAACCATTTGGCCTTGTAGTTTCAAAAGAAGATTTTCTTGAAAATGCACACATTTAAGAATTCTGTTTCAACAAACAAAAAATCAGTAAAAGAAGGTTAAACATTTTGAAAATTACGATTTTTCTCAGACAGTATTCTCTTTTCAAAACAGCTTTGGACAGGTAAAGGATTACAGTCAAACACATTTTACTCCAATTTTTGTCAAATCTTAAAAGATATAAATAATTACTGTCATCTAAGCTGACATGATTGCAAGAGGGTACAAACAAACACTTTCCTGGTTTTCCTAACACCTGTCATCAATCAGTATTTTCTTATACGTAACATGAGACTAATGATGCATATGGCAAGATACAGTTGCAATGGTTTACAGTAAAGTCAAAATAAGTTGTGTAGGATAATCCTATAAGCTATGTATCTTTTTTTCTCTTCCTACACTGATAAGATCAGAAGCTGACATCATTTTCTGGAAAGCTCTCACTGATAGCTTTCCAGAAAATGTCAGATTCTGATCTTGTCAGGGCAGGAGCAGCAGTTTACTTAAGTTTATTGCAGTTATGCTACAGCTTATTTTGACTTGTACTGTATACACAATAGTTTCGGTTTTTTTCCCAGTTCTCAGTGGAGAAAAACTGGAACCAACCCTTACCAGATTCTCAAAAAAGTTAAAAAATTTATAGTAATTTATATATTTTTTATACTTACCAATGACCCAGACTTAGCTGGTGCTAACTCTAACAAAACCAGGGCCAAACACAAATTTTGCCCCCCAATCCCCAAAATTTGCATCCAAAACAAAAAGAAATCATGTCCTAAAGGACCTCCATACTACGCCCCCACTGCGGATGCGCAGTGTCAAGGACGTCCCAAAATTGGCACCAATTATCATTCTTACTGGCAGTGCCTGGTCAGCGCTATGTACTCAGCGGGAAGGCAAGAGTTCCCAACTCCTGGGAGGGCCATCCCCGTCTGGGTCATTGGTAAGTATAAAAAATATATAAATTACTATAAATTTTTTAACATTTTTATACTGTACCAATGACCCAGACTTAGCTGAATAGTAAACAGGCTGGAGGGCCTAGGACATAGAGGAAAATCCAATAAGCTCAACTATATAATAAAGAGGTAACCCCTTAAGGAGAAAAGGAGTATTAGGCTTTACATGTATCTTTCTTATTTAATATTAAATTAGAAAGATACAATACCCTTAATAATTGAGCACAATAATATTCATGTTCTCTATTAACATCCAGTATAACCCTTATACTAATTATTTTTAAAGTAAGCCAATAAATAAAGTAGTCCAGAGAATTGAGACTCTTTATAGTCATTTAAAAGTGTCCGAGTATTGTATATTAAAGCCCGTTTGACACTTGACATATACAAATGCTTCACACCGAGCTACACTTTAAAAATAAGACATGAATGAATGAATTTTAACATTAATATTACACTTTAAAACCATCCCGGAAGCGACTCAGAAATACTGACTTGGAGGAGGCATTCCCTTGCTTTTCACTATAAAGCAGGTGACCTAAGGGAACCCCCCCCCCCCCCCCCCCACCTTTCCCCTTGCCCTGGGTCAAATAGCCCAGAGCGAAGAGGGCAGCCGGACGGAGTCACTGCCGGAACAGAAAGCCTGCATAACTATAGTTGCAACTGTTTAGTGGACGACATTCTGAGCAACAGATAACGGACCTAAACAATGCAGGTCTCCAGAAATGGACTCAATATTTCTGAGATAAAAATTTGTGAATGTGGATGGCTGAGACCAATAAGCAGCCTTCATTAAATCTGTAATAGCAACACTATTAGCATACGCCCAAGAAGTAGCAAGAGCTCTTACTTCATGAGCGGAAATCTTAAGCACAGACTGCTGAGAAGAAGATAAACTCTCATAAGCAGTACGGATAGTTAATTGAATCCATCTAGCAATAGAAAGGACCGAAATGTCCTTTCTATTAGGCATCAAAGACAGAGAGAAATGTTTTCGTCCCTTTCTGATAAACTGAGATCTCTGTTTATAGATACGTAACGCTCTAACAGGACAGAGTAAAGGCCTACGCCCATCTGAAGACGGAAGAGCCTTAATAACAATAGGTTCCGGATATTTATTAGGAGCCTGATTCTTAGCTAAAAAACCCACATTAGTAGTGAAGGTGATAGTGTTCCCGACACTACGATAGTGAGAATCATCCACCGACAGTGCATGAAGCTCACTGACTCTTCTAGCAGAAGAGAAAGCTAAGAGAAAAGCTGTCTTATAAGATAAGAATTTGAAATCTACTGTCCCAAGAGGTTCAAATGGCTTTTCCTTCAATTTAAGAAGAACCCAAGCTAAATTCCATTTAGGAATTAATCTAAGAGTTCTGGGTCTATTTATCGAGAAGTTTCTAACCAACTTAGATAAAGAGACATTAGATCCAATTTGTAAACTATCATGATGTGCATAGGTATCAGATAACACAGACCTATAACCCTTAATAGTAACAGGCTGCAATTTGATTTCGTCAAACAAGTATACTAGAAAGTTTGCAATGTCTGGTATAGAGGGATCGAATATATCTACAGAATGATCCCTACACCAACGACGAAAAACCTTCCACTTAGCCGCATAGTTTAGCGAAGAGGAGGTCCTCCTACAGTTAGAAATCGCGTCCACTGCTCGTCCTGTAAAGTGCTTGCAAGAAGGACCGCACAACGGAAAAACGTGAAGGTTGAGACCTTGCGGGTTGTGATGGAGTTGGCGCGATTTCCCCTGCGAAAGAAGATCCTCCCGTGGAAGAAGCTTTCGCGGTAGGTCCCACAACAGACACCTGAGTAGATTTATCCACCGTCTCTGTGGCGACAGAGATGCTACCAACAGAATCTTGCATTGAGATTGTTTTATCTTTAGCAATACTTGTTGAATTAACGGCGCTGGAGGATACGCATATCCTATCATTCTGTCCCAAGGGATCGACAGAGCGTCTACTGCAAATGCTCTTGGATCCGGACACGGAGACACATACGTCTGCAACTGATTGTTGAGATGTGTCGCAAATAAGTCTATCATTGGCCGTTCCCATTGGTAGCAAATCTGATTGAATACTTGTTTGTTGAGGTCCACTCCGACGGCAACAAGCGACCCTTTCGTGAAAGGGAGTCTGCTAGCACATTCAGACGACCCGGTATGTGACGGACCGAAAGAAGAACGTGATGTTCTAGTGCAAACAGAAGGATTCTTTCCGTTAGATTGAACAACGGAACTGAATGAGTGCCTCCCTGATTCCGTATATACGCCACTACTGTCGTATTGTCGGATAGGATTTGGACATGAGCATTGTGAATAATGTCCATCCAATGACGTAACGCAAGCCAAATTGACATCATTTCCTTGATGTTTATGTGCTTGCACAGGAATTGCGGATCCCAAAGACCCTGGCATCTCGAATCCGTTGGGATTAATGATGCACCCCAACCTGTTTGACTGGCATCCGTCATAATGGTAAAACTCGGATCCGGCAACTGCAGCGGAACTCCCTGAGTTAACCACTGAATGTTTGCCCAAGTCTGAATCTCTTGTTTCACTTGATCTAACAAGAGAACATCTACGTCGAGCGAATGAATTTTCACACTCCAATTCTGAGTCAAGAAAATTTGGAGAGGACATGTGCGTAACCGCCCCATCGGAATGAGATCCGCAGCGGCTCCGCACAGACCTATCAGTCTCATAAATTCTCTCGCTGTGACTTTGTCTGCGTGCAGACAATAGCGAGCGTAACAACTGACTAATTTCGCTCTGGTTAACGGCAGACGAACGAGATTGTTGTGCGTCTCGAAGCTCATTCCCAGATGAGTGAATGACTTGGATGGCACCAGACCCGACTTCTCCTCGTTTACTATAAAACCGAGACGTCGGAGCAATAGAAGTAGATTCTGAACATCGTTCTGAAGCGTTAACTCGTTGCCGTACCTCTGAAGAATGTCGTCCAGGTAGGCCGACGTTACCGCAGACGAATGAGCTCGGAAATAGATCATTACCCAGTTCATTACCCGAGTGAAAGCCCAGGGTGCTAGATTCAATCCGAAGCACATCGCCCGGAATTGATACACCACTCCTAGGACTGCGAAGCATAGATACTTTCGGAATGTCGGATGTACCATGACGTGAAAGTACGCATCTTTGAGATCTATGCTTGTTGCATAATCGTTCACCCGAATACTCGCTCTGACCGACCGAATCGTCTCCATATAAAATTTCGGAGCGACGATCAACTTGTTTATCCAGCTCAAATCTATGACTGGACGGAACGAGCCGTCTGGTTTCGGAACCAGAAACAGATGGCTGTAGAATCCCGGAGTTTCCTGGTTTTCTACGACCTCTACTGCGTTCTTCATTAAAAGAGACTGCACCTCTGATAACAGAGCGTCTCTTTTCTGCGGATTTGACGGAAGTTGAGCCCACTTTGGACTTCGAGTTAATGGAGGCTTTCGTTTGAAGGATAACTTTAGACCTTCCGAAGTCACTCCTCTCACCCAAGGGTCGTCCGTAATCGACGCCCATTCTTGTGAAAAGCTCGACAACCTTCCGCCAACCGGTACGCGATAGAGGTTTAAGCCATCACCTCCTGGACCTGCGAGGCCTGCGGTAGGAGAAACGTCCTCCACGACCCGCACCTCGCCCCGTCAACCTCGGGGCGTCCGACCGGTTGTCCCGGCCCAAAGGGCGTCCCGAACGAGAGTCGCTACCCTGACGGTCTCTCGAATAAGACCAAGAGGACACACCGGAACCTCTATAGGAACCTCTCTTGGGCGCATTAGACCCAGAAGTGCCTGTCTTATTCTTGTCTGCTGTATCCGACTTCTTAGAAGCAGATTTGAACAACAGAGAATCCGAAGATTTCTTTGTAATTTTATCATAAATAGCAGAAAGCTTGCCATCAAAGAGAAGTTCTCCAGAGACCGAAGCGACTCTAAGAGAGTTCTTCACCTTAGTATCCACGAGTGTGGATGTAGCTAGGGCTGCGTCACGTCTAACCAACTCCAGGTTTGCCACTGAAAGGGCGGAGTTACACGTGGAATAAGCTACTGCCCTTGAAAGAAGTCTTAAAGAGGATTGTATATCCTGAAACTCTTTCCCTTGAAGGCACAGTGATAACGCCTTAGTAAGGTGATCTGCGTAAGATAAGGCATCTAAATTGGCTCTGTTAGACGAAATAGCTGTTTCCAACACCGCGGTTGGAATAGAAGCCGGCGACGGTAATGATAGCTCTAAGTCTTCCGCCTAGTCGTCCATACGCAGAGGAACTCTCGGGATACCCTGTCCTGCCGTGTCGAATTTATTCCTTGCATTAATGAAAGGCAGGTTGAGAGTATTGGCGGACAAGAAACCTGCTTTCCCCGTCTTGGAAGCAAGTTTAAATATAGCGTCGTTCAATAATTCAAATGTTCTTGCAACATTATTGGACTGCGACGGAAACTCGGGAGCGATGTCCCTGAACCGCTCGAAAAATTAGAGTCCAATGACGCTATAATCCTCTTGTCCAGAACCGCAGCAGTCTGGCCCGACGGAACAACTTGAGGGAGAAAGTGCCGTATGAAGTCCACGGCAGCTTTATGTTGTTCCGAAAGGGATAGCTCCAAATCATCCGTATCCCTTTCACCATCCGGTCGGACCTCATGATGCTCCCGGTTGTCCGCCCCGATGCTTCGGCGGAGCGTACCGACCCAGCGCCGTCGGATAATTCTCGATCCGACACCGTTTCTGTCGGCTGCTGGGATGCTGCGATAAGCTGTGCTATCTGCACAAGAATGTCCGTCGTCGAGACCTGCGGAGGCGCAGTCTTTCGCTGCTTCGCCGAGGGCAGCTCCGCATCAGATGGCTCCCGCATACTTTTCCTATGCGAACGTCCGGAGTCCATCGGTCTCGAATCCCTGGCTGCCGGATGGTGTGACCTGGTCGCCGAAGAATCCTTGATCGGCGAAGCTGGTAAGATATCGGCGGTCACGCAGCCAAGGTGCGGTCGTGTGCGCTGACGAGAAGAAGAAGCCTTGGCAGTCTCCGCGGACTGCCTATACAACGGAGCGTCCCGAGCAACGGACGTATGCTCCGCTTGCGACACATTTTGTACCACAACATCTGATCCCAGATGTTGTTGTACGAGAGAGGGGCCTCTCTCGCTCGCGGCCCGGCTGGACCTGGACGAGCTAGGAACCGGACTCAAAGGCTTCCTCCGTTCTCGCTTACTATCCGCCATCACTGGGTGTGCACATTGTATGTTTATAGTGCTCGCATCACCCAAAATTTCCTCCTGGACCACATCGGATGAACCCGGCTGCCGAACCATTCGGTGAATGGACGCTACACCGGGCGAGCTAGCGGACGACATTTGTCTAATCTCCATGAGCACTTTTGCCGCTAGCTCTGAATTCATTTGTGACGACGGAAGCGCACTTGTAGAAGATAACATGGAAACATCACCCTGTTCTTGTTCCTCTGAAATAGAAACTGAGAGAGTAGAGTGACCTTGCGGAGAAAGAGCCGGCATAGCCCTTTCTCCAGACACAACATACCGTGACACACGTTTCCAATGTTTGTCATCCCAATATTGACATATAGAACAGGGATTAGTGCGAGAACACTGACTACAATTAATACAATGATCATGAAAGTCAGAGGAAGATTTCTTCCCATTACAATTTGAACAATATCCTTTCATTGTGAAAAGTCAACAACAAGTCCTAGTTACTCGCACAAACCCCTGACACAAAGATACATAATAAACATGACCCATTAATAAATGAAAAAACAATTGCAAATCAAAATAATTTTGAAAAAATATTTTTTCAGCGAAGCCCAAGTTGCTGAAAAGTAACGTTGAGCCCCGATGGATCCGATGGCAAAGTGTGGTCAAAAATTTTAAATTTATATTAAATAATTAATGAGACACTTACGGATAATATAAATGTATCTTATAGTGAGATAAACTACACCAAAGGCAAACAGTCCCCCCTCAAAAAAGGCTGTTGCCAATGGAAACAAACAGTGTAAAACACCAGAAAACATGACTCCAGGCACTGAAAAAACTGGCCCGAAATCAGTCATCAAAATTACACTCTATCTGATGCAAGACAGAGACTCCCAGGGGAGAATCTGCAGAACATCAGATGGAAGATGCAGAACACAACGTTTATACACCCATGGGTGAAAACGTAACTATGGGGAAAATAACAGAAAACATTCTGTATCCAAGCAACTCTCCCAGGAAAATTTTAGAAATGAACTTTCTCAAAAATATGCCAAAAGCATGGGAGAATTGCAAGGGGGGGACTTTAGAAGGCTAGGGGAGAGGAAACACTGAATAAGCAGTGCAACATTTAGCAAGAATGACAACAAGAGGCCCATGCCTCGAAAATAGGCAACTTAACATAATTTCATCAAAAAATTTTAAGTACAGCCCTGATTATTTTTTGTCACTTCTTTTTCCTCTCCTCCTTCTATATCCTCCTTAGAATCACCATTTCTCCAAAAATTACGTGTCTGGCATCCTTTAAACTGAGATTTACAAGCACAAAGATCAGTGAGATGTTGACTGATGAAGGGCCAAACAGAGAATGATAATTGGCGCCAATTTCGGGATGTCCTTGACACTGCGCATGCGCAGTGGGGGCGTAGTATGGAGGTCCTTTAGGACATGATTTCTTTTTGTTTTGGATGCAAATTTTGGGGATTGAGGGGCAAAATTTGTGTTTGGCCCTGGTTTTGTTAGAGTTAGCACCAGCTAAGTCTGGGTCATTGGTACAGTATAAAAATACAAGTATTTTGCTGACAGTACCGATCTTCGTGCAGACAGGAGAGGCATTGGGTTAAGCATTAGAATAAAGCCTCTGGTGGCCACATATTTCCATCCTCTCATAGACCATTCCCGCAAAGTTTGGTTCACGTCAGCTCCGTAGTTTCAGAGAAGATGAAAATGTGATTTCCCATAGGGTTTCTATAGTAACTATAAGCCACAATTGTGATCATGTTTACAACCCGATCAACATTAAATGAGGATCTTTGGTAGAGGGGGTCCCAGGCATCACTTATGTGAAGTATCAAAACATTTGGTCTGGCAGTTTCAGAGGAGATTTTTGAAAATCCACCTATCAGAATCAAAGAATGCCTCTGGCGGCCATGTTTTTCAATCCAAGGAAACAAAATGCAGATCATATGTCGAGGACCTCCCGTAGACCATCCCTGCCAGGTTTGGTTCACGTTAACTCAGCTGTTCTGGAGAAGAAGATTAAAATGTGATTTCTCATAGGGTCTCTATTATAAATATAAGCCGCAATTGTGGCCATGTTTGCAACCCAATCAACATTAAATGAGGTTCGTTGGTAGAGGGGGTCCCAGTCATCATTTATGTGAAGTATCAAAACATTTCGCCTGGCAGTTTCAGAGGAGAAGATTTTTGAAAATCTACCAATCACAATCAAAGAATGCCTCTGGCTGCCAAGTTTTTCAACCCACAGGAACAAAATGAGGATCGTTTGTAGTGGACCTCCCATAGACCATCCCTGTCAGGTTTGTTTTCATGTCGCCTTGGTTTTTCCAGAGAAGAAGATGAAAATGTGATTTTTCTATAGTAACTATAAGCCGCAATTGTGGCATTGTTTGTGACCAAATCAACATTAAATGAGGATTGTTGGTAGAGGGGGTCCCAGTTATCATTTATGTGAAGTTTCAAAACATTAGGCCTGAAAGTTTCAGAGAATATTTTTGAAAATCCACCAACCAGAATCAAAGAATGCCTCTGGAAGCCATGTTTTTCAAACGACGGGAACAAAATGAGGAACATTTGTAGAGGACCTCCCATAAACCATACCTGCCAAGTTTGGTTCACACTGGCTCAGTGGTTACAGAGAAGGAGATGAAAATGTGAAAAGTTTACGGACGCCGGATGACAACGGACGCCAAGGGATGAGAAAAGCTCACATGGCCTTTTAGGCCAGGTGAGCTAAAAAGGGTTAAATATTTCCTAAAACCGATAAAAGAAATCACTGATGTGAATGGAATCATTAAGTTGTATTTTCCAATACAAAGAAACCACGTCTGAAAACATGTTTAAAAGGAGTTAAAATCCTGCCAATATTAATTAAAATCACTGTAGAAAGCTTCAGTAGACAGTATAGACATTGTCCCAAATGAGAACAGTGACATTCCATGAAACTGTTCGAAGAATTAAAGGTGTAACTCTGTAAATAAAAAACTTTAACCAAAAACTTTAACCTGGAAGTTCTAAGTTAAATTGAGTGCAAAAAAAGGGCTAAATATGTCCCAAAATAACATAAAACATAAGGAGAATGATACAATCAATAGTAATTAATAATTATTAAAAAGAAAAAAACTGTAACCTTCACTAAAAAACTTTAAACACAACTCTAAATGTTAACAGATGGACGAATGGACGGACACACGGAAGGGTGGATGGATGGACGTCATGACTATAGCCCTGACTGTAAACAGTCAGGCTAAAAATGCCTAATTGGCACCCTGTTTGGGGGGAGTTGGGGGGGGGGGGGGGGATTATAGGAGTCAAAAACATTTCTGTATGTAGTCACTCTAAATCCTTCAAAATACATTTTGGACCAAAGAAAAAATATTGCCAATTGGCACAGGGGAGGAGGGGGGGGGGGAGGGGGTTGGATAGGAGTTAAAAAAAAGTTCTGCATGTAGTCACTCCAAATATTTCAAAATGCATTTGGAAGAAAAGAAAAAAAATGCCTAATTGGCAGGGGGGGGGGGGGGGAGGGGGGGGGCAGGGGGAGGAGGTGCAGGGCAATAACTTCAACAATTTTCATTGGATAATGGTGGTCATCGAACTTGACATACACATTGCTGCTGTAGAGACATGTACTGAAAAGAACTGAAATCCGTTAACTACTGTTCAAGTTATGCCATAAACAAAGTTCGGACAGACGGATGTTCAGACAGACAGATGATTGGATGGATGGATGGACTGACAGGCAGACAGATAGATGGATGGACGGGCAGAGGGATGGACAGAGTTCTATGCTATATCCCTCCCTTGTGGGGGGATAAAAAGTAACAAAGTATGTGGTAGAAGCCTAATTTGAAATTTAGTTTAGAGAAACAAAGTTAGAAAACAATTTTGAAAAGGGTTAAATTAATGCAAATATTATTTGAAACCAATATATACAGGTTCAGTAGACCTTGTAGCAAATGAAAAAAAAAAAAAAATGACGTTGTAACACAGTGTTTGAAGAATGAAAGGTACAACCTTGAAAAGCAAAACTTTAATCTGAAATGTTAAGCTGAGAATACTAAGTAAAACTGGCTGCCAAAAAAGGGTTAAATATTTCCTAAAACCGATAAAAGAAATCACTGATGTAAATGCAATCATTAAGTTGTATTGACTATGCAAGAATTAAAGTAAGAAAATATGTGGCAAAGCCTAATTTCAAATACAAAGAAACTAAGTCTGAAAACATGTTTAACCCTTTACCTAACATGAAAAGCAGACGACACTTGCAAAAAAAATTATTGAATAACTAATTTTTTTCATTTTTTGTCTCAAGGTTATGACCCCTCGTTGGAACGAGCTCGACGAGCTCGTTCCAATGAGGGGTCATAACCTATGTTTTTGAGACAAAAAATGAAAAAATAATGAAAATTAATTGGCAATTTTTGAGAATAGCGCTGGCCGCTTTTGCCGTTACGTTGGGTAAAGGGTTAAAAGGGGTTAAAATCATGCCAATATTAATGAAACTCACTGTAGAAAGGTTCAGTAGACAGTAGACATTGTCCCAAATGAGAAACAGTGACATCCAGGTTAAAGTTTTTGTTTGAAGAATTAAACTGTTTGAAGAATTAAAAGTGTAACTTTGTAAACCAAAAAAACTTTAACCAAAAACTTTAACCTGGAAGTTGTAAGTTAAATTGCCATACAAAAAAGGGTTAAATATTTCCCCAAATAACATGAAACATAATGAGAATGATACAATCAATAGTAATTAATATTAAATTAAAAGAAAAAAAACTTTAACCTTGACTAAAAAACTTCAACCAGAAACTTTAACCAAAACTCCAAATGTTAACAGACGGACAGACAGACAGATGGATGGACAGACAGATGGATGGACAGGACATATGGATGGACGGACGGACGGACGCAAGTCATGAATATAGCCCAGCCTGTAAACAGTCAGTCTAATAAGGAGCCATATCCAAGTAATTCCGTAATCTTAGCATGAACGATTATGCTAATTAGGTGTAACAAGCCCCAAACTTTAAGGCTAGTTAAGACTAAGCCCCTTAAATTAGGATGGCGTATTCGAGAGTGAGAGACTAATCCCACAAACACATGCCATATATAAATAATAAACAAGCTGTATCTAGGATCAGTAATAATCTAGACAAAACAGCTTCACTCATAGTTACATACAGTACTTATCAAGCTGGAGGAGATGAAGAAATATCACCCATCTTCCCTTTTTTTTGAAGGAATATTCTTCAAAACAATGAGTGGAGTGCTCTGGAATTAGTGAAAAGCGGTACCAAATAATCAATATACCGTACCGACCCGTCAGTAAGCCCACTCTCGTAGATAAGCCCACCCCCTAACTTTTCAGAAAACGTACTTTTTGGCGTATCACCCCAAAATAAGCCCACCCCTATATCTCTGACTTCAGTTTTTAGCTACCGGTACAGCATTTTTCAACACACAGACAGGCCATCACGAAAATATGCACGGAAATTTCAATGGTTCATTATTCAAAATAAAATTTTATGAAGTGTGTTTTGGAGTTGTTTGATTTTTTTTCAATTTAATCTTTTCACATTTTCAGCTTACCCGGTAAATAAAATTCCCAAACAGCCTGCTTTTGTGTTATTTATTATTGCCAGCCATCACGTTTATCAACTTACTTTACTAAATATGAATTGATTGTAAGTTTTAATGTCCAGTTTGGTCCATGCCACATGAAAGGCTGTTTTGAAAACAAAACAATGGTAAGCCATATTGTTCACAACAATGGGGACACATTCTGTTCACCAGGGCGGTCAGTTTAAATACAGTTTGTTTATTTATGAAACATACCCACGTGTTTTTATTGACATTCCCATTGCGTGTGTTTCTTCAACACAGGCGACTTGAAATGGAGATCAATGACATTTGCAACCTTTGAAAGTTTGTGTAGACCGACAATTTTGTCAATAAATAGAAAGCCTGCCCTTTCCAAGTCATTAGCAGATTAATTATTGTAACATAAATCATGTCTTCCATACGCAGTCGTTATACGCTAGAAACTAAAATGAAAGTGGTAGAGTGGCATCGTAAGAATGGAGAGAATCAGACCAAAACTTCAAAAGAATTTAATGTCGACAGAAAGCAAATTCGATTGTGGAATCGGGACTTCGATAAATTTAAAATGTCAACAAAGGCAGCTGCTTCAACAAAGAAATCTCTTAACATTGGAAAGGAACCGCTGTCAGTTGAACTTGACCAAAGTGTTTTTGACTGGTTGTGTGAGGAGAGGGAAGCTGGCAGACCTGTCTCCAATTTTATGTTACAGGGAAAGGCTCGGGAGGTTGCTAGCCAACTGAAACTTAATGGGTTTAAAGGTTCAAATGGATGGTTGAACCGATGGAAGAAACGCTACAGCATCGGTATCCGTAGAGGAACTAATGATTCGCAGAAACTCCCAGCAGACTTCAAGGAGAAAATTGAACATTTCCATACATCCATTAAAAACTTGAGAATTAAAAACGACTACACGTTCCATAACATTGCAAACATGGATCAGACTATGGTACGTTTTGATAGTGTACCCAATTATACAAATTCAGTGAAGGGAGAAAAAACTGTTAGGATAAGTAATACTGGTGCATCAAAAAAAGGTTGTACGGTTTCTCTGTGTGCACGTGCAAATGGTTCAAAGTTACCAGCATTTATTATCTTCAAAGAGCGTAACGGAACGTTAAGTTCAAACATTCTATCAAAACTGGTCATTCCTGAAAACATAAGGATTTCTTCTACTTTGAATGGATGGATGACTGCCGAGGAAGTCAGGAAATGGATTAGAAAGGTTTGGGGTAAAAATGAGGATGATGTGAGGAGGCTTCTCATTTTGGACACTTATAGACCACACTATACAGCTGAGACTACCACCAGCCTGGAAAAGAGGGATACAGATGTTGTTCTTGTACCCGGAGGTGAGAATTTTATTTTATTTTACTTTGAGTCTTTCTTAATGTCTGGTTTTCCATAAAAATTATAACGAAGTGGGTAAAAATGTTCAGTTGATGGACCACGTCGTAGAAACCCAGCACCTGTACTGGATTTGATGATCCAGGTTATGACCCCTCTTTGGAACGAGCGCTATACACGAAATTCTTTTTTTTTTTATATTTTCATTTTTGCTTCCAAAAGATAGGCTATGACCCCTCGTTGGAACAAGCGCTATACACGCGTCACGCTCGTTCCAATGAGGGGGTCATAACCTATGTTTTGGAAGCAAAAGTTCATACCGGAATACCGAAACTTGTCAATACAATGTACATAGCCTACTGATGTTCGTAGTAGTTTCCGGTATCCACGTATTATATAGCTGCCAAACCTATTCTCATACAGCCGCGGTGTGTGAAATGTAAATTATATACATTTGAAATATAAATTAAACAAAAACGTGACCTCTCGAATATAATTCACTTCAGATGACCTATGATAAATACTGTTGTTATTATGGTGTGGCCAAATTTTATCCGTTTTGTGTTTTTTTGTGTAAAAAAATTGAATTGAAAGTTTGTGTTGAAAACAGAAAACAATTCTGGGAAATACGAATAAGAATCAAGTTAGCTCCCCTTACTTATATTCTATCAGCTTCAGAATTTCCAGCCGAACGTATTTTTGTCTTCATTTTATACCAACAGTGTTTTCCGCCCATATTCTATCCTGGACATGCAG